>JBBEEQ010000020.1:5483459-6048592 GCA_037950945.1 Hypolimnas misippus
GCGTAACAAGACCATCTGCAGTATCATATCAATATCAGTTCTGTCTAAAGCCTATAAGTGAGAATCAAGTGAGTATCGTTACTAACTTTAAAGCGTTATAGATCTACCCATTTCAGAAATTAGTCGGATCAAACAGACAGTCAGACAAACATTTTAAAAAGTATTTAGTTGATGTACAGTATTTTTTTATAAATAAAAAGGGGTCAAACGAGCAAATGTTACCACCTGATGTTAAATGGGTACCATTGCCCGGACATCTGCAGTACCAGAGGCGTTGCGGGCGCGTTGCCTTTGACGGAAAGGTGTCTACACTCGACGCTTGAAAACCCACAAATTATAGCGCTCTGGGAAAACCTCAGGTGGTAGATCATTCCACAGCCTGCACGTACGCATATACTTTCATGTGCATTTGAAAATCCATTAATTTGATATTATAAACAGACACGTCATTATGAACGTTGATAATACTGTAACAAGCCACACGGAGTCCATTTTGAGAAAATGGCGTCTAAAGATAACACTATTCTTAATAAATTGGTTTAAAGACGTATGTACCCATTTTTCTTTACTATTTTGATAAAAGGTATAATTAATGAATTGCAGATTAGTATATTTGGATGCTGATAAGCAATAATGTGTCAACCCACAAAAAGTCAAATTCGGAGATATTGATGTATTTTGATACTGCATCACCTATTTCACATTATTAAAAACAATTGACGCCATATAAACTAAATAAGCACGGAAAAAAAATTCTTAATTAATTGGTTCGAATTTCAAGTGCGTTCCATATTTTGCAATTTATAAAATAACCTCTAATATTTTAAAAACTTTTTATTAGATAATATATAAAATATATTAGTTTGAATTTAATTCATTATACCTTTTATCAAAAAATAAAAGAAAAGATGGATTTATACTTCTTCAAACAAATTTGTTAAAAATGAGTTCGACATCTTTAGACGCTATTTTCTCACAATGAAGTCCGTGTGGCTTGACACAGTATTGCTTATCAGCGTCCATTTATCTACTAATAAGTTTTTGAGATATATTCTTGAAATTAAAAAAATTAACACACGTCAATAGTCTTATCATTAAATTAAGACACTTTTTTCCCGTACTTATTTTGTTTAAACGACGTGAAATTTTTTGAATAATGTTAAACATGTAACGATTTACCAGAATACATCAATATCTCCGAATTTGACTTCTTGTGGGTTGACACATTATTGCTTATCAGCATCGATTTATTTATTTGTCTAGACTAGCGGCCAACACCGACTTCGCCCGGGTTACATATAGATTTACGACCCTTAATTCACCTTCTTAGGGGCGATATTTAAAAACCTCTAATGTAAATGTGTATTTATTTTTTACCTGAAATATATACATTAAATTTCGTGTATCTTTAAAAACTACGGACTTTCCTACAAACTTTCATATCTTAATAATTCCCGTTAGTAGTGAAATTATCAAAAATCATTTCTTAGAGAATGCTTACAGCATAAAAGATTTCGATTGCCATCATTTCAAGTATTTGCGGGTTTTATCCCCGCTCACGGCAAACGTGTGTATTGGCCATACGGATGTGTGTCGTGGTCTGGGTGTTTGTGTTAGTGTTGTTTCCGGACCCCCGACACAAGGTCACGCGATCTTAATGGGGGCCGTTGAGTGTGATGCGTTATTTTATACAACATCAGTGGTATATGTTCTGTATATAGTAATTATATGTATATACTAGCTTTTACCCGCGACTTCGCGTGGTATAGTAAACGTAAATCCAAGATAGGTTATATAAGCCATCTTCATTTCAAATTTCAGCCAAATTGGTTCAGTAGTTTTTGCGTGAAAGAGTAACATATATCCATCCATCCGTCCACACAGAAACTTTCACATTGGACGCTGATAAGCAATACTGTGTCAAGCCACACGGACTTCTTTTTGAGAAAATGGCGTCTAAAGATGTCAAGCCTGTTCTTAACAAATATGTTTAAAGAAGTATACATCCATTTTTTCTTTTATTTTTTGATAAAAGGTACAACGAATTAAAATCAGACTGATATATTTAATATATTATCAAATTTTTAATGTTTTTCAAATGTTGGAGATTATTGTATAAATTGTATTTAGTTTATATGACTTCAATATCATTTTAATAATGTTAAAGAGGTGATGCAGTATCAAAATACATCAATATCTCCGAATTTGACTTTTTGTGGGTTGACACATTATTGCTTATCAGCATCCATTTATAATATTAGTATTGACAGACGCGTTGGCGCAGTGGTCACTGCAACTGACTAAAGCGCTAACGGTCGCGGGTTCGATCCTCGCTCACGGTAAACGTGTGTATTGGCCATACGGATGTTTGTCGTCTGGGTGTTTGTGTTAGTGTTGTGAGTGTTTCCGGACCCCCGACACAAGGTCATGAGATCTTAATGGGGGCCGTTGAGTGTGATGCGTTATTATTTATTAGTAGGATACTTAAGGTAAACTAGAGATTAAAATGTCAGTGACAACATAACATTTACATAAATAAATAAAATTAAAGTGACTGTTTGTAATATCAAATTAATAGCTTTAAACTAAATGCATATGAAAAAATAAACGCAGTATTTATATCAAAAACAGATTTTTTATAATTTTGTCCGTCTGTCTGTTTGTTCCGGTTAATCTCTGAAACGGGTGGACCGATTTTGACAGAACGTTCAGATAGCTAATGTTATAAGAAGTAACTTGAGCTACTTTTAATAAAAAAAAATATTTATTTTAATAAGTAAATAACGAAGAGAATTGCTCGAAAACATAATTGAAACCAATGAAATAGTGAATAATATCCGATTCAAGTAGAAAAGGTGAACATTATATGGACGCTGATAAGCAATACTGTGTCAAGCCACACGGACTTCATTTTGAGAAAATGGCGTCTAAACATGTCAAACCTATGATTGATAAATTTCTTTGAAGACGTATATATTAATTTTTTATTTTTTATTTTGATAAAATGTATAATGAATCAAAAGCAGATAGATTTATCTAATATGTTATCTAATAATAAGTTTTTAAATATTTTAGATTATTTTATAAATTGCAAAATATGGAACGCACCTGAATTTCGAAACGTTGCGTTAAGTCACTTTTTCCAATACTTATTTAGTTTAGATGACTTGAATTTTTTTTGGATAATGTTAAATAGGTGACGTTGTATCAAAATACATCAATATCTTCAAATTTGACTTTTTGTGGGTTGACACGTTATTGCTTATCAGCATCCATATAAATATTATTTTCTTAAATTAAAGCGGGTTAAACTGCAGGCGCAGATAGTTTAAACATAAACTCAATTCATAGAAAACCATCGTCCAATACTAGTATTAACCATTAACCTTTCACAAAATATTCCAATATGGAATAATACGAAATCTGGATTCCATATACAAGGTCTTATTGGCAATAATAGACCCTTGGAGGGTCGATTAAAGCTACGAAATTGAGCGCCATTTTTACATATATGAGAAAGAAAAATTGATATGAAAATGTATATGTACATTCTATTAAGTTTTGCTTGCAACTTCTCTCGCGTTCGATTATGTTTTTAGATAAGACGCTTATGTGAATAACGTATATCCTACAATTATCTAGAGCTAGCTTTCACCCGCGACTTCGTCCGCGTGGAATAGTAAATTTAAATCCAATATAGGCCATCTTCATTTAAAAGTAAAAAATACTGTTTAAATTATTCTCATATGCGTTTAGTTAAAAGCTGGTAATTTGAAATTACAAACAGGAAATTTTATTAATTTGTATATACTTCTATACGGGGTAATGCTGCATGTACTTTGGGAACTTTACCCAGATGCAGTGGCTTAGATGAGGTCTACAATGTTTTGTAAAAAATAATCCTTTTTTTTTAAATTTTTTGTATTAATTAAGATGTAAATAGTTTAAATTTTAATTTAAATTGTTAAAACTCAAGCAAATAAATGTACAGAATAAAATAAAATGTACTTCTATACCAATAATATAAAGAGGTAAAATTTCTTTGTAACTTTGTATGGGTTAATCTCTGAAACTACTAATCCGATTTGAAAAAATCCTTTATCGTTAGATAGCCCGTTTATTGAGGAAGGTTATAGGCTATAAAACATCACGATACGACTCATAGCAGCGAAGCAGTAAACATAAACGCGAGTGAAACCGCAAGGTATAATATTAGTATAGAAAATTATACTCGATTACTTTATTAAGGTGGATATTTACCATAAAATAAAATCTAAATAAATACTAATACCTTTACCATAGATCCCCGAATATTAAACGGCAAAGTATGAAAACTTTATTAAAATTCAAAACAAAATTTAGCTACATAAACTTTTACGAACGAGAAGCTAAAAATTACTATTTACCACTAGCTTTTGCCTGCGACTTCGTCCGCGTTTTCGTCGTTTTTCGTAAAAAATATGTCCTTCCTCAGGGTTCAGTGGTTTTGATGTGATAGACAGATTAACTATTTTAGTAGGGAAATATAATATGTTAATACACGATATGATTTGTATGATTTTTTTTTTAATTTAATAGGTAATAGGTAGAGTATTATAAACGTAAGAGTAAACAAATATAATCAGAATGCTCCGAACTGCCAAGCTATCAGGAGTTACACGCGTTATTGTGAGTCAACCATAAAAGATAGACATATGCTGTTGCGGGATATTTTTTAGAAAATTTTATGTAGAATATTTCCGTCATACATGATCTCTATGTAACTTTAACCATTTAGGCTGCATACGCGACGGAAGCTTAAAAATTGGAGTAACGTCTCCCGTTTTCCCAAAATTTCCCTTCACTACTCTGCTCCTATTGACTGTAACGTGATGAAAAGTATACTATAACCTGCCCAGGAGTATGAAGAATAATTGTACTAAGTTTCGTTAAAATCCGTCGAGTAGTTTTTGTTTCTATAAGGAACATACACACAGACAGACAGACAGACAGACAAAAAATTTACTGATTGCATTTTTGGCATCAGTATCGATCACTAATCACCCCCTGATAGTTATTTTGAAAATATATTTCATGTACAGAATTGATCTCTCTACAGATTTATTATAAGTATTGATAGATATGACATCATTAGTCGCAATTTTCTTAAAGTGAAGTCCGTGACTTGACACAGTTTTGCTTATCAGCCTCCATATATAGCATTTTGAGTAAATAGAAGAGGGTTAAGAAATTTGCGTCTGGGCATGTCAGTGGTGTTACCCTAAAATAAAATGGCGTATGATACATTTTTTAATCGCCTATACTGCAGACTTAACTCTCCCCGCAAGGGATGCCAAATGAGTTCTCCACTGAAGCTTAGAATCCAATGCTATTCCAAAGAAAACGGTGCTGTTTATTTAACTTAAGATTATTACTTTATGTGTCGACATTCAGTAACGAAAATTCTATGCACGTTTTAAAATTGAATTATTCTGTAAAATTCTTACTTGATAACTACAAAATCTAAACCGAAAGCTTATAAAAAGTCAAATCTACAGTTTCTAAAAGTATATAAAGCAATGGCGGCGTTGGATTTCCAAAGCGAACTTCCAACTCCTGACTAGACTCACTAGTTGCGATTACGACGCCTGCACGAAAATAACGAGCAATTCCTCGCTTTGTCGCTTATTGCTATTTTATTTGAAATTTCACTATTGACGTTTTTGGTGACGTGAAGGTTTTGTTATTTTTTACCTAACTGCGCAACGTAAAGGAGGGTAATGTTTTTAACAGTCTATGTATGTATGTGTTTGTATATTTGGCACTATTTAGACCACACGTGTAGACCGATTTGGATAAATAATACGTTGTTTAATTCGTCATAACGGCTTGAATGTTAAAGAAAGTATTTTGGAAAAAAGAAAATGTCCGATTTTAGATGCAATATTGTAAAAACAAAAAAATGAAACTCGACAAACTGTGTTAAGCGAGGTATCGTTGAATAGATATTTAAAAATCATTTTAAAGTGAATTACCGTTTAGTATCTATAATTATTGGTATTTAGTTTTTTAGGAAGTTTTGTGAGTTTTGCTCTCGTAATTGATATAAAATAACTTTTAACCTGGTTAAACATTCGAAGTCGGTATCAAGTGAAACTTTATATGCTATTTACTGGTAAAATCGGTCCATAATTGACGGAGTTATCCGTGAACATCGATAAAAAATGTCCCCGACGAATGGAGAACCTCCTCCTTTTTTGGAAGTCGGTTAAAAAATAAGCGTAAAAGCGGTGATAAGCAATTTATATAAATTCTTATAAAAGTCTCTAAAAGCAAAACTTACAAATATAAGCACATGCTGGTTACCTATAAAATATATTTTAATTAATATATTATGCGAAAACAAAATGGAAACCAATGAAATAGTGAACAAAATCCGACTCAAATAATTGGTTTATTATCCATACAAATTAATAAAATTGAAGTCTTTCTCACGGCTGTTTGTAATTTCAAATAAACAGCTTTTCACTAAACTCTTATGTAAGTATATACCGTACTAACAAAAAAAAAATAAATCTTTGTCTGTTTATCTGCTTGCCAGTCCGTTTGTTTGTCACGGCTTTGAAACGGCATAGCCGATTTTGACATGAACTACCACATAGCTAATGTTAGAAGGAGTGACTTAACTTCTATTTTTTAGTATTTTCTTTATTATCATTTTTTGCAGACGAAGCCACGGGTACCAGCTAGTATATACATATAATTTGTCCTCAAATTAACGCGGGTGATACCGCGGGGCACAGCTAGTAATCATTAAATCTATATTCAACATACAGCCTTGGAATATGTATATTAACTTAGACTAGAGTTTTTGAAATGCTAATTTCGTGTTTGCGATTCATTCTGTGTTCATTTGAGAAGGAAAACATTATATCGATGCATATTGACATTGGGAAACAAATTCAACCCTGCAGCGACACAGACTACAGACTATAATAACTCGAAACTTATTTTAAATAAGTTATTGAAAAAATTAAAAACCCGACTGCGTAACAAGACCATTTGCATGCATTTGTCGTATCAATATCAGTTCTGTCTAAACGCCTGAAGCGAGAATCGTTACTGACTTTAAAACGTTATAGATCCTAAACGGTAATTCTGATTGAAAAACGATATGAGAAACCTGAAAATGATTTTTAAATACCTATTCAACGATACCCCACTTGACGTAGTTCGTCGTTTTTAATTTGTTTCTTTTTCCCATTATGAAAGTATAAGAATTTGGGAAAATCAAAATTGCTGATTTTGGACGTCACCTTTAATAATATTAGTTACTGGTGCTCGCGACTTCGTCTGCGTAAAAGTAGCCTAAGTTATTCCTTATAATGTTAGCTATCTGTGAGTGAAAGTCCCGTCAAAATCGGTCCAGCCGTTTAAAAGATTAACCGGAACAAACAGAGAAACAGAAAGATCGAAATAAAACTATTTTAAACGGATTTACAATCGCGTATATTAATTACTTTTATCATCCTGACGTTTCGAGCACTTTGCAGCGTTCGTGGTCACGGGTAGACTCAGGTCTTATTATCTTATTAAAATAGTTTTATTTCAAACAGAAAGATTTTAAAAATTGTGTTTTTGATGTAAGTACCGTATATACTTTCATATGCATTTAGTTAAAAACTGTTTTTAAATTACAAACAGACACTTCAATTATATTTATTTGTATAGATTCAACCATGTACACCTTTCGTAAAAGTCGGTTAACAACTAAGACGTATCCGGCAATAAGCGGTGGGGTAATTTTCATATTTCCCGACGAGGTTTTGTTGATAATTTGACACGCGAACGTTATAAGCTTAGGCTGTTTCTCCAGCGCGCAATTCTAATACGATTTTTAATGATTAATATTTAAAAAAAAAACTACACCAAAGTTGGCTCTCTCGTTACGGGAGCATCGTAGCTATAAACGAACACAGAAAATAATGCTAGGTTTTTTTACCTATTTTATTCTTTTACCAAAAATTAAATTTTAAATTTAATTCAAAGAATATTTTAAAAGCTTTTTGTTACATACTTTTTGTGAAGCCTTGGCCTTGATGTATTAGCAATAGATTAAAGCTACTTTTCTAGATATTCATGACATAAATGGACGCTGATAAGCAATACTGTGTCAAGCCACACGGCCTTCATTTTGAGAAAATGGCGTCTACATGTCAAACCCATTCTTAACAAATTTGTTTGAAGACGTATATATCTATGTTTTCTTTTCTATTTTGATAAAATGTGTAATTAATTGAAAGCAGATTGATATATTTTATGTGTTAACTTATAAAAAGTTTTTCAAATACTTGAGAGTATTGTATAAATTGAAAAAAATGGAACGCACTTGAAATTCGAAATATTAAATTAAGTAACTTTTTTCCGTACGTATTTAGTTTATATGACTTGATATTTTTTTGAATAACGTTAAATAGATGACGCAGTATCATAATACATTAACATCTCAAAATTTGACTTTTTGTGGGTTGACACATTATTGCTTATCAGTATTCAAATTATACACAAGCAGACCGCACCGGCCCGGATTACATAGATATTTTACGCGCATTAAGTATTAGCATTTTGTAAAAAAATTGCCTTTTCCATCAGTTTTCCGTATACTATTACTTCCCAGAAGTTGATCCTTATACGTGACACTATTAGATGGTGCTATAATACAGAATGTGTTATTTTTGTCAAAATTAGTGGATTCAACTGCTGGTTAGGACAGTTAATAAATAATAACGCAGCACACTCAACGGCCCCCATTAAGATCTCATGACCTTGTGTCGGGGGTCCGGAAACACTCACAACACTAACACAAACACCCAGACCACGACAAACATCCGTATGGCCAATACACACGTTTGCCGTGACCGGGGATCGAACCCGCGACCGTTAGCGCTTTAGTCAGTTGCTGTGACCATTGCGCCAACGCGTCTGTCAATTTTACACAGTACAATTTTAAAAAATAAAAGTAACTTATGTCTTATAACATTAGCTCTCTGTGAGTAACAGTCCCGTCAAAATCGGCCCAGCCGTTTCAGAGACATACAGACGGACAAACAGACAGACGTACAAAATATTTTAAAATTGATTTTTTTATGTATTGTATATACTAAAAGAAACTTCAATTTTATTTATTAGTCTATATTTACAACTTTCGTAACTGCTTACGACGTGTCTGTTGCTAGGTTATAGAGTTATTTACATCGCTCTTGAGAGTGAAACTTACAAATGGATGTTGATAAGCGGTAATGGGTCAAACCCTCAAAAAGACAAATTTAGAGATCAAACTCAAACTCAAACTCAAAATATACTTTATTCAAATGGGCTTTAACAGCACTTTCGAATCGTCAAGTTACATGTCATATTTTCATTTTTAATTTTTATAAAGCTACCACCGGTTCGGAATGTAGTCTCTACCGAGAAGAACCGGCAAGAAACTCGATAGTAACTCTTTTAAAATCATTTATACATAATGTATTTTTATTACATTTTAATTATGTTATCCGGATAGAAAATCAACGCTTGTCAAATCCACGCCTCTTTGTCGTCAAAATATTCTTGTATGGTATAATATGCTTTATTTATTAAAGATTTTTTAACGTAGGCTTTAAACTTATTAAGTGGCAAATGTAAAACTGTTTGCGGAAATTTTATTATAGATATTGAGGTATTCTGATAATGCATTCCGTATTCATCATTATTTCAAAAGTTTTCAAGTAAATGACTATATAAGTACAAAAAAAGTTTCTTAATTTAATGTTTCGAATTTTAAGTACATTTTGCAATTTATACAATAATCTCTTATATTTGAATAACTTATTATTACATAAATTTATTACTAAAATTGAAAAGAAAAGATGGATATATACTTCTTTAAACAATTTTAATAAGAATACGTTTAACGTGTTTAGACGCCATTTTCTCAAAATGAAGTCCGTGTGGCTTGACACAGTATTGCTTATCAGCGTCCAAATGGCTTCGCTTAGTGTAAAAGTTATAGCTTACAATACGACACCACCCCAAGCGTTGTCGTGTGTAGCGTGAGTTTTGTCACGAAATGCGATATTTTTTTTTTATATATACATATATATATTTTCTAATTGTTCGTGAACGTTACGTTAAATGGGGTCAAACACATTATGAATATTATATGGGGTGTTAAATGGGGTAAGTTTGAGAAACACTGACATTTTATGATACAGCATATTCATTTGTATAATTAATATCGTATTACCCAATTAAGTAATTCTTTTACGATAATTATTTGTAAAAGTTAAAAACCGTCAGCGAAAGACCATGCAGTCAGTACCGTATCAGTTCTGTCTAAAAGCCTATAAGTGAATCGTTACTGACCCACTTTAAATCGTTATAGATCCTAAACGGTAACTCTGATTGAAAAACGATATGAGGAACTTAAAAATTATTTTAAAGACCTATTAAAAGATACTTAAAAGTTCGTCGCTTTTAATTTTTTAATATCTTTCATTATAGCGTCTAAAATCGGCTATTTAGATTTTTCTAAATTTTTGTCTTTTGTATGACGATTTAGATTTTATTCTACGTATCATATGTCAAAATTGGCCTATGTGTTTGCTTTACATAGATACAAACCCACATACACAGATTCTTCTTCTCGGTAGAATCTGCGTTCCGAACCGGTGGTAGCTTCATTATTGATGTAATTTTTTTTTTGTTTTTTCATGTACGACCATTCAAAAGTGCTCGTGAGAGCTTACTTGAATAAAGTATTTTTGATTTTGATTTTGATAAACATATGAAAAAGAAATCGCTCAAAAATATCCCATTAAGCGCCAATATGACTCTAGCAGCATTTTAAACCCAAATCCTTTATTTTTTAATTATTAGTGAGATATTTAAATACAAAAGGAAAAAGAAATGTTTTCCTATAATGTATAGTATAAGAGGGTGTACTCGCACGAGTACAGCGATCATAAACTTATTAAATCGTCCGTATGTGAAACTTAACTTACAAAAACCAACTGTACTCAAACGAGTACGACGACGCTAAATTAATTAAAATATGCCGACAAAGTCACGTAAAAAAACAACCAATTTCAATCCTTGATGGCATCAATAACCCTCAATAACTTAAAAACAACAAACACAATAACACAACACGCGTGTAGGTGTTGTGACAACAATGGCGTTTACACCACAACTGTCTACACTGTGTATATTTTAACATATATCTATACTAATATTGTTGTAAGATTATTTGGGGGTAATCTCTGAGACTATTGATCTGATTTTCTTTTTAATCCCCTGAGGCTACAAA
Source organism: Hypolimnas misippus (assembly GCA_037950945.1). Lineage (NCBI taxonomy): Eukaryota > Metazoa > Arthropoda > Insecta > Lepidoptera > Nymphalidae > Hypolimnas > Hypolimnas misippus. The sequence goes on from JBBEEQ010000020.1 coordinate 5,494,786, forward strand.
CTTGAAATTTCTGTAGGTTCCTTTTAGGATGTAAGCATCCACTAAGAAAGTGCTTTTGGGATTGATTGTATTAACTAAAAACTTTATACACATATTTTTCTATATATATATATATATATATATATATATATATATATATATATATATATATATATATATATATATATATCAGGACTGACTGGCTGATATATTCACTGACTAATCGATCAGCAGAGCTGAACCGCTGGGTCTAGAAACATACGTATCATACCTAAGTATACGCGGACGAATCTGCAGGAAATTGCTAGTAATTTAAAACAAAAAACGTAGGTTTTTACAAGTTTTCTAAGTCGTTTCTATCAATTTTAAAATTTACGTGGACCCACGAAAAACCTCTAGAATGGACGCTGATAATATTAAATTGTATTCCATATTTTCTCTCGTATAAAAAAAATATTATTAGATTTAACTTTTTATTAAACCAATGTGCTTTTAATTTAATTGTATTTTATCAATTTATTTTAAATTTATTGGATACTGATAAGCAATAATGAGTCAACCCACAAAAAGTCAAATTCTGCGATAATGACCTATTTTGGTATTTCGTCATCTATTTAGCATTATTTGAAAAAAATCATCTAAACTAAATAAGTACGGGAAAATGTTTTTTAACTTAATGTATAGAATATCAAGCGCATTCCATATTTTGCAATTTATACAATTATCTCATATATTTTAAAAACTTGTTTTGATATAACACTTTTAGTTATGTATATATATTATATCTGCTTTTAATTTATTAATCTTTTTATCAAAATAAAAAGACAGACAGGTTGGCGTAGTGGTCACTACAACTGACTGAAGCGCCAACGGTCGCGGGTTCGATCCCCGCTCACGGCAAACGTCTGTATTGGTCATACGGATGTTTGCCGTGGTCTGGGTGTTTGTGCTTGTATTGTATGTGTTTCCGGATCCCCGACACAGGATCATAAGACCCTAATGGGGGTCCGTTGAGTGTGATGCGTTTATTATTTATTTATTTAAAAAAAAGAAAAGATGGATATATGGACGCTGATAAGCAATACTGTGTCAAGCCACACGGACTTCATTTATATATGGATGCTGATAGTGTCACGTATAAGGATCAACTTCTGGGAAGTAATAGTATACGGAAAAGTGATGGAAAAGGCAATTTTTTTACAAAATGCTATTAATTATATATATATATATATATATATATATATATATATATATATATATATATATATATATATATATATATATATATATATATTATAAACACTAATATTAAAAGTTGAAGAGTTTGTTTGTTTGTACACGCCAATCTCAGGAACTAGAGGAGCGAATTGAAAAATTATTTTTCTGTTAGATAGTTTATTTATTGAGGAAGGCTATAGGCTAAACCGTAAGAGACAGCTAGTGTTATATTGAAAATAAAAACTACCTCAGCCCGCGACTTCGTTCGCGTGGATTACAAGATGGCATGATCCTACAGAGCAAGGCTGTGTTCTTGGTGTCTCTCAAGAAAGGAGCATTTTTTACAATTTATACAATAATCTTCACATATATGAAAAACTAATAATTGGATAAAACTTTTAATTATATCAACCTGCTTTTAATTCATTTTACCTTTTATCAAAATAGAAAAGAGAAAACGAATATACTTATACGTCTTCAAAAAAATTAATTAAGAATCGGTTTGACATGTTTAGACGCCATTTTCTCAAAATGAAGTCCGTGTGGCTTGACACAGTACTGCTTATCAGCGTCCATTTAATTGATTTTCAAATAAAATGCATCTGCCTAGGATAACAATAGTTTTTTTAATATAAACAGATAATTTTCGTTAATTTTTAAACTTTGTGTAGCTGATTTTGGGAGTGCTGTGATGACCCAATTGGATCACGCTTGATACTATGTGTAAGTAAGTCGTATACAATAGTACCAGCGCCCGGGGTGGAATAAATAGGACGCGCCCTCGGGCCGTGGGTGCGTGAGATGGGGGTCCCACGCATCCGTTTTCATACGGCCCCGAGGAGGACGGCAGCCGGGAAGGCTTCGAACTGCTGTACGCACCAGCGAGGGTTCGGTGAGGGCAACACTATACTTTGCCCTCCTGAGACGGGCTCCGCCAGCCACTTCGGAACGTCACACGGGCCCTCCCGTGGCTCTCCATTTCCGTGCATAGGAAGGCCATCGCAGGGGTTTTAGTGGGTACAAATCTCCACATAACCCGATCTCATCCCAGGATCGGGTATCTTCACCAAAATTTCCCCTAAACTGTACTGCTGACTGGACTTGTTACGCAGTGTGTCATTCAAATAATTAAAATTATATATGGATGCTGATAAGCAATGTGTCAACCCACAAAAAGTCAAATTTAGAGATATTTTTGTATTTTGATACTACGTCATCTATTTAAAGTTATTAAAAAAAAATCAAGTCATATAAACTGAATAAGTATGGAGAAAGTTTTCTTAACTCAATGTTTCGAATTTCAGGTGCGTTTCATATTTTACAATTTATGAAATAATCTCAAATATTTAAAAACTTATTATTGAAAACGTATTAAACAAATCTATCTGCTTTTGATTCGTTATACATTTTATCAAAATAGAAAAGAAAAGATGGATTTATACGCCTTCAAACTAATTTATAAAGAATAGCTTTGACATATTGAGCCGCCATTTTCTCAAAATGAAGTCGTCATAATCGGTCCAGCCGTTCCAGAAATTAGCCGAAACAAATAGAAAGACAGACAGAAAAATTGTGTTTTTGATGTCGTGTATACTTTTACATGGATTTAGTAAGAAGCTGTTAATTTGATATTACAAACAGAGACTTCAATTTTATTTATCTGTACAGATAATTCTATTTCCTTATGCAGGTAAGGCATTTCATAAAGTACGCTTTCAGCTTAAAGACAGCGTCATGTCTTTCTGAGATATAATTGGCAGAAACTTGAATCTAGAGACATTCATAACTTTCTTAAAAAAGGATGCATTAGCAAGACTGTTTTTTCAGAAAAAATGAGCTAAAAAGGAGCTACTATAAGCAATATATATGTACATATGAACGCTGATAAGCAAAACTGTGTCAAGCCACAAAAAGTCAAATTTTGAAATATTGACGTATTTTAATACTACGTCACCTATTTAACACTATTAAAAAAAATTCAAGTCATCTAAACTAAATAAGTATGGAAAAAAGTATCTTAACTCAATGTTTCGAATTTCAGGTGCGTTCCATACTTTGTATTTTATAAAATAATCTCAAATATTTAACAAACTTATTATTAGATAACATATTAAACAAATCTATCTGCTTTTGATTCATTATACATTTCATCAAAATAGAAAAGGAAAGATGAATATATACGTCTTCAAAGAAATTTATTAAGAATAGGTTTGACATCTTCAGACGCCATTTTCTCAAAACGACGTCCGTGTGGCTTGACACAGTACTGGTTATCAGCGTCTATATAAGCGATCACGTGTTTTAAAAAAGTAAATGGCCAATTCCTATTACGTCTGTGTACAACAACACTTGCATTTGAAGTCGGTTAAATTTTTAATCTTAGGAGGTTTTTGAAATGATCGATTCAATTATTAAAGTCGGTAGACTATGACACGTGTATGTATATCCGCGAATGCGGATTAGAGAAATGTGGGGGCTAAAGTTACTAATCCCCTTAATGTGGGGAGGGGGGTTAACATAGCCGTGGGAAATTACGGAGTATTACAGTTCACGACAGTACGATCTATACTAACGTAGCTAGCTGTGCTCGGGACTTCATTCGCGTTGACTTAGCATAACTCATACAGAGCAAGAGTGTACTTTGTGGCACCTCTCAAGAAAGGAACGTTTAATTAATAGCATTTCGTAAAAATTTCCTTTTCCTTTAGTTTTCCGTATAGTATTACTTCCCAGAAGTTGATCCTCATACGCGATACTATCTTAGAAACACTTTTCTATAGAACCAAAAAAAAATATTATGAGTACTGCTAAATTAGGAAGAAGTAAAATTTTTAAAACGTAGATACGCTCATCTGACTCTATACTGCGATATCCATGTAGTTAAAAGATATTAAATTGAAATTACGAACAGAAATATCCATTTTTTTTATTTGTATGCATTATTTTAAAATAAAATCTATATTAACGCGAAGCCACGAGCAAAAGCTAGCGCGGTCTGAAACTAAAATGGCGTCCATTTATTTGTCAAATGTCAGTCAAGTGTCATAATGACTGACAGAAATGAATGGAAATTCGTATTTGCGTTAATTATGCGTATCACTAGTTGTTTTACGCGGCATTACTTTTATATTTTAAATATATATACATTACTAGCATTCGCTTGTGACTTTGTCAATAATTATTTGATAATTGGACGCTGATAAGCAATACTGTCAAGCCACACGGACTTCATTTTGAGAAAATGGCGTCTAAACATGTCAAACCTATTCTTAATAAATTTGTTTGAAGATGTATGTATATGTTCATATTTTCTTTTCTATTTTGATAAAAGTTACAATTAATTAAAAGCAGATTGGTATAATGAAAAGTTTTTCAAATATATGAGATTATTGTATAAATTGCAAAACGTGGAACGCACTTGAATTCCGAAACATGAAATTAAGATTTTTTTTCATTCTTATTTAGTTTAGATGACTTAAAAAATATTTAAAAAAAAGTCAAGTAACAGCCTGTAAATATCCCACTGTTGGGGAAAGGCCTCTTCTCCTATTATGGAGAAGGTTTAGAGCTTAATCCACCACGCTGCTCCACTGCGGGGCAGATATACATGTGACAGAATGTCTCCCGGCACATGCTGGTTTCCTCGCGATGTTTTCCTTCACCGCCGAGATGAATTTAAACACAAATTTAGCACTTGAAAACACAGCGGTGCTAGCCGGGGTTTAAACTCGTGATCATCAGTTGAGATCGACGTGTTCCAACCACTAGGTCATTGCGGCTCTTAAAAAAATATTGTATACTGTTAAATACATGTCACATTATCAGAATACATCAATATCTCTGAATTTGACTTTTCGTGGGTTGACACATTATGGCTTATCAACATCGAATTGTGCTATTTATATCGCTTCTTGTCGTACTTGCTTTATTATCACGAATAAAAGTAGAGTACATACTTCTTCATGGTCGGTTCTTGGTTGCAAAAAATCCAATAACCAATAACAAAACGCACAGACAGACAAGGTTAATTTCACTTTTATACGGCCCGTGACTTCGTATGCGCAGAAAGTAGCCTTACTCCTTATAATGTTAGCTATCTGCGCGTGAAAGCCCCGTCAAAATCTGCCCAGCCGTTTTAGAGGAACAAACAGATACAGAAATAAAAAAATAAAATTGGTTCTTTAATATAAGTACCGTATATACTTTCATCAATTCAATACAATTCTTTGTTTTGTGGCTTTTAGTTGTATATGCACAAATTATTTCGCCAATGTCACGTGGAGTGGAGAAAACACGATTGAGGATGTTCCGTGGGGTCGTGTATCCAACCTTAATTAAATTTGGAAAACACCTTAAAATAGTGTGAATTGTATTATTAGTCCTTAACCTAAAATAACACGAATATAATTAAATAAATTAAATACATGTTATTAAATAAATACTTATAATGTAATTAAGATAATCACACATTTTATTTACAACTTAATGTATTTTCATTGTTTTAATTACAAACAGACACAACAATTTTATGGATCAACATCGAACAAAATCGTGATAACTCCGCAGTACAAAATGGCGGCTCGTCAGTTTGACAAACGTTTCAAAATGGCCACCTCCTTTCTCTTTTGTATAAATTCGCTTCTGAATTTACATTAAAATAACTCTACGAAGCTATTTAGTTATGTAAATAGTTTTGTAGATCGCTGTTAATCCTTTGTTGTGTTTCGGATTACAGAAATGTTTAATTTACATTTGTAACGTCTTAATAAATTAGATGTGTTACAACAGACGTGACGTAAAAGAGGGTAATGTGTTTATCAGCCTATATATATGTGGGTAAGTACCTTTGTGGTACTATTTAGACTAAACGTGTTAGCCGATTTTGATAAATGACATTTCGCTTCTTTGGTCATATCGGCGTGAATGTCACAGAGAGCATAAAAAAATTAAAATGGACGATTTTGGACGCCATATTGTAAAAAATAAAAAAATGTAAACGAACTATCTCAAGTGGGGTATCGTTGAATAGGTATTAAAATCATGTTTAGGTTTCTCATATCCTTTTTTTAATTAGAACTACCGTTTAGAATCTATAACGATTTAAAGTTGGTCAGTAACGATTCTCACTTATAGGCGTTTAGACAGAACTGATACTGATACTACTAACTGCAGATGGTCTTATTTCGCAGTCAGTTTTTTAAATTATTTAATTATTTTTTTTTTTTATAAAAAAATGCTTGTTCACCGATTTTCGATTATGAAATTTAAAATTTTTATAAAATTCTGACCTTTTCTTTGAGACCATTTTCAGCGTGATTTTACCATTATCAATAACGAGTTGGTTGTGAGGAATTGTGTGTCCAACCGATTGAAGATGACGTTGCATCAGGTCAAGGTTCCAAAACTAAGTTACTTCAATATCATTCATCTTCTTCTTGATCCTCACTGCTGAGGATCGTGACCACATATGATTTGTTTCCATTTGGTGCGGTCATATGCGGAGTGGACCGCATGGTACATGCTCCCGCCCGCTGCCTTCTTTCCCGAGTCAGACCACTTTGTAGGCGCCCTACCCTGAGCACGTCTACCGTCCATTTTGCAGAGGATGATTTCTTTCTCCAGATCATGCTTTGTAGACCGCACAATGTGTCCAAAGAAACTAAGGGTTCTTTGACGGCAGATTTCAGAAAGCCGCGTGGTGATTCGAAGTTCTCAAGTTCGAATACTATGAATATCATTCGTAGTATCGCAAATTTCAATTCGATCAGATCAAGTTGTTCAGATTCTTTCAACAACTAGAAAAGATCTGAAGAACTTTCAAACAGATCTTCGTAAATTATATTATGTCGTGTTCTAACACATCGGGACAATATTTTGAATCAACACATCCGCAGCTCTAGAAAAGGTCAAACGATTTAATGTTTTTCAATGAGACATCGGACTCTGATTTAGATTTTGAAAAAGATATTCAATTTTAAACTTGCGATTTATACTATTCATATTTAATATAATGGGTCTTATCGCGATAACTAATGGTAGTAATACCTTTTTACTGCCCGACGTTTCGACGAAGTTTTGACTGAGCTGTCAATCAGCTCGTGGCCACGACGAGTGTCACTACTACCATTAGTTATCGCGATAAAACCCGTTATATTAAATATGGAAAGATATTTAATTTTTAATGCTGGCAACTCTTTTAAATACTGCCGTGCATGCACTGTAATCTGCTCGTTTGACGCGAACCAGCATCGATTCTTATGTGACACATCAGAAGCCATCAGCACATATCACAACACTTCAATATAAACGCTGTTATACAAAATGTATGATACCGATTCTGTTCTAATATCCCCCGCACAAGCGCGGATCCAGCATCGCGAGGTCACCTAGTAGTGGTCGAGTCACAAGAAGTAATATTTTAAGTTTGATAATAATCGATACAGGTAAAAAGTTATCACTTCTTCTTCGATGGGTACGTTTTGGACGTGGAGAAGTGCCAGTCCGGTTAAACGTTCTTCAATCATGCAAATTCATTAAATATTAAGGGTACTTAAATAAAATCTATATTGTGTCAAAAAAATATAAAAATCATGTTAATAATCATCATGTTTAACAATTATACTTCGACAGACACGTTGGCGCAATGGTCACTGCAACTGACTCAAGCGCTAATGGTCGCGGGTTCGATCCCCGCTCACGGCAAACGTCGGTATTGGCCATACGGATGTTTGTCGTGGTCTGGGTGTTTGTGTTAGTGTTGTGAGTGTTTCCGGACCCCCGACACAAGGTCACGCGATCTTAATGGGGGCCGTTGAGTGTGATGCGTTTATTTATTTATTTATTTATACTTAGTGCTCTACCTAGGTCTTGAACTCACCGGAGGAGGGGGGTTCATGGGGGTCATGGATCCGCCCTTGCCTCCGCAACATAGTTGCCTCACAGAGATCGTCGTTCAGCGATAAGGCCGTTATGTTTTTGGACATGTTAATGTATTTTACTATATGTATGACGTCCCGATTACTTCAAATATCAGAATTCGCATCAAATTGATCCATTCGTGATGCGATATACACATTAAACGTATATACCGTTTGGTAAGGGGTTAAAACTTAAACTTTAATTGTAGCACTTTCGTGAATTCCTGCATTAATTTCCGCTTGACCCAACACGGCGTTTAAATTTTCAAAACGTAACAAGAGCCCCAGGGAAACCTCAAAGGGTGACAACACAAAGAGAATGGTGTATGGTACAAGATAATGGATTGTAGATATGATACGTTCATACTATATCACGTTAAATTAATTGGATGCTGATAAGCAATAATGTTTCAACCCACGCAAAGTCAAATTCGGAGATATTGATGTATTTTGATACTGCGTCACCTATTTAACATTATTCAAAAAAAAATTCAAATAATCTAAACTAAATAAGTATAGAAAAAAGTTTCTTAATATAAAAGCAGGTTGATATAATGAAAAGTTTTATCTAATAATAGTTGGACGCTGATAAGCAATACTGTGTCAACCCACACGGACGTGATTTTGAGAAAATGGCGTCTTAAGTTGTCAAACCTATTCTTAATAAATTTGTTTGAAGACGTATATATACATCTTTTCTTTTTTATTTTGATAAAATGTATAATGAATTAAAAGCAGCTATATATATCTTATGTGTTGTATAATAATAAGTTTTCAAATATTTGAGATTATTGTATAATTAGCAAAATATTGAACGTACTTGAAATTCGATACATTAAATTAAGAAAATTTTTCCTTACTTATATAGTTTAGATGACTTGAATTTTTTTAAATAATGTTAAACAGGTGATGCTGTATCAAAATACATCAATATCTCCGAATTTGACTTTTTGTGGGTTGACACATTATTGCTTATCAGCATCCAGGTTTAGCTAAAGCCTATTGTAAAATATTGAACGCACTACAATATTCGCTACATGAAATTAAGAAACTTTTTTGTCGACTTATTTAGTTCAGGTTACTTAAACATTTTTGAATAATGTTAAATACATTACGTATCATCAGTTACAATATCTTAGAATTCGACTGGTTGTGGGTTGACTCATTGTTGCTTATCAGCGCCCATATATAAAAATCAAAACTGACTGGCACACATATTCACTGAACGATCGATCAGCAGAGCTGAACCGCTGGGTCTAGAAGCATGAAATTTTGCAAGTCCCTTAAATATCGTAAGTGTGCACTAAGCAAGAATTTTTGAAAATCTATTCCCTAACGGGCTAGAATGGAAATTTGTATCAAATTCCTAAGTAAAATAAAAATATATATATCTTTTTGAGTCTATCGAAAACGGGTTTCGCATTCGAAATGTTAAATAATTAAAGCATATCCTTTTGAAACGCGGCCCGATTTTGGATGTAAAATATTTTCAACGTTCACTTTTACTATTGATTAAATATGAGGGTTGAAAGGTATCTTATGATATATATGTATATAGGTAATATACTAATATTATAAAGCTGAAGAGTTTGTTTGAATGCGCTAATCTCATAAACTACTGGTTCGAATTGAAAAATTCTTTTTGTGTTAGTTTATTTATTGAGGAAGGCTATAGGCTATATTACATCACGCTACGGCTCATAGGAGAAAAGCAGTAACCATAAACGCGAGTGAAACTGCGAGGGTAACTACTAACATTATATTCGGTAGGCACAGTATTCTTTTATCTATATATAAATACACGAAGTAAACACTTTACACCCCTTTTTATGAAGTTATGAAAAGCTAAAAAGTTTGTTTGAACGCGCTAATCTCAGGAACTACTGGTCCGAATTGTAAAATTATTTTTGTGTTAGATAGTTTATTTATTGAGGAAGGCTATAGGCTATATAACATCACGCTACGACTCATAGGAGAAAAGCAGTAACCATAAACGCGACTAAAACCGCGAGGGGTAGCTTAGTGTATTATATGGGTATAGTCGTTTAGTTTTCTTTCATTTTCTAATTTTCTGCGCAACTCACTTAATCTTTTTTTACTGTAACCTTCGAAGTATTAGAAAACTTTAAAAAACATAATCGGTAAAGTTGTTCTGAAGTTGTGGCGTGATGGCGAAATGACTATTTATATTTATGTATATACCTACTAGGTGTGCCCGGCAGTTTCACCCGCGTTGATTCGAGGAAAAATTATATTTATATAATGTTCACCTTTCCTACTTGAATCGGATAATGTTCACTATTTCATTGGTTTCCATTATGTTTTCATCGTATTGTCTTTTGATTTTTTTAATTATAAATAAAATATACAAAAAAATTAATATAAAAGTAGCCTAAGTTACTCCTTACAATATAAGCTATCTGTGAGTGAAAGTCTCGTCAAAATTGATGCATGCATTTCAGAGATTAACTAGAACTTACAGACATACAGACAGAGTACTTTCTAGAAGAATTCAGAATGTCCTATTTTTTCATTTTTTCAGCTAGTGAATCTCCCGGCTAAATTGGACCAACCGTTCCAGAGATAAGCCAGAACAGGCAGACAGATGGACAAAAAATTTAAAAATTGTGTTTTAAATGTAAGTACCGTCTTATTTCATCCGCATTTAGTTAAAAGCTGTTAATTTGTATCTACAAGGAGATTCTTAAATTTTATTTATCTATGCCGATTAAAACGCTCTTAAAACCGCGTCCGCTCCCGCTACCACCTGTAACTTACACCAAAATGACACAGTATTTGTTCCTTCGTGTTTCCATTGTTGCTCACATTATGTTGATTGGATAGTATTTTAAGGTTATTGCATTATTGATAGTCATACATACGCTTAGTTAAAATGCCAAGTGATAAGCAATGCTACCCCTTACGGTTTTTTGCTTCGCTCCTGTGAGTCGAGTTATGTAATATAGCCTATAAGCTTTCTTAGTAAAAGGGCAAAGAACGCGAAATTTTTTTTTAAATTAAATCAGGAGTTAATGAACAAATTTTATTTCTTTGTAATTATAATATAGATACTATCTGTGTGTGTGTTAATATGAGGAAAAAAATCTATACCAATACTATAAACCTGAAGAGTATGTTTGTTTGAATGCGCTAAGCTCAGGAACTACTGGTTCGAATTGAAAATTTCTTTTTGTATAAGATAGTTTATTTATTGAGGACGGCTATAGGCTATATAACATCACGCTACGACTCATAGGAGCGAAGCAGGATAAACCTGAGTGAAACCGCAAAGCGCAGCTAGTATTTTTATATAATATTTATTTTTCGAGAGAGAGAGAGAGAGCGACAGTCGAGATGGCATAGTGGTTAGAACATGTCGATCTTTACCGATGATCGTAGGTTCAAACCCCGGCTAGCACCACTGAATTTTCAAGTGCTAAATTAGTGTTTAAATTCATCTCGAGATCGGCGGTGAAGGAAAGCATCGTGAGGAAACCTGCATGTGCCGGAAATTCTTGCACATGTGTTTCTGCCAATTCGCAGTGGAGCAGCGTGGTAGATTAAGCTCTAAACCTTCTCCTTAATAAATAAATAAACGAATCACACTCAACGGCCTCCATTAAGATCGCGTGACCTTGTGTCGGGGATCCGGAAACACACAACACTAACACAAGCACCCAGACCACGACAAACATCCGTATGGCCAATACAGACATTTGCCGTGAGCGGGGATCGAACCCGCGACCATTTGCGCTTGAGTCAGTTGCAGTGACCATTGCGCCAACGTGTCTGTTATCGTGTCCAATTAAATTATGAACAATATCCGATTCAAGTAAGGATGGTAAAACTTATATAAATATAATTTTTCATTAAATTACCGCGGGTGAAGACGCGGGGCACAGCTCGTAATATATCCATGACTATGTATGTATATAATAATTACGTCTCATATAATTTTTAAATTAACAAAAACGATTCTCAATCAGACCATGAAATACGAACGATTTCGCATATATTTGTATGAAATAAACGCCTTTGTAAAATATATTTACTTTTAAAAGCAAAAAATTGAAAGTTAAGCCAGAACAAAGAGAAGCTTTAAAGAATTTATCGTTTATTTTAAATTCGAACTTTGCCTTTGCTCATTGTAGCGAGAATCGTTTAAATAATATTTAATAATATTTTAATGCTGGCTGACCCTGGTGGTTTTACTTATAATTGATATATTTTTATCTAAATATATATAACTCAAATGTCTGACTGACTGACATAGTGATCTATCAACGCACAGCACAAACCACTGGACGGATCGGGCTGAGATTTGGCATGCAGGTAGATGTTATGACGTAGGCATCCGCTAAGAAAGGATTTTAATTGATTCTATCCTCAAGGATATAAAATAGGGGATGAAAGTTTGTATGAAACTTTGGAAATTTTAAAACGATCGGGCTGAGACTTTGCATGCATAAAGCTACTATGACGTAGGCATCAGACATCGCAGACAAAGTCGCGAGCACCAGCTAGTTTTAAAAATATAATTTAACATTCTCTTTTTAAACGTCAAATGATTCTACCACGGTTTCGGAAAAGTCAAACCGTAGACCTGAGAAAAAATTCGCGAAAGAAACTGCGAGATTTTTTTTTTTGTTATTTTTTAACAATGTCAAGAGTGATTATAATTCGTAATATGTATTGAGACAGTCTGAAAGCGATCGCCTTATATCATAATAACTTCTAACACACGAACTCGCGTGTGTGAGTCGTAATGTGATGTAATATAGCCTATAACCTTCCTCAATGAACGGGCTATCCAACGCAAAAAGAATTTTTTCAATCAAATCAGTATTTTCAAAGATAACCATACAAACTTATAAGCAAATTTTACTCCATAATAATAATACTAGTTACCGGTTTAATTCGCATTTATGGTAACCGCTTTTCTCCTCTGAATTGTAAAGTGATGTAATACAGCCTATAACCTTACTCAATAAACGGGCTATCTAACGCAATGTAAATTTTTCAAATACGAACAGTTGTTTTAAACAAAACCTCCTACAAACTTACAATTTTTTTATATTTTTTTTTATTTGTGTTTATGATTGAATATAACAGTTTGGTAGATATTATTAAAAAAAATAACAAAAAAAAACCACATTCGATTCTCGAGCAGTGTATGAGTTTTTTGTATATCTTGGAGCGCTGTTTTTCTTATCTTCAAAATCGGTTCCATTTTTCCTATCAACGAATTTCTCTAGCTCACATGATTTTAGATTTCTCTATACTAACGCATATTCGCTTTGTATGGTCTAGATTGTATTAATATTTCAACAGTTTTCAATGAATAAATATGAATAAGTTTCAAGTGTATATTAAAAAGTCTTAAATAGCTAAAGCATATTATTCTGTACAAGATTATAAAGATGATAATAATGCATTTAGTATAGCTGGATTTCACAGGATGTTCAATATATTAATTTGTAATTTTTAAATGTATATACTTAATAACACAATTTTAAAAGAGTACCTATCGAGTTTCTCGCCGGTTCTTCTCGGTAGAATCTACATTCCGAACTGGTTGGTAGCTTTTCCTTAATTTAAGTAACTTTTATTTGTTTTGATGATTCAACAGTGCTTTTAAAGGCTTCTTGAATAAAGTATTTTTTGATTTTGATTGGTGAGAATTACATTACATACAAAAGCAATATAAAACAACTCTGTAAGCTAGCAACGGATACGTCGCCAGTAGCCACGAGAGCTGAGAGTGTCGACAGTACTGACAGTAAACTCTTTCAGGTGTAAAGCAATGAGACACAACTTATGTAAATCTTTATGAAAGTCTGAGAGCGAAACTTATCTGTGTAATTTCGCATTAGAGAGGGTTTCTCATTCGCCAACGGAACTCTAAAACGTAATTTAGCTAGCTGCAAGTTAAAAAGCAACTTAACCCTTTATAAGGCAGAAGGATTCAGAGGAATAAAATAACTTACGGTTATATTTTTGGCATGTTTTTATTTATATAACAAAAATAAACTTAAAAGAGAAATACTAATTATTTCGGAAGTTTTGGAAAAATAGGTGGTAAAAATATTCCCACTGCCCATCAACAGACCCACATGCAAGCTAAATTTGTGGCATTATTTTCTGTGAAATTGTGCAAAACAAGGCGGAATGCAAAGAGGGACATTACACTTACTGCATTTTATTTTGCTACGCTTATCTTTGACTACTACTTTGACTACTATTTTTTATTATGTTAGGTAAAATTGCTCTATTTCTTCTCACTGTTCCAGTGGCATAAATATTTTTTTCATACAAGTTCTGCATGAGAGAAAAGTCGCAAATAAAGTTATCGAATATAACACGAGTCTTGAAATCTTCGTCCGCTAATTTACTAGACAATTTCTTTACGACATTAGCCCCTCGACCCTCTTCTGTTCTTTGTCCTGTTTTGCCTGTATACATTTCATAGTTATATAAGTACCCTGTTCTACTATCACAACAGCACCACACTTTGTAGCCTCTTTTTATGGGCTTTAGCGGCATGTACTGCTTCGAAATGGACCTTCCTTTGAATAGTATCATGCTCTCATCGATACTTTGGGAAGACGAATTAGAGGCATTGTTTTGAAATGATTGACTGACTAAGGATATAAGAGGACGAATTTTATATAATTTTCAAAATTTACGTTTTCTCTACTTGGTTGTTGATTATTTTCGTTCAAATGCAAAGTCTCTAAAAATTTTTTGAAGCGTTTTACTGGCATAACTTCAGCTATTTCATTCACACGAAATCCAGGAACCGATGAACAATATAAATCGATTTGTGGAAGAATGTGATAACCCATTATAATGAGAATGCCCAAAAAATTATTTTGCCCTAATTGTGAACATAGTGCTATTGTAGATGTACCCGACTCTAAACTATTATTAGGAGTAGAATTCAAATGAGCAGGAGAATTTTGTAAAAGGTTACTTGAATCATCATCTGATTCAAGTAACCGTTGTATTGTATTCACGTTGAACTCTTCTGCCTCATCAGACTCAAATCCGTCTTCTGAGCCATCATCGGGAATGCAGAAAATCTGCTCCAATGTCTTTTCGATATCATTTTCATTCATATAGCGCGGCATTTTTAATGAAAATCTGAGAAAAGAAGGGACTAGTTCAACAAGTGTACATAACACGCCACGGGCAGCGGGAATATTTTTCCCACCAAGTAAAAAGTCCTCTCACATTTAAATACGATAGTAACTTCTAAAGTATAGTAAACAACTTGAAGAATAAATATAAATACATAATAAAAAAACAGATTCTTACCTCTTTTCAAATAAAAAATATGAAGATTCACGGAGTAACAAAGTTTCTTTCAAAATTGGCGCAATTTTTTAACAGCTAGTGGCGCCAAGAAAAAATATGTCACACAAACGTAATTTTTTTTTCTTAATAATAATAAGACATACCTGCTTAGTTGCCAGTGCAAGAAATTAGGACTCCTTTTATAACTCACAGAAAGATAAGCAAAATTTTTGTTGGTGGTAAATATATCGCCTCTGCCTTAAAAAGGGTTAAGGGAATAGTTATGAATATTTTTAATTAAACTTCTTTCAAGTTAACGAGACGAAGTTATGGTTTTAGGGAAGGCTGATACTTCTAGATAAATTATTATCCGACTTACTAGGAAGGAAGGTAGTGTTGTTTGCGCGTATTTATGTTTGTATTTTTAACAAAACTCTTTAAAAAAGTAAAAACCGACTTTATAGTGTATTATGTAATTTTTTTTTTTTGGAAAATAACGTATTTGTTCCAATTGTTTTGATTTAAAGTAAAATTACTGAACCAATTTTCATGAAAATTATAGGAGACTAATAGGAGAGTATACCCTTTCAAATAATAAAAGAATAACCTAAATCTGTCAAACCGTTTTGGAGTAATCAGTGAACATACATAAAAAAGTCCTCGGCGAATTTAGAGTCTTCTCCTTGTTAAAAAATACTATATAAAATATAACGCTGAAGAGTTTGTTTGTTTGTTTGAACGCGTTAATCTCAGGAACTACTGGTTCGAATTGAAAAAAATATTTGCCTTAGTTTCTTTTCTGAGAAAGACTATAGGCCATATTACGTCACGTAGTGTGATGTAATATAGCCTATAACCTTTCTCGGAAAACTATCTAACAGAAAAAGAATTTTCCAATTCGAACCAGTAGTTTCTGATATTAGCGCGTTCAATCAAACAAATTCTTCAGCTTTATAATAATAATAATAAATAAACGCTTCACACTCATCGGACCCCCATTAGAGTCTTATGGTCCTGTGTCGGGGGTCCGAAAACACACACAATACAATCATAAACACACAGACCACGGCAAACATCGTATGACCAATACAGACGCTTGCCATGAGCATCGAACCCGCGACCGTTAGTTCAGTCAGTTGCAGTGACCACTACGCCAACCTGTCAGTCGTATATAATATTAGTATACATTACGCTTTTTAAATACGCAGCCAGTCAAACGCTTACCAGAACCGCCACAAGCGACCAGTTAATTATGTTTTTACAAAAGGGAATTGAAAAACCTTTGTCTATTATATCTGAATGAACAAAAAGTAAAAAAAAAAATGGACGATTTTTTTTTCTCCGTTCAAGTTGAACGCTTGAACGGCCTTTCTCGGTTATTATAGCAATTCTTTAACGTTATAATTTTAAATGGTTTCATTTATACTGTTGTTTTTAATAGGTTTTTTTTAATCGCCTACCAAAAATGAGTGTTATATAGTGGACGTTCGTGTGTGTATAACTAACACAAAGATATACAGTACACACGTACAAAATGTAATATTTACATACCTATGTAGATAATTTGAAATGGTGTTTAATGTAGCTTTTCAACCGCCGGCTAAAAATGGAGTGTTCTAAGTTTGACGCGTATGTGTGTGTCTGACACACAGATACAAGGTAGTTTGTAATAGTGTTTAGTGGAGCTGTTTAATCCCCGACCAAAAATGGAGTGTTTTAAGTTTGACGTCTGTGTGTGTGAGTCTGTGACACAGACACACATATACACGTGAATCATATAACACCGCCTCTTTAGGTAGGTGGTTAAAAAGCTACACTTAACATTATTTCGATCTTTATATTAACACTAGCTTCCGCCCCTGACTTCTTCCACGTGGAATAGTTACTTTGGGCTAATAATGCATTATTTTAGAACAAATTTGGTTAGCATAAAAAAGGTTATAGTGAGCTAACCTTAAAAGATAGACATATACTGTCGCGGACTTTTTTTTAGAACTTTTAAAGGGGTACAATTCTGCCATACATGATTTTTGCGAAACTTTAACCGTCTACGTAGCGCACGCAGCGTAATCTCTTTCAATAGGAAAATATCAACATCAATAATATAGGCTTAAAAAAAACAAACTATACTAATATTATAAAGAGGTAGAATTTGTTAGTAAGATTTTAAAAGGATAATCTCTGAAACTACTCATCCAATTTTAAAGTCATTTAGTGTTATCTAGCCTTTTTATTGAGGAAGGTATAGGGCTTATTACATCACGTTGCACAGAAGTGAAACATTAACCATAAACGCGAGTGAAACTGTAAGGGATATCTGGACGCTGATAAGCAATACTGTGTCAAGCCACACGGACATCGTTTTGAGAAAATAGCGTCTAAAGATGTCAAACCTATTCTTAATAAATTTGTTTGAAGACGTATATATTCATCTTTTCTTTTCTATTTTGATAAAATGTGTAACGAATCAAAAGCAGATAGATTTATTTAATATGTTATCTAATAATAGGTTTTTAAATGTGTTTTAAATGTGTCAACCCACAAAACATCAAATTTGGAGATATTGATATATTTTGATACAGCATCACCTGTTTAACATTATTAAAAAAAATTCAAGTCATCTAAACTATATAAGTAAGGAGAAATGTTTCTTAATTTTATGTATCGAATTTCAAGTGCGTTCAATATTTTGCTAATTATAAAATAATCTCAAATATTTGAATACTTATTATTATACAACACATGAGATATATAAAGCTGCTTTTAATTCATTATACATTTTATCAAAATAAAAAAGAAACGATGTATATATACGTCTTCAAACAAATTTGGACGCTGATAAGCAATAATGTGTCAAGCCACACGGACTTCATTTTGAGAAAATGGCGTTTAAAGATGTCAAACCTATTCTTAATAAATTAGTTTGAAGACGTATATATCCATGTTTATCTTTCTATTTTAATAAAATGTGTAAAACAGATTGGTCTTATGGAAAGTATTATCAAATAATAAGTTTTTTTAATACAAGAGATTATTTTATAGAGTAAAATATGGCACACACTTCAATATTCGAAAAATTTAATTAAAGAACTTTTTTCTGCGTTCATTTACTTTCTAAAGTATAAAAATATTTCAAGTCATCTATGACTTGAAATATTTTTGAATAATGTTAAATACATAATGCACTATCAGAATACATCAATATCTCCAAATTCGAATGGGTTGACGCAGTATTGCTTATCAGCATCCATTTATTAAGAATAGGTTTGATAACTTTAGGCGCCATTTTCTTAAAATCAAGTCCGTGTGGGTTGACACAGTATTGCTTATCAGCATCCATTTATTAAGAATAGGTTTGATAACTTTAGACGCCATTTTCTTAAAATC
Organism: Hypolimnas misippus; assembly: GCA_037950945.1. Lineage (NCBI taxonomy): Eukaryota > Metazoa > Arthropoda > Insecta > Lepidoptera > Nymphalidae > Hypolimnas > Hypolimnas misippus. The sequence goes on from JBBEEQ010000020.1 coordinate 5,513,583, forward strand.
AAGTCCGTGTGGGTTGACACAGTATTGCTTATCAGCGTCCAAACGTGAATGAAACCCCGATCCGTCAGTAAATAATAAACGCATAAGAATGATATTACCCAAGTTATTAGCAATATATCGTAGTGGTTTTCTTTTGACAAAAAGCTCGTGCATATCTAAGACCGAGCTTCCAAGTTTAGGCGGAGCTTTTATATCACTAAAGTTTTCCGTTCTACTTATGTAAGTTTAAGTTTACATTTTTACACTTAATATTTGTACCGGCTGTGTCCCGCGTATTACCAGCGTTAATTTGTGGTAAAATTATGTTTATATAACATTTTTTTATATAAAAATAATGTTTAGCTTCCCCACTTGAATCAAATATTATTTATTATTTCATTAGTTTTTATTTATTAAATAAAATGTTACTCTTCATATTTTATATAACGGATCTTATCTCGATAACTAATGGTAGTAATACCTTTTTATTGCCCATTAGTTATCGCGATAAGACCCGTTATAGTATAAATCGCGAAAGTTTAAAATATATAAGATGTTACTCCTCATAATATTAGCTAACTGTTAGTGGAAGTCCCGTCAAAATCGGTCCAGCAGTTTCTGAGATAAGCCGGAATAAACAGACAGAATGACAGATAGACGGACGGATATAAAGACGGACATAAAAAATATAGAGCTAAATATTAAGTTAACTTTAACTCAGGATTAGGTAGAGTCGTTTCGAAATTGATGTTATTTTATAACTGTATATGAATGCTGATAAGCAATACTATGTCAAGCCACACACAATTCATTTTGACAGACACGTTGGCGCAGTGGTCACTGCAACTGACTGTAGCGCTAACGGTCACGGGTTCGATCCCCGCTCACGGCAAATGTCTGTATTGGCCATAAGGATGTTTGTCGTGGTCTGGGTGTTTGTGTTAGTGTTGTGTGTGTTTCCGGACCCCCGACACAAGGTCATAAGATCTTAATGGGGGCCGTTGAGTGTGATACGTTTATTATATTATTATTATTATTTTAAGGAAATGGCGTCTAAACATGTGAAATCTATTCTTATTTAATTTATTTGAAGAAGTGTATACATTTTTTTTCCTATTTTAATAAACAGAAAAGTATAATTAAAAGTTTTATCTTATAATAAGTTTTTCAAATATATAAGATCATTTAATAAATTGCATACATTTAAAACATTCGGAACACTAAGAAACCCTTTCCGTACTTATTTAGATTAGATGATTCTGCGAATTTTACTTTTAATGTGAAACAGTATTGCTTATCAGTGTCCATATATTCTCAATTTGATCACAGACTTTAATAAAAAACAAAAGTGAATATGCATGTGTCAAATACATGGTAGTGAGTAATGTTTTTTTTATTGATTTAATGTATTTTTTTTATTTAATAAAATTCATCATTCAATTGCATTCCTCTCTCTTTCTCTATATCTATATATCGTATATAAAACCACTTGTCCTGACTGATTCATCAACGCAGAGCCTAAACCGCTGGGGCTACGAACTTGAAATTTTGGCAGTATGTTGCTTTTAGGTTGTAGGCATGTACTAAAAAAGGGTTTTTCGCTTATTCACCCCTAAGAGGGTGAAAAGGGGTAAAAACGTTTGAATACAAAATCTTATTCCGTGGTCGTATTAACCTAAAACTTAATACACATACTTCTGGGTGATAGTCATGAAATATAAAATAGAAAACGGGGTACTATTATTCCACACTGGGGTGCAAGGGGGTAGTAAAGTTTGTATGGAGAAAATGTATTTTTTTGACCGATTATCCCTAAATTCAGCACAAACATTACTTAGGGAGAATAATTAAATATATGTATCCCAGAATTTCAAAATCATCCCTTTAAAATGACGCTAGGGTGTAATACATCATGAAAAGAAATTCCAAAATATACGCGGGCGTAGCCGCAAGCAACTGCTAGTAAATTATAAGTGTACGAAATTTCATACTCCTCTATCCACGCAATTTTCGTAAAAAGGCATACAAAGATTCACTTATTAATATTAATAATTACTCCAACAGTTCTCACAAGAATTTCATTCGTCGAATCTCTTACAGATTGTATTACAGAATAAGACAATCGCACATCCCACATTGGCTCAGTGGCGAATTACTTTGTTTTTAAGAGAGGGTAAGTAGACATTCTCTTAACAACGAAGTAAATTTGTTTATTATTGTAAATTTTGATATATATTTCTCTTGATTCTTAATTATATCTTAAATATAAATCTTTTTCATATATTCATCTTATTATTAAATAAGTAATTCTAACAATATGTAGATATAGGTAACAGTTACCTAACGCTTTATAGTCTAACCAAACGACCGAATTTCCGAAAATCAAATATTTTTTGGCTTTCTAGACGGTTTTATTTAACTTTTAATGTAATTTATATACCCGTGTGAAATCTTGCTACTTCGTCGTATCAAGATTTTATATCATTGATAAATTATAATTTAAATCGTTCAAAATTGTGTAATGACGTTGTAAGTCAAAATATGTATAACTCAAGAGTGACTGACTGACATAGTGATCTATCAACGCACAGCCCAAACCAGTGGACGGATCGGGTTGAAATTTGGCATGCAGGTATATATTATGAGGTAGGCATCCGCTAAGAAAGGATTTTGATTAATTCTACCCCCAAGGGGATAAAATAGGAGATGAAAGTCTGTATGAAAATTTGTCAATTTTAATCCAATCGGGCTGAGACTTTGCATGCATATGACGTAGGCATCACAAACATTGCAGACAAAGTCGCGAGCACCAGCTAGATATATATAAAGGCCAAACTATATAATAATATAATCCATAATTTACATACCAAAGATCTTGGCGACTCAGCGCTATTTATTCAGTGGAATGCAACCTCACAGAATCCGCATTTAGGGCAAAGAAGAGCTGGCGATGTTCCAAGACACAGGTGTATGAGAATTTCGAATTCAGTACCTGATACATGCAAATTTGGACTTTAATAACTAAATGTTAAAGTCCAATTTGCGATAAATTAAACGAGATAGCGATCGATTCGAATAATTTTTGCGTTAAGTTAGTTTTTCCTTGAGAATTTGTTTGATTTGTCGAATGAGTTTTGGTTGGAGATTTTGTTTGTGTTTTAGTAGTGGAGTGGATGTTTGAGATCGCACCCCCCGAAGGTTCGCTCGCTTCTTGCGTCGTCTTTAACCGAATTAAAAAAAAAGTAGGTTCTTTTTCGAGCCATTTGGATGGCGATTTCGCTATTTGACAGACGCGTTGGCGCAATGGTCACTGCAATTGACTTAAGCACTAACGGTCGCGGGTTCGATCCCCGCTCACGGCAAACGTGTGTATTGGCCATACAGATGTTTGTCGTGGTCTGGGTGTTTGTGTTAGTGTTGTGAGTGTTTCCGGACCCCCGACACAAGGTCATGAGATCTTAATGGGGGCCGTTGAGTGTGATGCGTTATTTATTTATTTATTTAAATTCATATTTTTCGAGGAATGTGTTATCTATACTAAATACTAATAAATAAAATTGTAGTGTCTGTTTATAGTATCAAAATCAACAGCTTTTAACTAAATCCATATGAAAGTACATATGGTTGTTACATCGAAACACAATTTTAAAAAATTTTTGTCTGTCTGTCTGTCTTCTGTTTGTTCCGATTTTGACGAGACTTTCACTCACGGATAGTCAATGTTATAAGGAGTAACTTAGGCTAATATTTAAAAAAAAAATATATTTTTTTTTTTAAATATACGCGAAAACAAAATTGTAACCAATGAAATAATGAACAATATCCGATTCAAATAGGCAATGTATACGTTATATATACTTTTTACTCAAATGAATACCCCCCGATACACACACACAGCTAGTATATATTAATATAATATGGACGCTGATAAGCAATACTGTGTCAAGCCACACGGACTTCGTTTTGAGAAAATGGCGTCTAAAAATGTCAAACCTATTCTTAATAAATTAGTTTGAAGACGTATATATTCATCTTTTTTTTCTATTTTGATAAAATGTATATTGAATCAAAAGCAGATAGATTTATTTAATATGTTATATAATAATAAGTTTTTAAATATTTGAGATTATTTTATAAATTGCAAAATATGGAACGCACCTGAAATACGAAACATTGAGTTAAGAAACTTTTTTCCATACTTATTTAGTTTAGATGACTTGATATTTGATTGGATAATGTTAAATAGGTGACCTAGTATCAAAATACATCAATATCTTAAAATTTGACTTTTTGTGGGTTGACACATTATTGCTTATCAGCATCCATATATTAAGATCCGATGAATATCTCCGGGGAATTACTAACAGCGAATGTTCGGGATTGATCGCTTGTCTGTGTGTTCAACAATAGTTCTGTTTGAAGTCAGTTATATTTTTACACGGAAATAATCTTATATTGGGTATATAAGATTATTTTCGTCTCTTTGACACGAGAGCGAAGAATAACAAAAGGTTTTAGCAAAAAAAAAGTAATGAAAACATTATATTTAATTACGAAAAAAAAATACAAAATGGCGGCGGATCCAAAGAAAATAGCGAATCAGTGAGTGGAAAATATGTTGGAAAGGGAATAGTTTTTAGGGTTCCGTGGTGCGATCATTTAACCCAAAAATCACCCCTCTTTTTATAACTTTGATGTATGTACTCTATGTATGTATGTAACTCTATGTATCTATGTGTTGCCTTGTAGCGCTCTAATGAAAGGACCAATGTTGGTGTATTTTTGTTTGAAAGCTGATACAATCTAGATCGTTCTTAGCTATAATTTATAAAGATCACACGAAGATTATCTCTTTTACTAGCTTCCGCCCGCGACTTCGTCCGCGTGGAATAGTTACGTTGGGCTAATAATGCATTATTTTAGAACAAATTTGGTTAGCATAAAAGAGGTTATAGTGAGCTAACCTTAAAAGATAGACATATGTTATCGCAGACTTTTTCTTAGAACTTTTAAAGGGGAACAATTCTGTCATACATGATTTTTGCGTAACTTTAACTGTTTACGCAGCGCACGCAGCGTAAGCTCTCTCAATAGGAAAATATCCTCCGATTTTGAAACATTCTTTATTGGTGTTCCGCTACTTTTGGTCTTAGCGTGAGATAATATATAGCCTATAGCCTTCTTCGAAATGGGCTATCTAACACTGAAGGTATTCTTCAAATTGGACCAGTAGTTCCTGAGATTAGCGCGTTCAAACAAACAATCAAACAAACAAACTCTTCAGCTTTATAATATTAGTAAAGATACCATTGTTATGAAAATAATATCTACATAGTATAAATAGACGCTGATATTACTGTGTCAAGCCACACGGACTTCATTTTGAGAAAATGGCGTCTGCAGATTTTAAAACTATTTTTAAGAAATTTGTTTGAAGATGTATCCATCTTTTCTTTTCTATTTTGATAATAAGTATCTTAATATATATAACTCAAAGGTGACTGACTGACTGACTGACATAGTGATCTATCAACGCACAGTCCAAACCACTGGACGGATCGGGCTGAAATGTGGCATGCAAGGAGATGTTATGACGTAGACATCCGTTGAGAAAGGATTTTGACTAATTCTATCTCCAAAGGTATATAATAGGGGATGAAATTTTGTATGAAACTTTGTCAATTTTAAACCGATCGGGCCGAGACTTTGCATGCATATAGCTACTATGACGTCATCAGATATCGCGAGCACCAGCTAGTAATTAATAAATGCAGATTGGTATAATAAAATTTTCTATCTGATAATAAGTTTTTTAGAATTATGTTATTATCGCATATTACAAAAAATTGTACACTTCAATATTCTAAACATTAAATTAAGACATTTTTTTCCGTACACATTTAATTTAAATTATTTTTTTTTTATTTTGTTAAATATGTAACGCATTTTCAGATTAATATCTCCGAATTTGACTTTTTGTGGGTTGACACATTATTGCTTATCAGCATCCAAGACTCAAATGATACATTTATGTCCAATTGAATTTAAACCCAAAATAATTAACCGATATTGATAAAAATTCTATGAGATCACTGAGAGAGTATATCCTTTTAGACAAAACGAGAATTACCCAAATTAGTCAAGCCATTTTCGAGATAACGGTGAAATAAATAAATCCCCAGTTAATTGAGAACTTCCTTCTGGGAGTTGTTTAAAAATGGCTTTTTTTTGTTTACGCGGGGGAAATCTTCGAATAGATACCCGATTTCTGGGGGTGAGATCGGGTTATGTGGAGGTTTATACCCACTAAAACTCTGCGATTGCCATCATGGAAATGGAGAGGCCTCGCGATCGCGACGCTCTGTTCGTGGATGGCGGAGCTCGTGTCAAGAGGGCAAAGTATGATCATGCCATGCCTGAACTCCTACATAATTTATATTTTTTTAATCCCTGACAATCTAATCGTTGAGACAATTTCAATCATTTTACTAATAAAACATGAAACTAGAAGATTGATACATTATTTAAGATCAAACAATGTTCTCAAATCAAAGTATTAAATATTAAAAAGCTAACAGAAACGGCATTCCTTTGATGAATTATTAATGGGATATGAGGGGATAGACAAACATTTATATTGTCTCGAACTAATATTAAACACACAATAAGATTACGATTTAACCGAAGTCGAAAAAGGATGTGGTCATCAATTCGTTAAGTACTTTTTATGGCTAGAATGATTGATTTAGTTAATTAGTGAATGATGAATTTAGTTAATTCATTTGTTGTTTAAAAAGGCATACTCTCTTGTTAATTTCATAGAATTTTCATCAAAATCGGTTCAGTTTAATGTTTCGTTGATCATATAGAATGAATTAACGTATTTTGCTTTTGAAAACATTTTCATTTTTCTAAACTTTGTCAACCATATGTAAAGTCGTAAATTGTATTTACTAATATTATAAATATAAAGCTGACGAGTTTGTTCGAACGCGCTAATCTCAGGAACTACTGGTTCGAATTGAAAAATTCTTATTGTGTTAGATAGTTTATTTATTACGGAAGGCAATAGGCTATATTACATCACGCTTTGTCGTAGGAAAAAAAATAGTAACCATAAACATAAGTGGAACCACAGGGGCAACTGATATAGGATTATATGGACGCTGATAAGCAATAATGTGTTAAGCCACACGGACTTCGTTTTGAGAAAATGGCGTCTAAAGATGTCGAACCTATTCTTAATAAATTTGTTTGAAGACGTATATATTCATCTTTTCTTTTCTATTTTGATAAAATGTATTCGTACTTATTTAGTTTAGGTGGCCATTAACCAAAGAATTGAATTGAATTAGTTTAGATGATTTGAATTTTTTTTGAATAATGTTAAATAGGTGATGTAGTATCAAAATACATCAATATCTCTTAATTTAACTTTTTGTGGGTTGACACTTTATTGATTATCAGCATCCATATAGTACTAGCAGTTCCTTGCGGGTTCACTCGCGTTTATGGCTACTGCTTTGCTACTATGAATTGTAGCGTGATGTAAATAGCCTATAGCCTATCCTGAATAAACTAACACAAAAAGATTTTCAATTTATTTGTTCAGTAAGGCTATAGGCTACATTACATCCATTACGACTCTTAAGAGCAGAGCAGTAACCATAAACGCGAGTGAAACTGTAAGGGATAAATAAAAATTTTAATATAAAATAGTGTTTAAGATACAGTAGTTGAATTTTTCTTTCATTTCACTGAGACAGCACGTTCAAAGACTTTTCTTTGTTAAACGTAAATAGTTTTGAAAGAACCTTGACAATATTCATTTGTAGTTTTCTTCGCTGTTATTGTTTTATTTCGTTGTTTAGTTATGTAAGAACATTTTGTGTTTACGAGAATTTTTAAAGGGATATCGACTTCAAAATACGTGATTGAAATAAAACTATTTTAAATGAATTTAAATCGCTTATATTAACCATTTTTATCCTCCCGACGTTTCGAGCACTTTGCAGCGTTCGTGGTCACGGGTAGACTAAGGTGACATTTGTCTATTTGAGGTTTTAGAAAATATTATTTACAACTACCGCCAACGGTTTCTTAGTTGGTATCTCGAATAACGTTCCGGTTGCACGCAGAAGGCACTAACTGTATCTTTGGGTCTTGCAGTCTGTTGGACTTGGGATTTTAAATTTTTAATAAGTGGATCCCAGGTGTTTGAAAGTAGCCAACCATCTTCTCTATTGAAGTTCGGATGTTTTTGAATTTCAATAGCCTCGCGTATCATTGTAGGAATGAATCTGTGTTCTCTAGCGAGGATCTGTGGTTTATCGAATCGAATAAAATGGTTAGGTTTATCCAAAGCATGTTCACAGACTGCAGAATTTGAAGAACGCCTATTTTCGACATCTCCTATGTGTTCCTTGACCCTAGTACCGATGCTTCTCTTTGTTTGGCCTATGTAAGATAAACCACACTCACATTCGAGTTTGTATACTCCCGCAGTCTTTAAAGGAATATTACTCTTGATAGGTCTCAAGAACTGGCTCACTTTCTTATGAGGCTTGTAGATGGTTTTAATCGAAGCTCGCTTCAAGATGTTGCCAATTCTGTCTGTAACTCCCTTCACATATGGTAGAAATGCAGGTTGTCGCTCAACTGTGGGTGGCTTGATGACTAAACCACCACCCTAGTCTGTTAGCTATCCCACCATCTCTGCGATGCTAAACACCTAGAGGAAGAGCTACACCACGTCAAGCTTGCACTCCACCAGAACAAGCTGCCCGTGCCTCGACAGCATCGTAGAAACCGTATCAAGCCACCAACAGCTGAGCAACAAACATCCTTTAAAATCAATTATACATAATGGATTTTTATACAATTTACTTTTTATATCCTGTTAGAAAATCAACGCGTTTTAAATCCACGAACCTTTGTAATCTTTTATAGTATAATAAGCTTCACTTATGAAACATTTTCTGCAATACAGGCTTTAAACTTATTAAGTGTTAAAAAAGCAAAACTTTGAGCTAACATCCGAAGCGCTTATCCGTACTAAATACTATAATAATACTAAATAAAATTGAAGTGTCAGTTAGTAATTTCAAATTAACAGCTTTTAACTAAATGCATATGAAAGTGTATACGGTACTTATATTTAAAAGACAATTTAAAAAAATGTTATCTTTCTGTCTGTTTGTTCTGGCAAATCTCATAAACGACTAGGCCGATGTTGATGACTTTCACTAGCAGATAGCTAATGTTTTAAGAAGTAACTTAGGCTATCTTTTATTATAAACATTTTTTTTAATTTTTTTAATTAAAAAACATGAAAGTAATGAAATTGTGAACAATATTTGATCCAAGTAGGTTAACATTATATAAATATATATTTTCCTTAAATTAACGCGGTTGAAACCGAGCACAGCTAGTAAAATTAATACAATCTTTATTTTATCTTTAGAATAAAAGATAGAAAGAACAATTTTACTCCAAGGCTGTTTAATAGTTGAAAATATCATGCTGTTTCTGCATGTTTGTGTAGCGTAGCCTCGTAGCGGCGTAGCAGCGTAGCGTCGTAGCGTCATAGCTATGTAGCTAGCAGGCGCCATATTGAATTTATTAGCAATTATTTATCGTGTATGTTTAGAAACAGTGTATGACTAATTTGCGATAAGACGCTTATGTAAATATTCTATGTTAATAAACGTTATATTAAACAAATACGAGTACATTAAATTGTAATTTAGCGACTCTTTACTATATATTAACTATATATATATATATATATATATATATATATATATATATATATATATATATATATATATTACTCGCTGCCCCTTTGCGGTTTTACTCACGATTATGGTTACTGCTTTTCTCCTATGTGTCGTAGCGTGATGCAATATAGCCTATAGCCTTCCTCAACAACTGAACTATCTAACACAAAAAGTATTTTTCAATTAAAATGAGTAGTTCCTACGATAAGCGCGTTCAAACAAACAAATTCATCAGCTTTATAATATTAGTATAAGAAACATTTTCTCTATTTAGTTAGTTTAAATCACTTGTATTTTTGTTTAATATGGTGACGCGTTATCAAGACACATCGATATCGATTGGACTTTTTGTGGATTGACACATTATTGCTTATTATCGTCCATTTATTGATGATTAAGATGATTTAAGGACTATCATTACGTACCAGTGTCAACGCTGAGCTATTATTTTTAACAACGCATTGTTCGCGTTCCAGTTCTTTCCACAATAGCTCATCTTGATTGGAGTGTTTCGTATTGGATATTGCTGGTATAGATAGATTCTTTTTCTACTTTTTTATATGAGTTGATGATAGATTTTGTTGTTTAGCATTTTATATTTGGATGATGATAAACAATAATGTGTCAACCCACATATAGTCAAATTTGGAGATATTAATGTATTTAGATGCTACGTCACCTATTTATTATTATTCAAAAAAATTTCAATTCGTCTAAACTAAATAAATATGGAAAAAAGTTTCTTATTGTTTCGAATTTCAGGTGAGTCCCATATTTTACAATTTGTAAAATAATCTCAAATATTTAGAAACTTTTTTTTATATGATATATTAAATAAATCTATCTGCTTTTGATTCATTATACATTTTAATAAAATAGAAAAGAAAAGATGAATATATACATCTTCAAACAAATTTATTAAGAAAAGATTTGACATGTTTAGACGCCATTTTCTCAAAACGAAGTCCGTGTGGCTTGACACGGTATTGCTTATCAGCGTCCAATTAAAAACAATATTTCTATGGCCCATGTCCAAAAACCCCTATTAAATATATGCTAAATGTATTTTTAGGGATCAAAAAGATAGACAGACAGCCAAAAATTGTTTTTAATGTGAGTACCGTGTATACTTTCATATCGTCGATCTATACGTGATACATCGTAACTAACAATTTTGTTAAAAATGTATTTTCTCAGTGAAAACGTTTTACAAATAATTTATTTTTTTAATAATATTATTTCTTACAATATCTTAAGTCGAAATTATTTAAAATATGAACATATATATTACAGTTAGCTTTAAAAGAAGTTTTTGTATCTCTTCTGTAAAGTTCGGCAGTCTGCATATACCTATCACATTTAGACCGAAGATATACATTTGGTTAAAAGCTGTCAATTTGAAATTATAAACAGACACTTCTATTTAATATTAAAAAGTCTTTAATAGCTAAAGCATTTTACTCTGTACAAGATTATATGGACACTGATATGCAATACTATGTCAAGCCACACGGACTTTATTTTCAGAAAATGGCGTCTAAAGATGTCGAACCGATTCTTAACACATCTGTTTGAAGAAGCATATATCCATCTTTTCTTTTCTATTTTGATAAAAGTATAATTAACTAATAGATGACAGGCTAGTAAAGAGTTTTATCTAATAATAAGTTTTTCAAATATATTAAATTATTGCATAATCCAAAATATGGAACTCACTTCAATATTGTAAACATTAGATTAAGAAACTTTTTTCGTATTTATTTAATTCAGATAATTTTAAAAAATTTTGTATAATGTTGCATTTCGTATATATGCATTATCAGAATACACCAATATCTCTTATTTTGACTTTTTATGAGTTGACACGTTATTGATTTTCAGCATCCATATAGATAATAATGCATGGATTTAGTATAGCTGGATTTCATACAGGATGTTCAATATATACATTTGTAATTTTTAAATGTATGTACTTAATAGCACAATTGCAAAAGAGTAACTATCGAGTTTCTTGCCGGTTCTTCTCGGTAGAATCTACATTCCGAACCGGTGGTAGCTTTTCCTTTATTTTTTTTATTTGTTTAAAAACCTACTTTAAAGAAGTATTTCTTGATTTTCGATTTATAAATTTGTATAGAAAGTATAATCGTGAAGTTCGCTATATCATTCTGACATGAAATTATTTGTTAGTATTCGCAACGGAAATTAGAATCACGTTACGACATGGAAATGCCCAAATCCTTTACATATAAATGAAATTGATATGTCTGAATGAGACATGACTTTTAAAGCAACGATATTTTCACCAACGGTCACACATAAAGGGTAATTTTCATAAGGAGTACACTTGGCTTAGTATTTTTTACCCGACTACGGCAAGGCCAAAGTAGGGTTATGATTTTATAGGATGATGATGATGATAGTGATGTAATATAGCCTATAGCCTTCCTAGAAATAAACTATGTAATATAAAACAATTTTTCAATTCGAACCAGTAGTTCCTGAGATTAGCGCGTTCAAACAAACAAACTCTTCAACTTTATAATATTAGTATGGATTATAGGATAGGCTATGTATGTTCCCTCGTAGCTCTTAAACTATTATTAGAACTGGACAAATGGGGTATCATTAAAAGCGTCTTGATCATCCGCTGGGGTAACATGAAGTGTCACTAAATCAAACGTGGCGCCCTCTAGCGGACATAAAGTACTCTGTTAAAAATGATTTTGTCTTTTCAATCAATTACCTGTTTATATATATTTTATGTATATTCCTTGATTACTCAAAAACAATTCGACTTGATTAATTCTTTTCTGTTCCAAAGGGTATACTTTTTTATTGGTTCCACAAAATTTTTATCTAAGTCGGTTAACACACATAAAAAAAATTAAAATGTATCCAATGACTTAAAAATCCTTTTTGGAGACAATAAAACAATAGTAAAGTAACAGCCTGTTTATGTCCCACTCCTGGGCAAAGACCTCCTCTACTATTAAAGAGAAGGTCTAAGGCTTTATACACCACGCTGCTCCACTGCGGGCCGGATATACACGGGTCAGAATTTCTCCCAGCACATGCAGGTTTCCTCACGATCTTTTCCTTCACCGCCGAGCTTGAGATGAATTTAAGTACAAATTTAGTATTTGAAAAATCAGCGGTGTTAGCCGGGGTTTCAAACCGCGATCATCGATTGAGATCGACGTTACCACTCGGCCATCTAGTCGCATCATTAAAGAAAAGAAAAAGAAAGAAAGAAAGAACACTTTTATTTGGGACCGTACAACAAATATATAAGTAACTTAAAGATAAGAAAGAAAATATATAAAAAAAAATAATAACCAAGAAACAACTTAAATTACTAAATTACTATCAACATTTACATGAAAAACAAAAAAAGAAAAAAAAAATTAACAATAAAACAAATCGATACGATCGATAAAAAAAGGTTAAAAGAAACAAAAAAAAAAAATACTACTACAATAAACATATAGGCATGACGTGTCCCAAATGGGTTTACCATTCAGCAATTAATAGGCGTGGACACCTAATGCTGATTTTCAATGGTACCCCTAAGATTAAGCTTTATATAGATAAATTTAAACGAACAATGTACAGTTTTTAACGAACAATACGCCGGCTGGCTACAAAAACTTGGGAACCATAATATTAGCCACGTAGTACGTGACAATCATAAACAAGACCGTGGAAATAGGATGCCGCTAAAACAATTTCTCTTTACTGAACTAAAGTAAATTAATACAAAAAAATGGATAATTTATTACAAAAGATTGTAGACCTCATCTAAGCCACTGCTTCTGGGTAAAGTTCCCAAAACACTGGCAGCATTACCCCGTTGAATGGCCAAGCTAATTCTTTGACCGTGGTAGCTTCCAGCTCTTGGGTCCCCAGTTGACTCCCAAAGTCTCTTGAGAGGTCTTTAAAAAGAGAACGAGCATCTGGACCCCAAGAGTTTCCACTCCAAACGGAGCAAGTTAAAGGCCTCAATTTGTCTTTACTTACTATTTTATATTTTTAGGAGCCGAGATGGTCTAATGGTAACAACACGTCGATCTCAACCGATGATCGCGGCTTCAAATCCCAGCTAGCACCGCTGTGTTTTCAAGTGCTAAATTTGTGTTTAAATTCATCTCGAGCTCGGTGGTGAAGGAAAGCATAGGAAACCTGCATGTGCCAAAATAAATACTGACACATGTCTATTTTTTTAACCCAATGGTTGTCTGGAAGAAATAGATAATAGCCCATAAAAGCCGCCTTTTATTTCACCACAATATTGGTTAGTTTTAAAGATACTAACTCTGTACCTATACATATAAGTTATGTACAATACAGTGTTAATTATATATTTTAAACTTTCGCGATTTATACTATTCATATTTGACTAGCTGACGAGTCAGCTCGTGACCACGGCGAATGTAACTTCGTCGAAACGTCGGGCAATAAAAAGGTATTAATACTATTAGTTATCGCGATAAGACCCGTTATATTAAATGTGAATAATACAGTGTTAAAATAAAATATAAATAAATATCCACCAATCTGCAGTGGAGCAGCGTGGTGGATTAAGCTCTAAACCTTCTCTTTAATAGAAGGCCTTTGCCCAGCAGTGGGACATGTACAAACTGTTCCTTTACTTTTAATTCTGCACCCTAACAAGTAGTAAATCTACATGTAATCAATCAAAAATAAACAATAATTTATTCAAGTAGGCTCTCATGAACACTTTTGAATCGTCAATACATGAAAAAACAAAAAAGATTGCATCAATAATGAAGCTACCACCGGTTCGAAACGTAAATTCTACCGAGAAGAACCGGCAAGAAACTCGATGGTATAATACAGGCGAAGCCGGATCGCTAGTAACGTTAACCCTGTGAAAGTCTGAGAGCAAAACTTATTAGTGTAGTTTTTGCCTTACAAAATCTACAGGCGAAAGTTCAAATTTAAAAATAAACGATAATTTACCCTTTAAAGCTTTCCTTTGTTCTCGATGCTTCTTTTATTCAGATTTTTTGCTTTTAAAAGCAAATACGTTTTACAAAGGATTTTATTTTATATAAATACATGTGAAATTGGTTGAATATCGTTGCTGCTTCGCTCCAATGAGCCGTAGCGTGATGTAATATAGCCTATAACCTTCCTCAATAAACAGGATATCTAACACAAAAAGAATTCTTCAAATCGAAACAGTAGTTTCAGAGATTACCCCTACATACAAACAATTATTTTCTCTTTATAATATTTAACAATTACACTACAATTTAATTTGAAACAATTTACGTAAATCTTTATATATGTCTGAGAGTGAAACTGATGCGTCTAATTCTCAATAGATAGATTATTACAGATAAATAAATTTGATATGTCTGTTTGTAATTTCAAATTAACAATTTTTGACTAAATGCATATGAAAGTATACGGTACTGACATAAGGTGAACCAATTTTTAGGTTTCTACGGGACTTTCACTAGCAGATAGCTAAAGGTAGGAGTAACTTAAGCTACTTCTATTTTAGAAATTTTATTTCTCTAGCCAAGAATCGCACTTGCTAATTTTGAAAAGAATATATAATATTATGTATTCTTGCACCATCTAATAGCGTCACGTATAAGGATCAACTTCTGGGAAGTAATAGTATACGGGAAACTAAAGGAAAAGGCATTTTTTTTACAAAATGCTATTAATAATCGAGTAAAATGCTCCTTTCTTGAGAGGCGCCACAGAGTACAGCCATGCTTCGTATGAGACATGTCGTCCTGTAGTCCACGCGAGCGAAGTCGCGGCCTCTGCTAGTTTTTATATAAATAAACTTAGCTTTTTAAGTTCACATCGCACATTAAAATCAATCTAGAAAATGCGAAAGTTCGTTTCCTAGGATTAGTGTCATGCGAGCTTTTATATTACATTGAATGAAAAAGCTTAATATGGAATTATTGAAAAGCTTTGTTCTTTCATATAAAAGCTTTGGTTAAGCAAAATTGACGCGGTTCACTATTAGACTTCATTCTGAGAAAATGGCGTCTAAACATGTCAAACCGATTCTTAATAAATATGTTTGAAGGAGTATATATTTACCTTTTCTTTTATTTTGATGAAATGTATAATGAATTAAAAGTAGATTAATATATTTAATATTTTATCTAATATAAAGTTTTCCAAATATTTGATATTATTGTATAAATTGCAAAATATGGAACGCACTGAAATTCGAACCAATCAATTAAGAATCTTTTTCCAGTACTTATATAATTTATATGACGAAATTTTTTCAATAATGTTAAATAGGTGATGCAGTATCAAAATACATCAATATCTTCGAATTTGACTTTTTGTGGGTTGACACATTATTGCTTATCAGCATCCAATTAGGCGTGTGACGTTATCTCAAATCCAACATGGCGGCACACCCAATATTAGTATAAATAAGTAAACCTAAGAAAATTAAATGACTTCAGCCAAAACTAACTTGAAATACACAAAGAATTTAACAAAAATTTCTTTGATAAAATCAAATTGATACGTTTGCCCTCAAGGGGTAACTATGACGATAAATTAACTTGTCAAAAATAAATTGGCTCTGTAACTATACAGTTTTATTGAAATTAAGATTAAGAAATTCATTTGTTAGAACATTTTCTAATAAAAATTATTTTGTGATATACATATCTATACTAATATAATTAAGCTGAAGAGTTTGTTTGTTTGAACGCGCTAATCACAGGAACTAGTAAGTTCGAATTGAAAAATTATTTTTGTAGTAGATACTTTATTTATTGATAACGGCTATAGGCTATAGGCTATATTACATCACGCTACGACTCATACGAGCGAAGCAGTAACCATAAACGCGAGTGAATCTTCAAGGGACAGCTAGTTATTAAAAGGAACTAGTAAGTTCGAATTGAAAAATTATTTTTGTAGTAGATACTTTATTTATTGATAAAGGCTACAGGGTATAGGCTATATTACATCACGCTACGACTCATACGAGCGAAGCAGTAACCATAAACGCGAGTGAATCTTCAAGGGACAGCTAGTAATCAGATAATACGTTTGAATAAACCGATCTGCCTTTAATTCATAATACCTTTTATCTAAATAGAAAAAAAATGGGAATATATATATATATATATATATATATATATATATATATATATATATATATATATATATAATACCTCTTTAAACAAATGTATTAAGAATAGGTTTGACATGTAAAATCCGTGTGGCTTGACATAATCAAAAATCAAATCAAAATCAAAATATGCTTTATTCAAGTAGGCTTTTACAAGCACTTTTGAATCGTCAATACAAAAACAAAAGAAAACTAAACACTAATTAATTAATTAATTTACCACCGGTTCGGAATGTAGATTCTACCGAGAAGAACCGGCAAGAAACTCGATAGTTACTCTTTTTAAAAGTTTTACGATGGGTACATACATTTATGAGTTACAAATATATTAAATACCCTGTGTGAATCCAGCTTATACTAAATCCAAGCATCTTTATCATCTATATAATCTTGAACAGAATAATAAGCTTTAGCTACTAAGGATTTTTTAATATGTACTTTAAATTTATTTTTATCATAGTATTGCTTATTACCGTCCAATTTTCGTTTATAAAACATGTTACAATTTTAATATGCGCACTGCGCAAGTCACTGGGTATATATACATTTTAATTAATATTAAATCCTTAACAGGGATAGTAGATTAACTTAAAGATAACATAAGTTTTGAAAAGAACAGACTTTAAAAACAAAATTCGTAATTTACTTGAATGACGTAATTATTATGTATATTACAATTTTAAAATTACTGATCCGATTTTGGTGAAATTGAATAAGACCAAATATAATATAATTGATTAAAATTGAAAATTGAAAAATCCATGACAATATTTTCGTTGAGAGCATTTCAACGAGCACCAACACGATCCCTCTGTTGTTAGTTGGTGAGGAGTTGTGGATGCTGATCCAGGCTGCAGCATTAGACCAAGAATTCCATAATTTTGTATAGTTATATTGCATGAATAGGCTAAGATTTTAGGTCACACATATGTTTGAAAGTAAATCAAATACTTGTATCTAAGATTCCTACCGCAGCTAAGAAGAAAAGAGCTGATGATCTTGAAATGGCTGGGCCGATTTTGATAAAAAATGTGTAAGAACCACCACTAAAAAACCTTTTTTCAAAACTGCATCCAAATCGGTTTATCCGTTTAGGAGCTATGGTGCCAAAGACACACATAGCATCCATCTCTCAATATAATAATTTCGTTATTTAATAATAATTAATATAATACATTAAAAAGAGTTTTACTTTTACCTCTGAACTTCGTAATTTCTTAACTGATTTTGAAAATTATTTCATAATTTGAAAAGGTATGCTTTCAAATCGAATTTTTATCCAAATCGGCTCAGTAGAAGTTTTAAGTAATTTTAAATAAAAAAACCCGACTATATAATTTCAACGCATAAAATCCGCCATTTTGAATTCTGTATTGAATTGTATGCACCAACTGAAACTCGAACCAACAAAATAAAACTAACAAAGAATTATTATCAAAATCGGTTTAGCCGTTGAGTAATTACAAGCGGACATATAGGTCAAATACATAACCTTATTTTATATTGTTGCAGTTGGGTAATAAAGTTAAAGACACAATTACTTAGATTAACTAAATGCATTTGAAAGTATATACGGTACTTACATCAAAAACACAATTGTTAAAATATTTGTCCGTCTGTCTGTTTGTTCCGGCTAATCTCTGAAACAGCTGGACCGATTTTGATGGGACTTTCACTCACAGATAGCTAATATTATAAGAAGTAACTTAAATTACTTTTCTTTGAAAATAAATTATATATTTTAAATAATAAATAAAGAATAGAGATACGTGAAAACAAAACTGAAACCAATGAAATAGTGAACAATATCCGATTTAAGTAGGGAAGGTAAATATTATATTAATATAATTTTTCTTTTTTTCAACACGGGCGAAACCACAGGGCAAGCTAGTAGTAGAATAGAGACATACATACGAATCCAGAAACATAATCTTCTTCTGTACAGTTGAATGACTAAATTTGTAGCGAATTTCTTTGTTAACGCCATGCAATTAAAAATTAGCATAACGGTTTATAATCTAACCTTAAATTTAGTAAGACTCCTTTGTACACATAATACTGATGTCCTTTTATAAATTACTAAACGAAATTTGATGGAACCATTGCAAACAGACAAAGGATGATCAACCAAAAAATTTTCTTTCATTCAATTTTAAAATACAATCGACAATACAATCATTTGTAATATTTAAATATTTATAAAAATATATATATATTTCGATACTTCATACACTTAAGTCAAACTATATTTTTATACATTTCTATAAACAAAGGCACATCACTAATCCGGAATTATCGATATAATTAATCATTAAAAATAATTTACACACATTCGCCTACAAACTACGCAACGCAGTATGGCGTAAACATGATGGCAAAATGGCTGAAACTATGTACGAGGTATACTACCTTTTAACGCGTAATCCGTCGACAACAATGCTGGGGACAAAGGAACTCTGTATCACCCCTATACGCATTCAAACAGGCGAATTCTCGAGGAATTATCCGTTTAACACACCCTATATGTATAACGTATGGGGTACAACAGCACTGTAGATAAAAAAAATTGATTTATTTAACAAAAAAAAAAATCACAATTTTTCGTCACGCTCAACTATAAAGGCCACAAATTTTTTTGTTATCAATTTATTTTTAATTATTTTTTTATTTATGAATTGTATCGAAATTCGCAATCGATTTTTAAACTCTTTATGCTTGACTTTGTATTTTTTTTAAATTTTTTTTGAAACAGAGAAACGCACCGTCTCGGTTGAGAGCTCGCGACACACTAAGGTATCTGCAGGCTTCGGAGGCTATATGCATTGATTGGGCGTAACTGACTCTATCTATCTGTCTCTTTCGCTCCCGCGTATCTTCCGTCCTTGTCCAACACTGGGCCAGTCGCTAGAGGAATGAATTTTGGCTTCGCAGAAACTCAATGGTTCCCAACATTACTGAATTTTATTACATGAATTTTTTTTTCGCGTAATCAATATTTTGTGCTTGTTAATTTATTCTTTGTGTGTTTATGATGTTTGGGAAGCCGTTTCGAGTGTGTTTTAGGTTAATATTAAGTACTGTAATAACATAAGGTCAAATTTATTCTTTACGTGGTATAAAACAAAGACGTTTCCCGCGTCTGCCTCTTTATCCGGTAACTTCTCTTGTAAATATAGCGAAAGCCCTATCCAAATCGATATATACGGGTCAAATATAGAACCTCAATTTTTTTAAGTCGGTTAAAAAAACATTTTGTACGTAAAAACGAATTTTAATCACAGGCAATTAAAATAATATGCTTTTAAAATGTAATGTAAAGATTCTAATAATCTTGAAGTGGTTAAACTTTATATTTAGCCGACTTCAAAAATGTGTTTAACTTGTATGTTTGAATATTCTTAAAAATTACTAATATCTATATACATATATAATTCACCGGCTTCGCCTGGTTTACATATAGATTTATAATTCTTTGCTGCATGCTGCATTTAATTATTCTCCATTGAAAAGAACGAAATTTTATATAAACTTTCGTCCTTTACTTTACCCTCTTAGGGGTGAAATTTCGAAAAATCCTTTATTAATGGATGCTTACAATGTAAAATGTATCAACGGTCAAATTTTCAAGTTGATTGCCTCAGCGGTTTAGGCTTATATATGTATAGATAACTAGCTGCACGCGACTTCGTCCACGTATGTTTTGGAATATCATAGAAGCGATTATATATTTTAAACTTTCGCGATTTATACAATTCATATTTAATATAACGGGTCTTATCGCGATAACTAATAATAGTAATACCTTTTTATTGCCCGACGTTTCGACGAAGTTACATTCGCCGTGGTCACGAGCTGAGCAGTCAGCTCGTGACCACGGCGAATACTATTAGTTATCGCGATAAGACCCGTTATATTAAATATGAATCATAGAAGCGAATCTGAAAAATGTAACGGGAAATTGAAAAAAAAGATTGTAATGTAAAGGATTTAATTAACTAGCTTAAATTAACTATTTTTAACGAACACACTCATGCGAAATCGGAGCTAGTGGTGAATAACGATAA
The DNA here is from genome assembly GCA_037950945.1 of Hypolimnas misippus. Classification (NCBI taxonomy): domain Eukaryota; kingdom Metazoa; phylum Arthropoda; class Insecta; order Lepidoptera; family Nymphalidae; genus Hypolimnas; species Hypolimnas misippus. Next base: position 5,534,558 of record JBBEEQ010000020.1, read on the forward strand.
ATTGAGTATTTGGATAAATGTTTGTACAAAAACACATTTGAACGCTGATAAGCAATACTGTGTCAAGCTACACGGACACCATTTTGAGAATATGACGTCTAAAGATTTAATAGTTGGACGCTGATAAGCAATACTGTGTCAAGCTACACGGACACCATTTTGAGAATATGACGTCTAAAGATTTAATAGTTGGACGCTGATAAGCAATACTGTGTCAAGCTACACGGACACCATTTTGAGAATATGACGTCTAAAGATTTAATAATTGGACGCTGATAAGCAATACTGTGTCAAGCTACACGGACACCATTTTGAGAATATGACGTCTAAAGATTTAATAGTTGGACGCTGATAAGCAATACTGTGTCAAGCTACACGGACACCATTTTGAGAATATGACGTCTAAAGATTTAATAGTTGGACGCTGATAAGCAATACTATGTCAAGCTACACGGACACCATTTTGAGAATATGACGTCTAAAGATTTAATAGTTGGACGCTGATAAGCAATACTGTGTCAAGCCACACGGACTTCATTTTGAGAAAATGGCGTCTAAAGATGTCACACCTATTCTTAACACATATGTTTAAAGAAGTATATATCCATTTTTTCTTTTATTTTTTGATAAAAGGCATAATAAATTAAAATCAGACTGATACATTTAACATATTATCTAATAAAAAGTTTACTCAATGTTTGAGATTATTGTATAAATTGCAAAATATGTAACGCTCTTTAAAATCGAACCAATTAATTAAGAAACTTTTTTCCGTACTTATTTAGTTTATATGACTTCAATTTCTTTTTAATAATGTTAAATAGGTGATGCAGTATCAAAATACAAAAATATCTCCGAATTTGACTTTTTGTGGGTTGACACATTATTGCTTATCAGCATTCAGTTGTTCTTAATAATTTGGTTTGAATAATAGCAATAGTATATATCATTTTTTTCTATGCTATTTTAATAAAAGGTACAATTAATTAAATGCAATCTGCATTATGTAATAAAAAGTTTTATATAATAAGTATTTCAGATACAAAATATTATTAACATCGACAGATTTGTAGATTTTATATACTTAAATCTTTCTTTGTTTAATTCTTAGTTTAATTGTTTTATTGTATGTTTTTCTTCTTTCCACAATGTTAATTATGAGTAATCTATACTTTGCAATGTAAAATAATCTAATTAAAATAACACCAAAAGAAGTTTAATCATCAATGGCTCAATATAGAAATGTTATCCTTTTATTATAAAATAAAATAAATGACAGACACCGTTAGCGCAGTGGTCACTGCAACTGATTCAAGCGCTGTCGCGGGTTCAATCCCCGCTCACGGCAAACGTCTGTATTGGCCATACGGATGTTTGTCGTGGTCTGGGTGTTTGTGTTAGTGTTGTGTTTCTGGACCCCCGACACAAGGTCACGCGATCTTAATGGGGGCCGTTGAGCGTGATGCGTTTTTATTTTATTTGAAAATATTATTGAAGATCACAATATACGTAACACATTTCAATTTGTTTCCGTTCTTATTTAAATTACTTGAATTTTTTATTGAATAATGTTAAATATTTAACTCTTTATAAGAATAGATCAATATCACCGATATTGTGGGTTGACACATTTTTGCTTATCACCATCAATTTCACGTTTAGAATATTAAAGTGTGTTACATTTTATTGTTAAGATATGATGAATGATCATCTGGATTCAGCGGGAGACACAACTCCTTACTCATAGAGGTATCGTGTTGGTGCTCGTTGAAACGATCTCATTGAATAGATTTTTAGTAATTTTAAATTTTTTACTAAATTCATAACATTTTTTTAACAAAAAATATAGAAAAAAAACACCAAACTTTGAGAAACTGTGTACCACGCACTGATTACTGCATAAAATATTTTAAGGCCGCGCCCGTGATTCAAATAGATGTTGGCTAGACCGATTTTGATGTGATTTATAACAAGAGTCTAAACAAATATAAACACTTCCCATTTTTCAAAAATCTCTTCTAAAATCCTTCTTTCTGTACATATATTATAAACGTAACTAGACAGTTACACACACACACAGACGTGTGTTACACAATCACGCTTAAACTGCTGAACCGATTTAAGTGAAATTTTGTACTAAGATAGATTCTGAAGGGTATAGCTAACTTTTAATACGATAAAGTGCTGTAGGGGGTAAAAAAATTATACTTAGAAATAGGGATGCATCATCCTTCACAGACGAAGTCGAAGGCACCATCTAGGTATATAATGCCCGCGACTTATATAATGATTACCTATATAACGATATTTATATAACGTTCACCCTTTCTAGTTGAATTAAATATTGTTAACTATTTCATCGGTTTTAATTTTATTTGCACTTATATATACAATTATATACTATAAACAATTTTTAAGATATATGTAAATAGCGTAAGTTAATCCTTATAATATTATCTGTGAGTGAAAGTCGAAATGGGTACAGTTGAAAGAGAAACCGGAACAAACAGGCAAACAAAATTTTATCGTAGATTCGTGGGGTATCGTTGAATAGGTATTTAAAAATCATTTTTAAGTTTCGCATATAATATATATATATATATATTTTCAATCAGAACTACTGTTTAGGATCTATAACGATTTAAAGTTGGTTAGTAACAATTCTCACTTATAGGCATTTAGACCGACCTGATATTGATACGGTACTGACTGCAGATGGTCTTGTTACGCAGTCGGGTTTAGAATTACGATTCACTTAAAGAGGAAATTTTGCTACGTAGGCGTCTGATATTATAAAGCTGAAAAGTTTGTCTGTTTGTACATATGATTGTTTGCACGCGCTAATCTCAGGAACTTCTGGTTCGAATTGAAAAAATATTTTTGTATTAGATAGTTTGTTTATTGAGGAAGTCCATAGGCTATATTACATCACGCTACGACTCATAGAAGCAAAGCAGTAACCTTAAACGCGAGTGAAACCACAAGGGACAGCTAGTGAGTAACAACTACGATCTTTACTATTAAACGTAATACTAGCGTAGCATTCTCGTAGCTTCGTAGCATGCTCGTAGCGTATGTTGCGTTAACTGTTTGTTTCAACTAATTACTGTTAGATGGCGCTGATTAAAATACTGGCTTGAATTGCACAAGCAATACTTTTTCAACCGGGTATACGAACGCTGATATGCAATACTGTGTCAAGCCACACGGACATCATTTTGACAAAATGGTGTCTAAAGATGAAAGTCTCTAATAGCTAAAGCATATTACTCTATACAAGATTGCGTTGACGATAAAGATGCGTGGGCTTAGTATACGCTGAATATCGTACAGGATAAATAATTAATTTGTAATCATAAACTGTGTTGTGATGTATTGACAATATTTTAAAAGAGTAACTATCGAGTTTCTTGCCGGTTCTTCTCGGTAGAATCTGCGTTCTGAACCGGTGGTAGCTTCATTATTGATGTAATTTTTTTTGTTATTTTCATGTATGACGATTCAAAAGTGCTCGTGAGAGCCTACTTGAATAAGGTATTTTTTTGATTTTGATTTTGTCAAACCTATTCTTAACAAATATGTTTGAAGAAGTATGTATCCATTTTTTATTTTATTTCTTGATAAAAGGTATAATGAATTAAAAAAAAAAGATTGATACATTTAAAATATACATAATCTAATAAAAAGTTTTTAAATATTTGAGATTATTTTATAAATTGCAAAATATGGAACGCACTTGAAATTGGAAACAATTAATGAGGATTTTTTTTTTCGTACTTTTTTAGTTTATATGACTTTAATTTTTTTTTAATAATATTAAATAGGTGATGCAGTATCAAAATACATCAACATTTCCGAATTTGACTTTTTGTGGGTTGGCACATTATTGCTTATCAGCATCCAATTATGTAGTTGTTAGTTTCAAAATGGCCGTCAACACGGCCGTTATTAATAATAAATAAATAAACGCATCACACTCAACGGCCCCATTAAGATCTTGCGACCTTCTGTCGGGGGTCCGGAAACACAACACTAACAGAAACACCCAGATCACGACAAACATCCGTACGCCCAATACAGACGTTTGCCATAAACGGAGATCGAACTCACGACCGTTAGCGCTAGTCAGTTGCAGTGACCATTGCGCCAACGTGTCTGATATACATATAAGCGAAAACAAAATTGAAATCAATGAAATAGTGAACAATATCTGATTAAAGTAGAAAGAGTAAACATTACATAAATACCGTTATATAGGTAATTATTATATAATTCGCGGGCACTATATAACTACCATCTAGTTAGACTTGCCTTCGACTTCGTCTGTGAAGTAATAATAATTTTTTTTACCCCTACAGCACTTATTCGTATTAAAAAGTTACCCATAGCCTTCTCAGAATCTATCTTTGTACCACTGCGCCAACGTGTCTGTCCAAATCACTAAAATCGCTGTAAGCGAACTAATATTTAAATAATATTACTTAATATTAATCTGCTAGAATTCGTATTTAATATAACGGGTCTTATCGCGATAACTAATGGTAGTAATAACTTTTTATTGCGCGCGGTACACCAGTCAGCTCGTGACCACGACGGATGCAACTTCGTCGAAACGTCGGGCAACAAAATTTAGGGCATAACGCTGCTATTCCAAGGCTCTGTAGGCAGTATAACAATCTTTCAAAGAGTAACCACGAGTTAGATATCCATCGCTATAAGTTGACTGAATTCAGAAAATGTCTCGGTTAAATATTTCTTAAGTAAACTCTCAATCAATTTTTTTATACTAGTATTTTGATAAGTTTAATTCTTTTTTTTTTCAAAATATCATGTGTTTTTTTCTATTATGTTTTGTAAATTTTGCTTGTTGCGTAATATTTGTTTCTAGTTTTAATAATTGTTTTGTAACATAGTGCACGCTGCGGTCTCCTATAATTGAAGGAGTACACAATCAATGTACACGTCAAGAATAACAAATTTGTGAAAGTGTAGTGTGTATCTTTTGTTGGAGATTCATAAAATAAATAAATAAATTTTCGCTGTTTATTTTTCTTTTTTTCAATTCGATAATCACTAAAACCATTTTAGCGATCTAAGAATAAGAATGTAACAAGCAGACAACGTTACTTTCCCATATATAATATCAATTTGAATGTAAAGTTACTTGAATTCTTCAAGCGTAGAACTTCGTAGCACCTCTACGAAAACACAGATAACATAATATTATTTTAATGGATAGCAAATGGAGAAACATTATATATTCAGTTGTAAAATTTCTATATTAAAAATCTCTTTTGCATAAAATAATCGACTAGCTTTAGTTCAAGACTTTTCTCGTGTAGATTTCCCACCGATATTAAAAAGAATGTTCTTGATTCGTGGTGTATACTTTTTATCGATTACGCGACGCAAGGGATGGTGATGTGTTTATCAGTCTATGTATATGGGTTGGTACCTTTTTGGTACTATTTAGACCGAATAAGTAGATCTGTTTTGTTAAAAGACGCTAGTCATGACGCGAATGGAATATCATATCATTGAAAGCATAAAAATTTGGTAAAATCAAAATTTTCGATTTTGGATGCCATAAAATTCACATCATAATCGGTCCAGCCGTTTCAGAGTTTAGCCGGAACAAACAGAGAGACAAAAATTTTAAAAATTGTGTTTCTGTTGTATCGTGTGTACTTTAAAATTAATTTTGTTAAAACACGAATTTACATGCAGACACTTCAATTTTATTTATCTATATAGGTTATCGCTTTCGAGCATTTCAATAAAATTTCATTTTTAAAAATGATTTTTCAATATTTTTTTTTATTTGTTATTTAAATAGATAATACAGCGCAACGCCAAAAGTACATAAAATAAATACTCATAAACTAATTAATATTTCAACCAATTAAAGCTTTATTGCTTCATATCCGAATGGCTAATAATTTTATTAATAACGGTTATTAATTAAATAATTATATTGAAACTTATAATATTTGAATTAAAAACGGAAACTGGGATAGCATAGTTAGGGAGCTGGTGGTAGAAAATTTTCTGGAGACAAGACCTTTTTAAGAAAGGCGGAAATTTGCGGACGAAACCCGTATATCAATTACTAGCTGGTGTTCACGATTTCGTCTGCGATGTCATAGAAGCTATATGCAAGCAAAGTCTCAGCCCGATCGGTTTAAAATTGTCAAAGTTTCATACAAACTTTCATCCTCTATTTTATTCACTAGGGGGTAGAATTAATCAAAATCCTTTCTTAGCGGATGCCTACGTTATAATATCTACCTGCATGCCAAATTTCAGCCCGATCCGTCCAGTGGTTTGGCTGTGCGTTGATAGATCACTATGTCAGTCAGTCACCTTTAAGTTATATATATTTTGATTTCGATTTCAAACCTAAACTACATTATAAATTTTGATAAAACTTCTTTCGTGCTAATCTGAAAGAATACTTTTCCAATTAGACAGACACGTTGGCGCAGCACTGCAAGTGACTAAAGCACTAACGATCGCAGATTCGATTTCCGCTCTTGGCAAACGTCTTTATAGGCCATACGGATGTTTGTTGTAGTCTGGGTGTTTGTGTTCTGTGTTTCTGGACCCCCGACGCAGAATCTTGAGATCCTAAAGGGGGTCGTTGAGTGTGATACAATTATTTATTTTTCAAATCCAAAAAATCCTTTATTAGTGTATGCTGTGTGATAAATTCTGACACATATATATCCGCTAACCCGCAGTTGAGCAGCGTGGTGGATTAAGCCCTAAACCTTCTCCTTAATAGTAGAGGAGGCCTTTGCCCAGCAGTGGGACATTTACAGGCTATTACTTTACTTTAAAACTTTACTAATATCTGAAATCCGTTTACTCACCCACCGGGGTGGATAAACAGAATTCGTATATTAATCACGCAATTCCGATTATCCCTCACAGGGTAGATAAACGGAATAATCCTATTACTTTTAAACAAAATTCGAGACAGTCCATACGCAAGCTAACAGCTAGACTCTGTGACAATAGAATAAACCTATTATTGAACATCAAAACTCGATTCATATCGATTTTAACGACGAACGAACAACATACCATTTCTGCCATCAGCTCCCCAGCTAATTGTAGTCAAGGGCACTCAGCCAATTAATCTGTGCGTACAAGTGCTTCTCTCCTGTGCATTCGCTCATCATTTTTAACCGACTTTTAAAAAAGGTTATTCAATATAATTTTACTGTTTCGATCTAAAAATAAATCGCTGAATCTTGCTAAGCGTAAATCTCGAAAACAACTGAACCGATTTCGCTGATACTTTTTTATAATCCTTGAAATACGAGGATGGTTTTTACGAGAATAATCTAAAACATTACCCGTAAAAGTCTAAAAATAACACTTTTCTATATTCCCATGCAGAAGATTCGTAATAATTATAAAAATAATTTTAAGTATTTTATAGTTGACTTATTAATTTTCTTTTTTTATCTCACTAGCTGACCCGAGGTCCCGAATAGCATAATAAGTATTAAAAATAAAAATAAAGAATTGACTGTTAGGTTACTAATACTCTTATAAAAAGGTTAGGTTTGTTTGTATGTTTGTAAGCTTGTATGTAGGGGATTTTCTCGGACACTACAAATCTGATTTGAAAAATTCTTTTTGTGTAAGATAGCCTGTTCATTGAAAATAGTTATACTATATTACATCACGCTACGACTCATAGCAGTAAAGAATAAACGACTCAAACCGCAAGCGTCAGCTAGTTAAAGTATAAATTTCAAAATCAAATTATGCTTTATTCAAGTAGGCTTTTAAAAGCACTTTCGAATTGATAAAACAAGAAAAGTAAATATGTAAATGTCCCACTGCTGGGTAAAGCCTCTTCTTCTATTAAGGAGAAGGCTTAGAGCTTAATCCACCACGCTGCTCCACTGCGGGGCGGATATACATGAGTCAGAATTTCTACCGACACATGCAGGTTTCCTCACGATGTTTTCCTTCGCCGAGCACAAGATGAATTAAAGCAAAAAATTAGCACCTGAAAACTCAGGAGTGCTGGCCGGGGTTTGAACTTGCGATCATCGGTAGAGATCGACGTGTTCTAACCACTAGATCATCTCGGCACTTAAACAAAAAATATTTAAATTAATGAAAAACTACCACCGGTTCGGAATGCAGATTCTACCGAGAAGTACCGGCAAGAAACTCGATAGTTACTCTTTTTAAAATGTTATTAAAATATCTATACAAATAAAAAAAAATTAAGTGTCTGTTTGTATTTTCAAATTGACAGTTTTTAAAATGCATATGAAAGTATATACTGTACTTACAATGAAAACACAATTAAAAACATTTTGTCTGTTATCTGTCTGTCTGTATCTCTAAACGGCTGACCCATTTTTGACGGGTCTTTCACTAGCAAAAAGCGAATAATATAAGAAGTAAATTAGGCTACTTTTATTTTCCTAGCTAGGAATCGAATTAGCTGATTTTGAAAAAAATATCACATTCTGTATTATTGCAACATCTAATAGTGTCACGTATAAGGATCAACGTCTGGGAAGTAATAGTATACGGGACACTAAAGGAAAAGGCAATTTTTTTACAAAACGCTATTAATAATCGAGTAAAATGCTCCTTTCTTGAGAGGCACCACAGAGTACAACCTTGCTTCGTATGAGACATGCCATTCTGAAGTCCACGCGAACGAAGTCGCGGCCTCTGCTAGTTGACACTATATTAACACGGCCAATACCACCGTTAACAGAATCGATATTAAAGGTTAAAAAAACAGAACTAAACTTAATTGGATCTTGTAAGCTTGTATAAATATACGAAAAAGCATTATATATTTACCTAGCAGCCCCTCGCGATTTTACTCGCACTTAACATAGGACTTTCATACAAACTTCTAACCCCCATTTTTATTGTTACGATCTAATAGAATCCTCATGCTAAATTTGAAACTCTTACCACTTGTAGTTTTTGAGATTTCGTGATGAGTGAGTAAGTGACTTTTCGCTTTTCGCAATAAACGGTAGCCTTTGTCCTTTCTCAGGGTCTAACGATTGTCTGTGCTAAATTTCATCAAAATCGGTTGAACCGTTTAAGCGTAAAAGCGTAAAAGACAGACAGACAGTGTTACTTTCGCATTTTTAATATTAGTAGGGAGGAATAAAAAAAGTTTAGTTCTTTTACTATTTAATACCTGACGTAAAAGGCTATTCGTTTGACCGCTATGTGTGTCTGTTTGTGGCGCTATAGCTCCTAAACATGTGAAACGATTTGGATGAGTTTTTTTTTATTTGAAAGAGGGTTTTCTAGCAACGGTTCATAGATATGTTTTACCAAAATCGGTCCAGCCTCAATGAAGTGTCGGTGGTATTTTTAAAATTATCAATTTCAAAAAATGTCCAACACATGGTCAGTTCATACTTTGTATTATCTTGTACGGAATAATATGCTTTAATTTTTTTTAATATATCCACAATCAATTGTGTCACCTACCCAAAGGCTATGGAACCCTTTCTATACTTATACATATATTATGAAGCTGAAGAATTTGTTTGTTTGAACGCGCTAATCTCAGAAACTACTGGATTAAATTGAAAAATTCTTTTTGTGTTAGATAGTTTATTTATTGAGGAAGGCTATTAGCTATATTACATCACGCTACGACTCATAGGAGCGGAGCAATAACCATAAACGCGAACACCGCAAGGTACATCTAGTCTATACTTATAATATAAAGCAGACGAGTTTGTTTGAGCTCGCTAATCTCAGGAACTGCAGGTTCAAATTGAAAAAAATTATTTGTTTTAAATAGTTTATTTACTGCTGAAGGCTATAGGCTTTATAACATCACGCTACGACTCATAGAAGCGAAACAGTGACCATAAATGCGAATGAACCCGCACGGGCCAGTTAGTTACTCATCGTTCCGTTTCGTCTGTCTGTTCGTCCACCTTTACTTCAGCTGAAATTCTCTATGCGTATGTCTATTCATTTTTTTTAAAGGCATATATTTTTTTAGTTGAAGCACTCTGTTTCTCGTGGCTTCATATATTATTCATGTTTATGTAAAACGTGTCAAAACACCAGCCAGTCGTGGACTATTTATGATATATATATACGAAAAATTGTCAAATATGTGACATTTATATCGGAAATGAAATAAAAAAAAGAATACCTTAACCAACTTTAAAAGAGGAAGTCATGTTATTTACAGTGAGTTATTGTCCTTTGTTTATCTCAAAGATTAATCTATACAAGTAAATATTAGCTTTTAACTAAATACACATATAAGTATATACGGTACTCATGAACAACACAATTTAAAAAATTTTGTCTGTCTGTCTGTCTGTCTGTTTGTTCCGGCGACTTTCATGTTATAGGTAGTAACTTAGGCTACTTTTTTTATTTTATTTTAGATTTTTTTTCCTAGCCAGGAATCGAATTCGATTTTGAAAAAAATAACACATTCTGTATTATTGCACCATCTAATAGTGTCACGTATAAGGATCAACTTCTGGGAAGTAATAATAACAATAACGCATCACACTCAACGGCCCCCATTAAGATCTCATGACCTTGTGTCGGGGGTCCGGAAACACTCACAACACTAACACAAACACCCAGACCACGACAAACATCCGTATGGCCAATACACACAATTGCCGTGAGCGGGGATCGAACCCGCGACCGTTAGCGCTTTAGTCATTTGCAGTGACCATTGCGCCAACGCGTCTGTCTGTCTGTAAGTAATAGTATATGGGAAATTAAAGGAAAATGCATTTTTTTTACAAAATGCTTTTAATAAATGCGAGTAAAATGCTCCTTTCTTGAGAGGCGCCACAGAGTGCAGCCTTGCTCTGTATGAGACATGCCATCCTGTAGTCCACGCGAGCGAAGTCGCGGGCACCTTCCTTATGAAATATGTATTTAAATAGCAAAAACTACATCCAAATCCGATCAATAGTTATTGAGGGTAAAATACAGAGCCTAATTTTATTGAAGTCTGTTTAAAATAGACAAATTTTGCTCTTATAATATGATGAAGACAATTCATCTTTCTTCTGCTAGTAGGACAGACATACATGGATGCTGATAAGCAATAATGTGTCAACCCACAAAAAGTCAACTTTGTAGATATTGATATTTTATGATTTATACTTATAATAAATCTGTAGAGAGGTCAATTCTGTACATGAAAAATATTTTCAAAATATGCCAAAAATGCAATCAGTAAAATTTTTGTCTGTCTGTCTGCATGTATGTTCCTTATAGAAACAAAAACTACTCGATGGATTTTAACGAAACTTAGTACAATTATTCTTCATACTCCTGAGCAGGTTATAGTATACTTTTCATCACGTTACAATCAATGGGAGCAGAGTAGTGAAGGGAAACTTTGGGAAAACGGGAGACGTTACTCCAATTTTTAAGCTTCCGCCACGTATGCAGCCTTAATGGTTAAAGTTACATTGAAATCATGTATGACAAAAATATTTTAGATAAAATTTTCTAAAAAATATCCCGCAACAGTATAAGTCTATCTTTTATGGTCGACTCACAATAACACGTGTAACTCCTGATAGCTTAGCAGTTCGGAGCATTCTGATTATATTTGTTTATTCTTACGTTTATAATACTCTCACTTATCCCTAATTAAAAAAAGTTAACATTATTACCTATTCAATAAAAAAAACATAGAAATCAAGTATTGTGGACTGACATATTATATTTCCCTACCAAAATACGATCTGTCTGTCACATCAAAACCACTGAACCCTGAGGAAGGACATACGCTACTTTTTTTACGAAAAACGACGAAAACGCGGATGAAGTCGCAGGCAAAAGCTATTGCGTAATATATTTGGATACTGATAAGCAGTACTAAGTCAAGCGACGAGGACTTCATTTTGAGAAAATAACGTCTAAATATGTCAAACCTATTCTGTGGAAAATCCGAATTTGACAGATTTTGGACGCCATAATTTGTAAAAGAAAAAAATTAAAATCTTCAAACTATATCGGGCGGGGTATCGTTGAATAGGTATTTAAAAATCGTTTCAAGGTTTCTTATATCATTTTTAAATCAAAAATACCGTTTAGGATCTATAGCGATTTAAACTCCTTATAATATTATCTGTGAGTGAAAGTCAAAATGGGTCCAGTTGCTTGAAAGAGGAGCCAGAACAAACAGACAGACAAAATTTTATCTTCGAATCGAACTATGTCACCTGGAGTATCGTTGAATGAGTATTGAAAAAACATTTAAAACAGTTCCTCATATAATTTTTCAATCAGAACTACCATTTAGGATAGATTTAAAATTAGTAACGATTCTCACTTATAGGCTTTTAGACAGAACTGATATTGATACGGTACTGACTGCAGATGGTCTTGTTAAGTAGTCAACTTTTTAATTTATTCAATAAATGTATATTACTGATCTAGATTTCAACACCACCATTAACGTATTCTATCCACTGGCCACCATACTACATTGTCCCATCTAAGTGCCGCTAGATTTTTTCAGCTTTTCTTTACGACCGAGGTCTCTTAAGGCCGTAATAGCCGAAGTTTCACATAATAGGCTTCGTGAGGGAACTTTAGCGATTCTAGGCTTGTAACAGCTGAGTTCAGAATATGTCTCTTGGAAGACACGCGTATTTACACGTGAGAATAACTATAATTCTTTTGAACAAACTTCGAAAAATGAGACTTTGCTTTTTTTCCGTATTTATTTAGTTAACCCATTAAGCGCCAATATGACTCTAGCAGCATTTTCAACCAAAATCTTTTATTTATTTAATCATTAGTGACATATTTAAATACAAAAGGAAAAAGGTTTTCCTATTATGGATAGTTTTATAACGTTGTACTCGAACGAGTACAGAGGTCACAAACTAACTGAATCGTCGTCGTAAAAGCTAAATTACAAAAGCTAACTGTACTCAAATGAGTACGACGTTGCTTAGTGAGTTAAGACAAGCTTATTTTTTTAATAATGTTAAATACGTGACGCATGATCAGAATACATCAATATCTCCGATTTGCTGATCATTATTTATTTCTGCTTTACAAAAGTTTCGAATATAGTCAGCGTAACGAACACAGCACAAACACACTCGAAGAAGCCAGATCGAAAGACAAACATCACAGCGAACAATATCCAAAATACTTATAAATAAAGACCGAATTTCAGAAAGTACAGTTAGAAAAACTGTAAGAAATATATATCTATACAAATAAATAAAATTTCAGTGTCTGTTTGTAATTTCAAATTAACTTTTAACCAAATGCATATGAAAGTATATACGGTACTGACATCGAAACCACAATGTTAAAAATTTTAATCTTTCTGTTTGTTTCGGCTAATCTCTGAAACGGCTGCACCGATTTGGATGGAACTTTCACTATCAGATAGCTAATTTTATGAGAAGTAACTAAGGCTAATTTTATTTTAGAAATCGAACCCGCTGATTTTGAAAAACAAGACATTCTGTATTATTACACCATATAATAGTGTCACGTATAAGGATCAACGCCTGGGAAGTAATAGTATTCGGCAAAATGCTTTAGTTTTAAACATATACATACCTGACCCAAATAGTTTAAACAACGTAACTATGCAAAGAAGAGCCGAGATGGCCTAGTGGTTAGAACACGTCGATCTCAACCGATGATCGCGGGTTCAAACCCCTGCCTAGCACCACTGATTTTCAAGTGCTAAATTTGTGTTTAAATTCATCTCGAGCTCGGTGAAGGAAAACATCGTGAGGAAACCTGCATGTGCCGGGCGACTGACACATGTATATCCAGCAGTGGAGCAGCGTGGTGGATTAAGCTCTAAACCTTCTTCTTAATAGAAGAGGCCTTTGCCCAGCAGTGGGATATTTACAGGCTGTTACTTTACTTTTAACTATGCAAAATTATGGCATTCATAACTCCTCACTTAAAGCAGAGATATCGTGATGGTACTCGTTAAAATAGTCTCAATGAATGGAATGTTAGAGGCTTTTTTTAATTTTCTAATTTCGTCAATTACAAGCTACGTAGTTTTACCCGTATTAATTTGAGAATAAATTTTATTTCTGTAATGTACCTTCTCTACTTAAATCGGATATCGTTCACTATTTCATTGGTTTCAATTTTGTTTATTACCGCATTATATATTACCGCATAACCCTTATTAATTAATTAAAATATATACATTTTTAATTAGAATTAGTAGTCTAAGTTACTCCTTATAATATTAGCTATCTGTGAGTCAAAATCCCATCAAAATTGGCCCAGCTGTCTGAACAAAAGGACAGAAAATTTAAAACAAATTGTATACTTAATATGAGTTCCGTATACACTTTCATATGCATTTAGATATAAACTGTTAATTTCAAATTACAAACACATATTTGAATTTTATTTATTTGTGTCAAAAATAAAAAATCAAATCAAAAAATTTAAATCGTCGAAACAAATAAAAAGTACTTAAATTAAGGAAAAGCTACCACCGGTTCGGAATGTAGATTCTACAGAGAAGAACCAGCGAAAAACTTGATAAATAATAAATAAATAAATAACGCATCACACTCAACGGCCCCCATTAAGATCTCATGACCTTGTGTCGGGGGTCCGGAAACACTCACAACACTAACACAAACACCCAGACCACGACAAACATCCGTATGGCCAATACACACGTTTGCCGTGAGCGGGGATCGAACCCGCGACCGTTAGTGCTTTAGTCAGTTGCAGTGACCATTGCGCCAACGAAATCCAGCTTTACTAAATAGAACCTCCGATCAGAAGTAGCTTTATTTAAAATCGAATCCCGTGCATTCTGTTAACGCTACAGTCTCCGTGACAATCTGTTTATTATTAAACACATTCCATCACAAACCTTATATATATACACATAAAGGCGATATTATCTTAAGATATTTCTTCATTGTTCTATACAAATAATTAACCATTGAATTATGTACCTTAACGCTAAGTAAATAAGGTATATTATGTGATGTAATGATATATAATAATGGAAATAACTGACGTTAAACGATGTAGATTGTTGTGTTTTACCGACAGTTAATGGAAAGGATGATTGTGCTTTTTGTAAGATAACGAGACTTCTCACAAGACTTCGCGACACAAGAGAGGGTAATGCGTTTATCTTATGTGTGTCGAATCAAATTATAAAAATTAAAAAAATTGAAAATGCCGATTTTGGACGCAATAATGTGAACAAGTGAACGCTGATATACAATACTGTGTCAAGCCACACGGACTTCATTTTCAGAAAATGGCGTCTAAAGATGTCAAGCCCATTTTTAACAAATTTGTTTGTTAAAAATGGGCTTGACATCAGAAGTATATATCCATCTTTTCTATTATTTTTTAATAAAAGGTATACTGAATTAAATTCAGACTAATATATTTAATATATTATCTAATAAAAAGTTTTTCAAATATTTGAGGTTATTTTATAAATTGCAGAATATGGAACGCACTCAAAATTCGAACCAATTAATTAAGAAACTTTTTTTCGTACTTATTTAGTTTATATGAATTGAATGTTTTTTTAATAATGTTAAATAGGTGATGCAGTATCAAAATACATCATTATCTCCGAATTTGACTTTTTGTGGGTTGACACATTATTGCTTATCAGCATCCAAGTAATTAATAAAAAAAAAAACAAAAACCCGACTTCGTAAAGACCTTGGAGAATCGTTACTAACCGACTTTAAAGCGTTATAGATTCTAAACGGTAATTCTAATTGAAAAATGATATAAGAAACCAGAAAATGATTTTTAAATTCAACGATACCCTACTTAACACTATTGGTCGATTTTAAATTTTTCTTTTTTACCATTATGGCGTCCGCAATCGGCCATTTTGACTTATCCATATTATGTATGTTATGTATTATAATTATACTTTCTATGACGCTCGCGCCATTATGGCAAATCAACGATTAGATTAATCAAATTATATATTTTAAACTTTCGCGATTTATACTATTCTTATTTAATATAACGGGTCTTATCGCGGTCACTAATGGTAGTAATACCTTTTTATTGCTCGACGTTTCGACGAAGTTGCATTCGCCGTGGTCACGAGCTTGACTGTTGTATAAAAAAAGATATAAGGCCCACACGTTTGTTCTAAATAGTGCCGCTAAGATACAAAACCACATAGATACATACGTGAATAGATATTTACATACATACAGAATGTACATATCATTCTGTTTATGTACATAGATTAATGAACACGCTACCCTTGCTTCGCGCAGTCGGGTAAAAATAACAATCATCTTACTCATCTTACTTTGTTCGATCGTTTGCTTGAACGCGCTAATCTCAGGAACTACTGGTCCGATTTGAAAAATTCTTTCAGTGTTAGATAGCCCATTTATCGAAGAAGGCTATAGGCTATATATTATCACGCTAAAACCAAAAGGAGCGGAGCACCAATGAAGAATGTTTCGAAATCGGGGGATATTTTCCTATTGAGAGAGCTTACGCTGCGTGCGCTGCGTAAACGGAAAACCTTTTTTATGCTAACCAAATTTGTTCTAAAATAATGCATTATGAGCCCAACGTAACTATTCCACGCGGACGAAGTCGCGGGCGGAAGCTAGTAAAAGAGATAATCTTCGTGTGATCTTTATAAATTATAGCTAAGAACGATCTAGATTGTATCAGCTTTCAAACAAAAAATACACCAACATTGGTCCTTTCATTAGAGCGCTACAAGGCAACACATAGATACGAGTACATACATCAAAGTTATAAAAAGAGGGGTGATTTTTGGGTTAAATGATCGCACAACGGAACCCTAAAAACTATTCCCTTTCCAACATATTTTCCACTCACTGAATCGCTATTTTCTTTGGATCCGCCGCCATTTTGTATTTTTTTTTTCGTAATTAAATATAATGTTTTCATTACTTTTTTTTTGCTAAAACCTTTTGTTATTCTTCGCTCTCGTCTCAAAGAGATTTCGTTAAATGTTTTATAAAATAACAAAATGGATAACGGTTTTATTTTTTCAAATGTACATGCGTATCGAACTGGGCTGTATACGCAGCTTCGTTCGCCAAGTTTTTTTTTAACAACGAAAAATATAAAGAGTGAAAATTACGTTATTTAAATTTAAAAAAAGTTGAAATCTGTCAAATTCGCGAGCGATGTTGTAAGTTGGTGAGGAGTTGTGCATCAGCTGATTGGAGATCCTTCAGCATCAGCTCAAGGTTACGCGACTATGTTATATCAATATCATTCACAGTATAGCAAACGAGTCGATTAGACCAATGAAAGTTGCTCAGATCCTTTCAATCATAAAAAAAAACCTACAAACATCTGAACAGATCTTCATAAATAGCTAAGAACTATCCCGATTTAAAAATTGCATTAAAATCAGTCCATTCGTTAGAAAGCTATGTTACATTGTGTAAACACTAGAAGAAAAAATAAACTTTTCATACCGAACTTTCGTCTTCAAAGTCAGTTCATCGTTTCTGGGGTTTGGTATTCGCATCTATAATAAAATCCCGCAAACAGTTTTACATTTGCCACTTAATAAGTTTAAAGCCTACGTTAAAAAATCTTCAATAAATAAAGAATATATTGACGACGAAGAGGCGTGGATTTGATACGCGTTGATTTTCTATCCGGATAACATAATTAAAATGTAATAAAAATACATTATGCATAAATAATTTTAAAAGAGTTACTATCGAGTTTCTTGCCGGTTCTTCTCGGTAGAGACTACATTCCGAACCGGTGGTAGCTTTATAAAAATCTAAAATGAAAATATGACATGTAACTTGACGATTCGAAATTGCTTTAAAAGCCCGTTTGAATAAAGTATATTGAGTTTGAGTTTTGAGTTTGCTATACATAGATACAGACGCCAGACTTAAAAAATGCCTCTTCTTTGGGTGGGAGATAATAGGTAATATAATAAACTTACTATGAACGTAGACCACTACGTAGCATTTAGCTACGCGTCAATTTTGTGTAGCATTTAGCTACGAAATTTCGTAAACATTTTTAACTGCAAATATTTATAAATACAAGTAATATTAATTTATAAAATCAAAAACCTGACTGCATAACAAGACCATCTGCAGTCAGTACCGTATCAATATCAGTTCTGTCTAAACGCCTGAAGTGAGAATCGTTACTGACCGACTTGAAATCGTTACAGATCCTAAACGGTAGTTCTGATTGAAAAACGATATGAGGAACCTAAATATGATTTTTAAATACCTATTCAACGATACCCCACTTGACATAGTTCGTCGATTTTAATTTTTTTTCTTTTTCACATAATGAAATCCAAAATCTGCCAAACCTACGTTTTAGATCTAAATAGTGCCACAAATCTACAAACCCACATACATTCACACAGACACATACATGATAAATACATTACTCCTTGGCGTCGCGTTGTCGGGTAAAAAATCGAGTTCACACACATCTCTAATAATATTATAAAGCTGAAGAGTGTGTTAGAACGCACCAATCTCAAAAATTACTGGTTCGAATTGGAAAATTATTTTTCTGTTAGATAGTTTATTTATTAAGGAAGCGAAGCAGTAACCATAAACGCGAGTGAAACTGCAAGGGACAGATAGTTACTTATAAAAGTGCTATAGAATATAACGAAATCACCCATCAACTCACAAACCGGACTCAAAGTTACCAATTAAGCGCCAATATGACTCAAGCAGCATTTTAAACCCAAATCTTTTATTTTTTTAATTATTAGTAACATATTTAAATACAAAAGGAATAAGAAAAGTTTTCCTATTATGGATTCATAAGGGTGTACTCGCACGAGTACAGCAGCCACAAACAAAAAGTAACTGTACTCAAACGAGTACGACGGCGCTTAATAGGTTAACCAAAAAATTGATATTGTAATATCCGTTATATATTATCATTACATAACAATACGTGTTATATACCGTAGCGTTTCTCGTAACTCGGGCAATACGTTCATCTGACGTGCCTTTGTGGTCGATGTGGGACAGTTTCATGTGAGACTGAAACAATACTAACAATATATTCACAATTTTAATTGCACAAACGTCGAAGTTTCTGTTTGTAATTTCAAACTTTAAATCGTTATTGTAAACGGTAGTTCTTATTTAAAAACTATATAAGAAACTTATGTACGATGTTGTTATCATATCATATACATATGGACGCTGATAAGCAATACTGTGTCAAGCCACACGGACTTCATTTTGAGAAAATGGCGTCTACTTAAACCTATTCTTAATCAATTACTTTGAAGACGTATATATGTATTTTCTTTTCTATTTTGATAAAAGTTATAATGAACGAAAAGCAGATTGATATATTTAATGTGTTTTTAATAATAAGTTTTTTAAACATTTGAGGATTATTATATAAATTGCAAAATATAAAACGCACTTGAAATTCGAAACATTAAATTAAGAAACTTTTTTCGCATTTATATAGTTTAGATAACTTGAAATTATAATGTTAAATACGTGACGCATTATCAAAGTACATCAATATCTCCGAATTTAACTTTTTGTGGGTTGACACATTATTGCTTATCAGCATCCATATATAAAGATAAACTTATAACGCCGAAGTTTCGACTCCGCAAAGTCAATGTTACCTTCTTGGGGCAAGGTATTCGTTTTTATAATAAAATTCCGCAGAAAGTGTTACAGTTTACAAAAAAGAAATTTAAAGTACATATTAAAAAATCCTTAGTAGCTAAAGCATATTATTCTGTTCAAGATTATATAGATGATAAACATGCTTGGATTTAGTATAAGCTGGATTCACACAGGGTATTTAATATATTTGTAACTCATAAATGTATGTGCCCATCGTAAAACTTTTAAAAAGAGTAACTATCGAGTTTCTTGCCGGTTCTTCTCGGTAGAATCTACATTCCGAACCGGTGGTAAATTAATTAATTAATTAGTGTTTAGTTTTCTTTTGTTTTTGTATTGACGATTCAAAAGTGCTTGTAAAAGCCTACTTGAATAAAGCATATTTTGATTTTGATTTTGATATATATACGATAAGTCATTTTGATTTTTTCTAACGTCGTGACGAACGACATGCCCAAACGCGTGAGCCGATTTTGATAAAGCCACAAATATATACATAGGCTGATAATCACATTACCCTTCCTTGCGTCGCGTAGTCGGGTAAAAATAGGCAAATTTACAAAGAGCTGTATGATGCAGAATAAATAAGAACGTCTTTCATGAATATTACATTCATGAAATACGTTTTGTGCCTACTATGTTACTTAATTTCGACTTAATTAATTTCATATTAAATAAATATATTTTAAACTGCGTTAAAAATACTAATTAAATGTATATTAACTTATATCTAAAATGCTAGCAAGGCAATGTAGTTCAAGATTAAATAAAACTTTAAGATTATATGCTGGGCAAAGGCCTCCTCTCCTATTAAGAAGAAGGTTTAGAGCTTACTCCACCACGCTGTTCCACTGCGGGTTAGCCGATATGTGTCAGAATTGATCTCAACCCATGATCGTGGATTCAAACCCCGGCTAGCACCACTGAGTTTTCAAATGCTAAATTTGTGTTTAAATTCATCTCGAGCTCGGTGAAGGAAAACATCGTGAGGAAACCTGCATGTGCCGGGAGAAATTCTAGGGAGATATCCGCCCCTCCTTAAAGAGAGGAGGCCTTTGCCCAGCAGTGGGATATTCACAGGGTGTTACTTTACTATTTCGATTTAAGATAAAGTGAAGAATTTTTATCAATGTATAATTTTTCTGTTATGTGCTGAGCCCAATGGCGGCGTTTGATTAAACATTAACATATTCTCTTCGGTTTCGTAATGATATTTAACTTCGTATAACATTTATTTGATAAAGAAAATTACGGAGATATTTGAATAAGTTGATGAAAAACCTTGAAGTTAAGTTAAGCTTGACTTGGACTATTGTAAGTTGGACGCTGAAAAGCCATACTGTGTCAAGCCAGACCGACTTTATTTTGAGAAAATGGCGTCTAAAGATGTCAAACCTATTCTTAACAAATCTGCTTAACGAAATGTATATCCACCTTTTCTTTAATTTTTTTTTTATGAAATGTATAATTAATTAAAAGCAGATTGATAATATGTTTAATATATTATCTAATGAAAAGATTTTTTAAATATTTGAGATTATTGTACAAATTGCAAAATACAGAACGCACTTGAAATTCGAAACAATTAATTATAAAACTTTTTACCGTATTTATTTAGGTTATATCACTTTAAAAGTTTTGAATTATGTTAAATAGATGATGCAGTATAAAAATGCATCAATATCTCCGAATTTAACTTTTTGTGGGTTGACACATTATTGCATATCAGCATCCAGTTAATGTCACGACTTATTGATGTGACTTAATGATACAATAATCACTGTTTAAGGTCTCAGCCGGGGCAGTTCCTCAATCTCACAGAAGATTGGCGAAACCAAAGAAAATATTTCACATTTCAAATTATGGAACACATTTCAATATTCGAAACGTTAAATTAAAAAAAAAAACTTTTTGGCCGTACTTATTTCTAGTCTAGATGATATGATTTCTTTTTAATTATATTAAATATGAGACGCATTAACAGAATACATCAATATCTCAGAATTTGACTTTTTGTGGGTTGACACATTATTGCTTATCAGCATCCAATTGTTTTTTATATTTTTGAATCATCATCATCTACCTAGAATTTTCTCCAGTTACACCAGGATCTGCTTTCTATTCTAGTCCAGATATTGACGAGTTACTGGTTTTTACACAGAGCGACTGCCATCTGACCTCCGCAGCTGAGGGCGAGCCAGTGACCATTTAGACTAGAATAATCTCCCTACTAAGGGTAACGATCATTATAAGGTGATTGTGATAACAACCGGGACAACTTAACGTGCTCTCCAAGACACTTTTGGGATGCCCACAAGGACAAACACCCAGATCTAGGAACAAATATTTATACAAATATAAATCTTGTTCCGAGCGGGGATCGAACCCGCAACCGTCGGCGTTAGAGATCAATTCAGCACTACACCAGACTAGTCATCAGTGTCATCATCGTGTTTTATATATTTTACATTTTCCAATTCTATATTTATTAAATTTCTTGGCTCGATGTTGTATTAAACAATCCGAGACCCGTCAAAGTTGAACCGTAAGCAATTCATTTGGGAAATCAAGGTACGCTTACATTAATAGAACACACACACACACAAATACATACAAGAAAGATGGAGTTTATAAGCTGTTTAGGGCAACAAAACTTTAAAAACCAATTTGCAAAGGGAAATATCATTTCGTTAACTTTAATGTCATGTCAATTGTTACGTACAATAGGGAAAAGAGCACTAAGTACCCACCTTGAATCGCACCGAATTCGCACGTTGGCTGGGCTGAGCAGGCTTTAGGTCCTTCTATGTGCACGTCTTCCACAGGATTCTAGTTCAAGTTCTTTACACAAGGAACACAGGCAGTGCCGTCCACACACATAAAAACTCTCAGAATCACAAATTTTACGGAGCGAACAAAATATCAACTAGTCACTTCGAGATCGACGGATAGTTTTTTAATTCGATGAAAAGATGGCGCTAGTGTCGCGCATAGCCAATAAATTCACTTGGCTTCGATTTTAGTGTTTCATACAGAAAATACTCAGGCTCGTTCCCAATTAAAAAATTGAATTTAATGGAATTAAATCCTTTTCAACAAATTGTGTTATCTTTTATTTTTGAAAATAATAAATAAATCTTAAGAGTGTGTTCCGGTACGGTACACTTATTTCAGATTTTAAAATCAAATCTTGATGAAATATAGACCTATAAGAATTGACTAAATCGATCGAACCGTTTTTGAGTAATGCACGTAAATAAAAAATAAAGTCCCCAACCAATTGAGAATCTCCTCCTTTTTTGGATAAAAAGGGAAATCATACTTATTTTCATCATAATGGCGCGAATGTCATATAAAGTATATATAAGTAGTAAGAATTTGAAATAATCAAAATAGACGATTACGGACGCCATAATGTTAAAAAGATAAAAACGAAAATCGACGAACTGTGTCAAGTGGGTTATCATTGAATAGGTATTTAAAAATCATTTTTAGGTTCCTCATATCGTTTTTCAATCAGAATTACCGTTTAGAATCTATAACGATTTAAAGCTGGTTAGTAACGATTCTCTACGGTCTTTGATATTTTTAATTAATAACGTTATAATATAAGAATAGATAAAACTCTTAAATACCGATCAACGATTTTCTAAATCGGTTAATGAACGATAAAAGATTTAGACGTTTGAGAAATTCATTCACAATCGCGTAACGCCAAAACTTTGATCCCTAACAAGAGCTTTTAAACTTTAGACAGAGCTTTATCTGTCTTATCAGTACAAGCTTTCAAGGTCGGAGGAGTTCTCACACACGGCTAAAGCTCGTTATCTAAATTCAAATGATTTATAGCCGACTTCGAAGGTTAGAGGTTCGATTTGAATAACCAGTTTTGTATTTAGGTGAGTTGAGACAATTTATGTAGAATAAGAAGCTTTGCACCGTAATTTGAGGAAAAAATACTATTTTATTTAAAATAAACAAAACAACTTATGATTTTCTGATAAATAAAATTATAAATTACAAAACCAATGTTAAGGGGAAGTGTACAAAGATAACCATTAAATGGATGTTGATAAGCAATAATGCGTCAACCCACAAAAAGTCAAATTTAGAGATATTGATGTATTCTGATAATGCATTTCCTATTTAACATTATACAAAAATTTTCAAGTCATTTCAACTAAATAAGCACGGAAAAAAGTTTCTTAATCAAATATTTAGAATATTGAAGTGAGTTCCATATTTTGGGTTGTGCAATAATTTCATATATTTGAAAAACTTATTATTATATAAAAATCTTTACTAGACAATTTGTTATTAATTAATTATACTTTTTATCAAAATAGAAAAGAAAAGATGGATATATGCTTCTTCAAACAGATGTGTTAAGAATAGGTTCGAAATCTTTAGACGCCATTTTCTCAAAATGAAGTCCGTGTGACTTGACACAGTATTTCTTATCAGCATCCAAATAAAGGTCTCGTCAATGTCCATCAGTTCCGAGTGCTCAAGCAAAAGTGCCCCATCTACGTTTGTGTTGCTCTTTTATAATTTCATGATACTATGTCACGTGACTTTAGCTTCTACTACTAACAATATATAATGTTTCAAATCAAATCAAAATATGCTTTATTCAAGAAGGCTTTTACAAGCACTTTTGAATCGTCAATACAGAAACAAAAGAAAACAAAACACGAATTAATTAATTTACCACCGGTTCGTAATGTAGATTCTACCGAGAAGAACTGACAAGGAACTCGATGGTTACTCTTTTTAAAAGTTTTACGACGGGTACATTTATGAGTTACAAATATATTAAATACCCCGTGTGAATCCAGCTCATACCAAATCCAAGCATTTTATCATCTATATAATCTTGAACGGAATAATATGCTTTAGCTACTAAGGATTTTTTAATATGTACTTACCTTCTCCAATTGAATCGGATATTGTTCACTATCACATAAGTTTCAGAGTATAGTAAATTTCGATTCGATTAGACCAGAAGAAGTTAGTCAGATTCTTTCAATAACTAGAAAACAACTGATCACGAAGGACTATCTCGATTACAGCAGTTATTAACCCATTAAGCGCCGTCGTACTCGTTTGAGTACAGTTAGTTTTTGTAACTTTTACATTCGATTCAATAAGTTTATGACCGCTGTACTCGTGCGAGTACACCCTTCTAAAACTATCCATAATAGGAAAACATTTCTTTTTCCGCTTGTATTTAAAAATGTCACTAATAATTAAAAAAAATAAATGTTTTGGGTTTAAAATGCTGCTAGAGTCATATTGACGCTTAATGGAATTAACCGAAAATACCGCACTGGAATTGGTCCATTCGTTAGGGACCTACGATCTCTCAGATACACAAATATAATCATTTTAGCCGGAGCTAAAAATAATCTAAAAATACAGGCTAATTGAAAACCAACGCGACGGAAATAGAACCAACTGATGTTAAGAGGTATCTTTCACTCAGATATAAGCAACACCAGGGGCGGGTGCCGGCCTTTGACGGAAAGGTATTAACACTCGACGCTTGACAACCCCCAAATTATAGCGCTCTGTGAAAACCTCAGGAGGTAGATCATTCCACAGGGAAAAAAGCTCGTAAAGCACATTGGATGCCGACCATGCATCCAAGTGGTGTGGATGATATCGAGTCCTGAGGCAAAGGGCGCGTAAAAGCAAGACGGTGGCACCTCAATAAAGAGTTCACCAGAACAGAAATTTCACAGACGGTAAAAAACACAGATCCGAAAACATCATTTTTGTAAAATTGATTATTCCAGCAAAACAACGAATGTAGAGCAATTGTTTAATAACAGCAGCGCTAATGAAACAAAAATATATTAAAACAGACCATCCTAAAAAAACAATTCGACCCTCTACACAATATATTACCATTGGAATAAAAATACAAGCGTCATTTAAAGGATTTACCATGGAGTATGGGGTAGCCGAGACGACCCAGTGGTTAGAACACGTCGATCTTTACTGATGATCGCGAATTCATACCCCGGCTAGCACCGCTGCGTTTTCAAGTGCTAAATTTGTATTTAAATTCATCTCGAGGTCGGCGGTGAAGGAAAACGTCCTGGGGAAATTTGCATGTGTCGGGAGAAATTCTGACATATGTATATCCGCCCCGCAGTGAAGCAGTTTTGGATTAAGCTCATAACCTTCTCCTTAATAGGAGAGGAGGCCTTTGCCCAGCAGTGGGACATTTATAGGGTGTTCATTTACTTTAATTTTATGGGGTAAAACACGGAAAGCTGATTCAATTCAAACTCAAATTCAAAATATTTTTTATGCTATTAGACTTTTAAAGCGCATTTGAATCGTCAATTTACAAATGAGTCTTTTAAGTATGAAGCTACCACCGGTTCGGAAAATAGATTCTACCGAAACTCGATAGGTTAATGTTAAACCTTTCGCCCGGGTTATATATATATATATATATATATATATAAATATAACCCGGGCGAACCCGGTTACCCAGTAACCCGGCGAGGTGGCTAGTTACAAACCATCCCAAATTATTAAAAGTATATATATATATATATATATATATATATATATATATATATATATATATATATATATATATATATATATATATATATATATATATATATATATATATATATAAATAAACTACCTAACACAAAAATATTTTTTCAATTCGAAGCAGTACTCCCTGAGATTAGCGCGTTCAAGCAATCAAACTTTTCAGCTTTATAATATTAGTATAGATTATACGCGAGTTCGGACTCCCCTCCTGTTCAGACTGACACAGTTACGTGGAACGGGGTATAGTTCACACAAAATCACACATAAGATCCATCTCAATTATTCCCTTTCGCCTATATTAATGGAGCAAAGTAACTAATTGTAAAATAAAATATTCAATACACAGGACCTTTCAACCTAATTAAGAAAAGTTTAAGCTAAAACGAATCTTATTGTATTAAAAATAAAATTGGAATTGCTTTGCTAAACGCTGTATTATTAAACCGAAAATGTTTTTTAAATATAAATCTTATTCCTTTAAACTTAAGGTTGAGTTTGAAATGGGGTTTTAGTAAATCTATTCGAATTTTACATAGTTCGTTATTTTCTGTGTTACAAGGTTCAGAATTAAAACGAATTATATTGACACGTACTGTTTTAACGTTAAAGTTGATTTTTGAATGTTTTCAACGATTCCATTTCGTTTAATTGTAGAGAGTAACTGTAGCCTCCAACAGCTTTATACAGACTTGACCGGGCAGTACCCCACTCTCACGGAAGATACTTTTAAAGCTAACATGTCTCTCTCCTATTATTTTTCCTTACTTCCTATAACTGTGCTCTGTGTGGACTACAGGATGGCATGTCTCATATAGAGCAAGGCTGCACTCTGTGGCGCCTCTAAAGAAAGGAGCATTTTACTCGCATTCATTGATAGCATTTTGTAAAAAAAATTGCCTTTTCCTTTAGTTTCCCGTATACTATTACTTCCCAGATGTTGATCCTTATACGCGACACTATTAGATGGTTCTATAATACAGATTTTTTTTCTTTTTATTTTTCCAAATTAGTGGGTGCGATTCCTGGCTAGGAATAATATTTTTTTTAAATAAAATCGGACAAGCCGCTTCAAAGTTTAGCTGGAACAAATAAACAGACGGACAGACTAAAATTATAAATTTTTCGATGTAAATATATATTTTCAAGGCATTGTAAGTTTTACTCTCGAGAGCGATGTAAAATTCTGTAAGCGAGCAACGGATACGTCGCCAGTAGCCACGAGAGCTGAGAGTGTCGACAGGCGCTGACAGTAAACTCTTTCAGGTGTAAAGCAATGAGACACAACTTATGTAAATCTTTATGAAAGTCTGCGAGCTAATTTATAACTATAAATTTTGCCCATGTGTGTTTTATTGTGAGAGTGAGGTGCCACCCCGAACTACAGCTAGGCTCTACCATTCCTTCCCAGGTTGATGAGGTTCGTGTTCTCGGACGTATTACGTGTGAGACGTTGCGGTATGAAGCTGCAGCCGGAAGAATCAACGCACAAAAATTACTACATCGTGCCCACTATTAATAGTAAGTTATTTTAAAGAGTTTTACAAAGATTTGGCCCCGAATGATTTATTTGTAAGTTTGTCTTTCGAAAGGTGATATGAAACATCTCTGTAACCTAGAAGCAGAAGCTGAGAATGTCAACAGGCGCTGATATTAAATTCTTTCAGGTGTAAAGCAATGAGAAAAAATTTGTCGTCGGGGTTACTGCATAACCATATCTAGCTTTTCACATAAAGTCTAAATTTGATCATAAAGTTATGAACATTTCAAGCGGCGAAAGTATAAATGATCATCATGTCTTGACGAGGCTTTTATTGTTGCTTCGATTGGAATGAAAACTCTTGGTCCGTGATATCCAGATGCTCGTTCTCTTTTTAAAGACCTCTCAAAAAGACTTTGGGAGTCAACTGGGGATCTATGAGCTGGCTACCTCGGTCAGTTTGGTCATTCAACGGGGTAATGCTGCCAGTATTTTGGGAACTTTACCCAGATGCAGTGGCTTGGATGAGGTCCACGATCTACATTATTGATATATTTAAATAAGCAATGAGCATTTTCCATTACGCAGTGTATTGTATTCGTGTCACTGACGATATAATCAAATTCATTTATGTCAAGTACTAATATTTCAAATAATTATCTATACACATAAAATCACTTGTCCTGACTGATTCATCAACCCAGAGCCAAAACTATGGGGTTACAAACTTAAAATTTTGGCTATAGATGCCTTTTAGGGTGTAAGCATCCACTAAGAAAGGGTTATTCGATTTTCCACCCCTAAGAAGGTAAAAAGGGGTTTAAACATTTGTATGGAAAATTTTATTGCGTAGCCATATGAACTGAAAATTTAATACACATACTTCTGGATGATAGTAACGAAACGTAAACCATGAAACACACGAATATCATCCCTTATTGAACTGCAAAGTGGTGGTGAAGTTTGTATGGACCAAATTTTTTGGGCGATTATCCTTAAACTTAGCATAAATATTCCTTAGAGTGAATGAATAAGTATCTATATCCCCGAATTCAAAAATCATCTCTTATCGTTGTAGTATTAAAGTTTACGCGGACAACGCTCCGAGGAACTGTTAGTCTACAAAAAAATTACATATTACCTAACGTGAGCTGTGAATGTAAAAATTATACTGACAGTAACTTCTTCCACTTGTAAAGCAATGAGAATCAAAATAAAAAATCAAAATCAAAAAATACTTTATTCAAGTAGGCTCTTACGAGCACTTTGAATCGTCATACATGAACATAACAAAAAAAAAACATAAATAATGAAGCAACCACCGGTTCGGAACGCAGATTCTACCGAGAAGAACCGGCGAGAACTCGATAGTTACTCTTTTAAAATATTGTCAATACACTTATGTAAATCTTTATGAAAGTCTGAGAGCAAAACTCACAATTTTCATGATGTAAAATCGACTTTAGTGATTTTCTGCCTTACTACAAAAGATTTAAATAGACGTTAAACGCGCGTCTAAGACAGTTTTGAGTTAAAAATGCTTTAGACATAGATTAATATACGTTTAAGTGAGTTTAATAGATGTTTAAAACCTATTTTTGCTGTCAAATGTAACGTATAACATTTTATCAATAAGTTTTTTTATGAGTTTATTCGCTGTTAAGCAATTTAGATACTATTTTAAGCAATGTTTAATGTTTAAACACTGTTTAGCTAGACACGTGTTCAACATGGTTTTAATGCATCTTTTGTAGTATGACAGTTTGTGTTTTATAAAAGTCAAAAAGATTTTTCCACAAAAATCTACCAACTAGATGAAGTAAAAACAATATTTGAATATTCTTCGGTTTATTAATAAGCGAATAAGTTGAAATCTCGGCTTAGCGGTATTTTAAAAAGAATTTCGGCTATTTCGTTTAAGAAAATATGCTATAAAATTATCTGAGTATTTTGTACTTTAGTTAACTCACGAAATGTATATTTAACTAGCCGATGCTCGCGACTTCGTCTGCGATGTTTAATGCCTACGTCGTAGTAGCTTTATGCATGCGAAGTCTCAGTTTAAAATTGATAAAGTTGCATACACACTTTCATCCCCTATTTTAGCCCCGTGGGGGTAGAATTAATCAAAATCCTTTCTTAGCGGATGCCTACGTTATAACATCTACCTGCATACCAAATTTCAGCCCGATCCGTCCAGTGGTTTGTGCTGTGCGTTGATAGATCACTATGTCAGTCAGTCTTTGAGTTTTATATGTTTAGTCTAGCTGTCTCACGCGGTTTTACCTACTTTAATATATACTAATATTATAAAGCCGAAGAGTTTGTTTGAACGCGCTAATCTTAGACACTACTGGTTCGAATTGAATTTTTTGTGTTAGATAGTTTATTTATTGAGAGGTTATAGGCTATATAACATCACGCTACGACTGATATAAGCTAAGCAGTAACCGTAACGCGAGTGAAAATGCAAGGGACAGCAAGTTTGAGAGAAAATTATATTAATACTAGCTTTTGCCTGCGACTTCGTCCGCGTTTTCGTCGTTTTTCGTAAAAAAGTAGCGTATGTCCTTCCTCAGGGTTCAGTGGTTTTGATGTGACAGACAGATCGTATTTTGGTAGGGAAATATAATATGTCAGTCCACAATACGTGATTTCTATGATTTTTTTTATTGAATAGGTAATAATGTTATTTTTTTTTAATTAGGGATAAAGAGAGTATTATAAACGTAAGAATAAACAAATATAATCAGAATGCTCCGAACTGCTAAGCTATCAGGAATTACACGTGTTATTGTGAGTCCATCATAAAAGATAGACTTATACTGATGAAAAGTATACTATAACCTGACCAGGAGTATGAAGAATAATTGTACTAAGTTTGGTTAAAATCCATCGAGTAGTTTTTGTTTCTATAAGGAACATACATACAGACAGACAGACAGACAGACAGACAAAAATTTTACTGATTGCATTTTTGGCATCAGTGTCGATCACTAATCACCCCCTGATAGTTATTTTGAAAATATATTTCATGTACAGAATTGACCTCTACAGATTTATTATAAGTATAGATAATGTTTACATTCCCTATTTGAATCGGATATTATTCGCTATTTCATTGGTTTCAATTTCGTTTTCGCGTTACCCTTATTTTTAATTATTAATTAAAATAAATAAAAGTAGCCTTAATTATTTCCTATACCATAGCTATCTCTGAATGAAAGTTCCGTCAAAATCGGTCCCGCTGTTTCAGAAATTAGCCAGAAAAAACAAACAGACAACTCAAAAATTTTAAAATGAATTCCTATTCTATGTACTGTATACACTTTCATATGCATTTAGTTAATTACTGTTAAGTTAAAAACAGACACTTCAATTTTATATATTATTTAGCAAATCTTATATACAATACTAGCTGTGCCTCGCGTTTATGGTTACTGCTTCGCTCCTATAAATCGTAGCGTGATGTAATATAGCATATTGCCTTCAATGAATGAACTATCTAACTCAAAATAATTTTTCAATTCGAACCAGTAGTTCCTGAGATTAGCGCGTTCATACAAACAAAGTCTTCAACTTTATATATTAGTATAGATTTCATATGTGTTTTATGTATAAGCTATTATCGCCTAAACTGATCCTGCGCACGAAATCGCGAGAACTTGCTAGTAATAAATAGTTTAATGAAATGAATTTGTTGAAATTTCCCAGTGTAATAATTTAAATATTCATCCCGGGGAGTGTTAGCCACTGTTCGCGATTTCTAGTTTAATAGTGGTGTGCGTGATTCGAGAATGTCGATGTTTATCGATATATCGACATTGAAATAAAACTATTTTAAGCGGATATAAATCGCGTATAGTAGCTGTGAAGTGCTCGAAACGTCGGAATGATAAAAATAGTTAATATATGCGATTTAAATCCGTTTAAAATAGTTTTATTTCAATGAGTAATATTCGCGAAAATCTAAGACAACGATATCGACAATCTATACTTAACATTATAATGCTGAAGAGTTTTCTTTTTTTGTTTGAACGTGGTAATCTCAGGAACTGCTGGTTTGAATTCCAAAATCATTTTTGCTTTGGATAATTTATTTATTGAGAACGAATATAGGCTATATTACATCACGCCACGACTCATAGGAGCGAAGCAGTAACTGATGAGTGAAAGCTGGTAGCTCATATCCAACTTGTGATGAAGACGCTTTTAACGACATAATTTATCCAGTTCCGATAAATAGTTTAGCAGTGATGACGGAACAGATAAACAAACATGCATAACCTGTCAAAATCACAACCCTACTTTTGGAGTCGAGTAAAAAATTATACATTACATCGATAACTTCATCGACGTTCACCAATCACTACTTAATGTGTTAACTTCCGAACTAAACTCAACCTTAAACTTCTGTACTAAAGTCTAATTTACCTTAAAACCCTTAGCACTAATGATCTTTTAATCAATGAATAATCTTAAATTATAGTATTGAAATATATGCCTTATGTCATAGTTGTAATAAGGTATATTTTCAATTGTCTTATCGTGTTTTATTTTACAACGCGTTACTAGAATTCAGCTAATCTTGATACATTGAGTTTAGTCTAAGGCTTGCTTGTGTTATGGTATAATAATTTTCTATTTAATGCGTGGATGTTGATAAGCAATAATGCGTCAACCCACAAAAAGTCAAATTCCATAATATATAAAATTGACCAATAAGACAATTGTTCAAAATTTTTATCTGTCTGTCTGTTTGTTCCAGCTAATCTGTAAAACGGCTGAACCGATGTTAACGGTACCTTCACTTACAGATAATAAAATATTAAGGAGTAACTTAGTCTAATTCAATTTTAGAAATTCATTTATTTTAGTCACTAAACAAAAAAGATTGTTGCGTAAATAAACGGGTGAACCCGAGGGACACTGCTAGTGATATACTAATTTTCTATGTATTATATTCCATATGTATTATACACCACACTACAAACTTTTAACTAGTAAAAAGTAAGTGAAAAAGTCAGCCAAAAGTACGTTCGACTGCAGACTTTGGACCAAGTCCAAGACGGAATAAAGGCGATGAAAGAAAACATCGTGAGGAAACCTGCATGTGTCTAGAGAAATTCTGACTCATATATCCGCCCCGCAGTGCAGCAGCGTGGTGGATTAAGCTCTAAACCTTCTCCTTGATAGGAGAGGAGGCCTTTCCCCAGTGGGATATTTACAGGATGTTACTTTACTAGCTTTTATTGTCTAAGACCAGCTAATTATCTTCTGAGGCTCAGTATTAAAATAGTTAATTTCTAATTCTACCTGCTTAATACTAAAATGGAATTTAATGGACTATAATTGAAAATTTTTAAAATCCCCGATAATGTATTGATTGAGACCATTTCAACGAGCACCAACACGATACATCTGCTGTAGGTTGATGAGGAGTTATGTAGCTGATCCTAGCTGCAGCTTCAGACCAAGAATTCCATAATTTTGCATATGTTACATGCATAGGTGTTTAAAATTAAGTCACACATATGTTTGAAAGTAAATCAAATACTTATTGTGCATTTAAGATTCCTACCGCAGCTAAGAAGAAAAGAGCTCATGATCTTGAAATGGCTGTGCCGATTTTTGT
Organism: Hypolimnas misippus; assembly: GCA_037950945.1. NCBI lineage: Eukaryota > Metazoa > Arthropoda > Insecta > Lepidoptera > Nymphalidae > Hypolimnas > Hypolimnas misippus. The sequence goes on from JBBEEQ010000020.1 coordinate 5,567,910, forward strand.
AGAACATATCTAAGGACCATCGTTAGAAAACCGTCTTTTTAATAAAAAAACCGCATCCCAATCATTTAACCTGTTAAGGAGCTACGGTGCTACAGACAGACACAGATAGCGGTCAAAGTTATAATAGTCCTCTTATGCATCGGCAAAAAAGATTCCGACGAATTGAGAAGTTCCTTCTTTTTTAAAGTCGGTGAAAAACAAGAAAGGTGTGAATAAAATTATAAAAAATTCGACTCGCACTTGACTGATTTTGTTATTTATACTACACTAGCTGCCTACGACTTCGTCTACGAAAAATATAAATAAATAAAATTTCATTAACAAAAAAAATATATATTGATTTTTTGATGTAAGTATCGTATATACTTTCATATCTATTTAGTGAAAAGCAGTTAATTTGAAATTACAAACAGACAGTTTAATTTTATTTATCTGTATAGATGAGAGGCTAGTAATATACACCCTTCGAGTACGAAACCCTAAAATCCAGACGAATTAAGATACATCACCTTAAAACCTTTCCAAAAACACAAGCATACATCTCGGCCAATTGTTAACTATCTTTTTAGGAAGTCAGTTAAAATCATTGGAGAAGCATAAAACTTTCTCTTCGATAAAGTAAAAAAGCTTATTGTGAGACTGATTCGCAACGAGTGTTCCGTATATAAAAAAAAAATAATGTCCAAACTCAACAATTCTTGCTGTAAGTTAGCGAGGAGTTGCGTAACCCATTTAGCGCCGTCGTACACGTTTGAGTACAGTTAGTTTTTGTAAGTTAACTTTTACATAGGACGATTCAATAAGTTTGCAATCGCTGTACTCGTGCGAGTACACCCTTCTTAAACTATAACAGGAAAACATTTTTCCTTTTGTATTTAAAATATATCACTTATAATTTAAATAAAGGATTTGGATTTAAAATGTTGCTAAATGCATAATCCATGGTATGGTAAATTTCGATCGCTAGTATAAAATTTCTCAGATACAATTCATCATTAAAGATATAATTTAATCGTCTGAATGGATCTTCAAAGGTTATAGCTAAGATCCATTCAAAAAATCAAAATCAAAAAATACTTTATTCAAGTAGGCTCTCACGAAAACTTTTGAATCGTCATACATAAAAAATAAAAAAAAAAATTACATCGATAATGAAGCTACCACCGGTAAGGAACGTAAATTCTACCGAGAAGAACCGGCAAGAAACTCGATAGTTTACGATTATATTACAATTATATTCGCTTTCAAACAAAAAATAACTAGGTCCATCCGTTAGAGAGTTACATTGCCACAGACAGACACACAAACGCACACATCAAAATAACACCACTCTCTTTGGGTTAGGAGAAAAATAACTATTTTACATTCATGCTAATACTATAAATGGATGCTGATAAGCAATAATGTGTCAACCCACAAAAAGTCAAATTCGGAGATTGATTTATTTTAACACTGCGTCACCTATTTAAAATTATTAAAAAAAATTCAAGTCATCTAAACTAAATAATTACGATTTCTTAATTTAATGTTTCGAATTTAAAATGCTTTCCATATTTTGCAATTCATACAATAATCAAATATTTGAAAAAGATCTTTACATCATAAAATACAATATTTGACAGACGCGTTGGCGCAGTGGTCACAGCAACTGACTAAAGCGCTAACGGTCGCGGGTTCGATCCCCGCTCACGGCAAACGTGTGTATTGGCCATACGGATGTTTGTCGTGGTCTGGGTGTTTGTGTTAGTGTTGTGAGTGTTTCCGGACCCCCGACACAAGGTCATGAGATCTTAATGGGGGCCGTTGAGTGTGATGCGTTATTATTATTATTATTACATACATATAACCAAACACAGAACGTTCTTCTTCGACGTCGATCAATAAAGGTTTCGTTCCGTCATTATATAACAGACACGGTACCCTAAAATACGTCCGAGTTTATTAAAAGACCCCGTTTTAGAATTTTTACAAATGTTGTTTGTAAAGAACTTGACCTATTTTTTTTTATGAAAAAAAATATATTTTCGCTAACTTTGAAAAGACTTGACCAGATCTGAGTTCAGTTTGATTGCTTTGTCTGTTACAAATATACTGATAAATAAAATTGCAGTGTCTGTTTGTAATTTCAAATTAACTTTTAACTATGCATATGAAAGTATATACGGTACTTACATCAAAACCACATTTTCATCTGACTATCTGTCAGTCTATCTGTTTGTTACTAATCTCTGGATCAGCTGGACTGATTTTGACAGGACTTTCGCTCACAAATAGCTAATATTATAAAGAATAACTTAGGCTACTTTTATTTGTTTTAATTATTAAATTCCTCAAATTAACGCGGTTAAAACGCGGTCCACAGCTAGTATCAAAATAACACAGTAGTTTAACCTTGAACTGATGCTGCACCTCATGTGGTACCAGCTGGATCCTCAACGCCTCACCAACTTACACCAGAAGTTTTTGCTCGTTAAATGGATGTTGATAAGCAATAATGTGTCAACCCATAAAAAGTGAAATTCGGTGATGTTTATGTATTTTGATACTGCATCACCGATTTAAAGTCATATAAACTAAATAAGTACATAAAGAAGTTTCTTAATGAATTGTTTCGAATTGCGTTCCATATTGTGCAATTTATACAATAATCTCGAATATTTGAATCACTCTTTATTAAATAATATATTAAATATATCAATCTGCTTGTAATTAATTATACATTTTATCAAAAAATAAAAGAAAAGATGGATATATACTTCTTCAAACATATTTGTTAAGAATAGATTTGACGTGTTTAGACGCCATTTTCTCAAAATGAAGTTAGTGTGGCTTGACACAGTATTGCTTATCAGCGTCCAAATATTGTCTCAACGATTATTTTATTGGGGGTTAATTTTAAATTTTTTATTATTTTAAAATTCTTCATAAGTAATGACTACGCTGTGATCTTGAACTGTACTCATTTATAATCGTGTTGCTAAATAGAAAATGTACTGTACCTTTCGCAGGCGCAGTGGTGCCGGACGCGGTGGTGATAGCTACCATCGGGGTCATCTGAAATAATAAACTTCCTTAAGAAATAAAATAATAGTATTCATTGTAAAGCCGACTTTAAACAGAGACGTTCTTGTATACATATTGGAAAGTGCCTTTTTTCCGAAGATCTTCATCAAATGATAATCCTTATTCATATTATGAATGATTCAATTCAATTCTTTGGTTTATGGCTTTTAATTGTGGCAATTAGACACGTGTTATTTCGCATGTCACGTTGAATGGAGAAAACACGATGGAGATTGATCGGTGGGGTCGAGAATCCAACCTTGACTAAATTTTGAAAATACCCTAAAATAGTGTGAATTTCAATGTTAGTCCTAAAACAACACAAAAATAGTTATAATATTATGAATGCAAAAGTCTATGTCTATCACGTCTATACTACTGAATCGATTTAAATGACATTCGATATAAAAATATTCTAAAGCCTGAGAAAGATTGTGAGAAAGTTAAAATAATAATAAAAAAAGAGGAAGAGAGCACAGAGAAATACATATAATTTCCAGGTGACTGACTGACATAGTGATCTATCAACGCACAGCCCAAACCACTGGACGGATCGGGCTGAAATTTGGCATGCAGGTAGATGTTATGACGTAGGCATCCGCTAAGAAAGGATTTTGATTAATTCTACCCCCAAGGTGATAAAATAGAGGATGAAAGTTTGTATGAAACTTTGTCAATTTTAAACCAATCGGGCTCAGACTTTGCATGCATATAGCTACTATGACGTAGGTATCACAGACATCGCAGACGAAGAAGCATCAGCTAGTAAGGGATAAAATAGGAAAGAAAAGGTATAGAGGGAAGGTTTAGATTACATGAACTAATTCACGCAGATCTTCTACGAGAGTGAGGTACTGCCCGGTTGAGCGAGCCCGTAAGTGGACTATAGTCAATAAACTAGAGGTAGGCTCTACATAAAACCTTCTAGTTTTGACGAATTATCATACGAATGAAAAGACATACACATCAAACACATAACTCTTCTTTAAAGCTTCACCGCAGTCGGACAAAAAGTCATATCGTTTTATCATCTAGATATTCTAATAGCTATAATTAGAGATTAGTAAGCTTTTCGGAAAGCTGGCAAAGCATGAAATGGGGTGTAAAAGTTTAAAGTATCGTCCCTTTTTCAGGGTGAAATTGGGGATGGAAGGTTGTCGTAAAATCCCTAGCACAAATTGTAATTGTAGCCTCGTAGAGCTACAGCGTAGCAATGTGCTACGAGTGCTACGATTTGTTAATGTAATAACATTATCATGGCGTTGTAAAATTAATTATTTTGTCCGAATAATAATAACCGATTTCAAAGAGAGAGTGTTTTTGAATGGATTGTTTATGCAAAATTTCACTTTTCTAGACCCAGCGGTTTGCTATGCGTTTATCGATGAGTCAGTGAATATATTAGGCAGTCAGTTTTGATTTTTTTATTTGGATGCTGATAAGCAATAATGTGTCAACCCACCAAAAGTTGAATTCGGAATACAAAGTCTCCAATTAACATTATTCAAAAAAAATTAAATGCACATAAACTAAATAAATACGGAAAAAAGTGTCTTAATTTAATGTTTTGAATATTGAAGTGTATTCCATATATGCAATGTGCAATAATCTCATAAATTTGAAAAACCTTTTAAGTCATTATACTTTTTATCAACATTAGAAAAGAATTGAACCCGCGACCGTTAGCGCTTCAGTCAGTTGCAGTGACCTCTACGCCAACCTGTCAACCAACCAATATAGGTAATAATATTAAATACCGTTAAATACGCACTGTGGTTGTATATATATATATATATATATATATATATATATATATATATATATATATATATATATATATATATATATATATATATATATATATATATATATATATATATATATATATATATATATATATATATATTAAAATTACGTAATTTTAAATTATATATATATATATATATATATATAATTAGAAATAAAACAAATAAATAAATTGGCGATGCCGATTTTTTTTTTCTTGACACATAATATTATTAAATTTTTCGAACGAAAAACAAATCACGCGTTTAAGCGTTAAATTATTTTATCTATTCCTGTCCTTAATGTCGTTATATAACTTCAGAGTACATGCGATATTTTTTTTTTAACCAAAAGCAAATTTAAACGTAAATAAAGACTGTCTTATTCTTAATTACAAAGATCGGATCCCTTTGTAATATTTTCTTCTATTGAATATCAGAAATATTTATGTATTAAAAGCTAAATGAAGAATTTCTGAATTGTATTATAGTTCGTAAATTCGCCATGTCTGCCTAAGGGTATGTCTATTTTCATTACACTAGCTATAAAACTCTGTTAGATTTGTATGTATGTTTGTGTGGCTGTGATGTGAAAAACTGCGTATTTAATTTATATGAGGTTTCCACATCTATACAAATAAATAAAATTGATGTGTCCGTTTGTAATATCAAATTAACAGCTTATAACCAAATGCATGTGAAAGTATACGGTACTTACATAAAAAACAGAATTTTTAAAAGTCTTGTCTGTATGTCAGTTTGTTTCGGCTAATCTATTAAACGGCTGGACCAATTTTCACGGGACTTTCACATAGCTAATGTTACAAGAAGTGACTTAGACTACTTCTATTTAAGAAATATTATTTTACTAGCTAGAAACCTGCTAATTTTGAAAAAATTAACACTGTCTATATTATAGCACCATCTAATAATGTCACGTATAGGGATCAACTTCTGGGAAGTAATAATATACGGTAATGAAAATAAAAAGGATTTTTTTTTTACAAGATACTATGAATTAATGCGAGTAAAATTCTCCTTTCTTGAGAGGCGCTTCAGAGTACAGCCTTTCTTTGTATGAGACATACCATCCTGTAGTCCACACGAACGAGATCGCAGGCACAACAATTAAATAACTATACCTATATGACAACATAAAATTTACGAAAAAGCGCCACTTTCACCAACAAACTTTTAAAGTTTTCTCATTTTGTTAAAATTGTTAATTTTTCACTTAATAATTAAGTAAAAGTAAAAAGTAAAGTAACAGCCTGTATACGTCCCACTGCTGGGCTAAAGCCTCCTCTACTATAAAAGAAAAGGTTTAGAGCTTAATCCACCACGCTGCTTCACTGCGGGGCGGATATACATGTGACAGAATTTCTCCCGACACATGAATTTTCCTCACGATGTTTTCCATCACCGAGCTCGAGATGAATTTAAACACAAATTTAGCACTTGAAAAATCAGCGGTACTAGCCAGGTTTGAACCCGCGATCATCGGTAAAGATCGTGTTCTAACCACTAGGGCTTCTCGTCTCATTTACTTTAAGGATCAACGTCAAAATGTCGTGTCGTATAACAATGTAGTCAATACCGTGACCTCCCGACTCTACCATGAACGTAGTAATTAGAAATGTACCCCCGAAGCGGTACACGGTTTAATCCCGACTAAACCAGCTTTGACTTACTAACTTTATATACCAACTTCGCTTATATTGTTTATAATTTTATAAAAATAAAAATATACTGTATTCAAGTAACCTCTCACGAGCAATTCGAATCGTAAATACAAAAAAATGTTAATAATGAAGCTACCACCGAAATGTAGATTGTACCGAGAAGAACCGGCAAGAAACTCGATAGTTACTCTTTTAAAATTATGTCACTACAATGTTTTATAAATTACAAACTGATTAGAAATCCTGTATGAAATTCAGCGTATACTAAACCCACGAGTCTTTATCGTCAACGTAATCTTGTATAGAGTAATATGCTTTACCTATTCAGGACTTTTTAACATATGATTTAAATCTATTCATTGAAAACTGCAAACATGTTTGGGGGATTTTATTATAAGAACGAATATCTTGCTTCTTGAGATTATTGTACATTTCAAAATATGGATCACACTTCAACATTCGAAACGTTAAATTAAGAAACTTTTTTTCCAGAACATATACTTTGTGAAGTCGAAAACAAAGTGGCATATAACGAAACGAGGACCTGGCAACAGGTTCGCTTACATATCTATACATAAGTAATTAATTAAAAAAATCAAAAAGCAAGACCATAGAGAATCGTTACTGACCGACTTTAAATCGTTATAGATCCTAAACGGTAATTCTGATTGAAAAACGATATGAGAAACCTAAAAATGACTTTTAAATTCAGTGATACCCCACTCGACATAATTCGTTGATTTTCATTTTTTATGCTTTCTGTGACATTTACGCCGTAATGACGAATCAAGCAATGTGTCCTTTATTCAAATTGGCCTAAGAGTCTAGTCTAAATAGTGCCACAAAGGTACAACCCCAAATACATATGCTGATAAACACATTATCCTTCTTTGCTTCGTCTTTCGGGTAAGAAATGCCGATGTATATGCATTTATTTCTAATCCAAAGTATCCACATTAAATTTCGAGTTTCTTACTTTGAATAAGATGGACTTTCATACGTTTTCGGCGGTCTGTTTGTTCTAGCTAATCTCAGAAAAGGTTGGACCGATTTTGATGGGACGTTCACTCGTAAATAGCTTATATTATAAGGAGTAGCTTAAGCTAATTTCTTTTAGAAATTTTACTTATTTTAATTGTTCGCAGACGAAGTCGCGTGTGCCAGCTATTTAGTAATCTTTACAGAAAAATAAAATTGAAATGTCTGTTTGTAATATCTAATTAACAGCTTTTAACTAAATGCATATGAAAGTACATACGATACTTACATCAAAAACTCAATTTTTAAATGTCTATATGTTTGTTTGTGCTGAATAATCTTTGGAACAGCTAAATGGATTTTGACGGGACTTACACTAACACATAACTAATGTTATAAGGAGTAACGTAGGCTACTTTAATTTTTGAAATTTTAATTTCCGAGTCAAGAATCGAACAATAACATTTTCTGTATTATTGCACCATCTAATAGTATCACGTATAAGGATCAACTTCTGGGAAGTAATAGTATACGGGAAACTAAAGGAAAAAAATTGCCTTAATTTTTTACAAAATGCTATCAATGAATGCGAGTAAAATGCTCCTTTCTTGAGAGGCGCCACAGAGTGCAGCCTTGCTCTGTATGAGACATGGCGTCCTGTAGTCCACGCGAACAAAAATCATTAAAAACAACTTTTTTTAGAACCCTACACCTTATATTCAAATGCGTCAAATAGGAGAGTTATAGCTTTTACCTGAATCATTTTATATGCGGTGTAACACCTAAGCCGATTTTGATAAATTTTACGTCTGAGTTTATAATAATTATTATTACATAAAATTAATGCACTTTAATTAGATATAATCTACTTAGGTCTTGTTTCTATTAAATTACATTTAAAAAGTTTAAAAAAAAACTAAAAAATAGAATATCTATTACAAAACTAATTCATTAAATAAAACAACTTTCTTTTTATAACTTTGCTTTATCTAAATTTATATAACTCAAAGGTGACTGACTGACATAGTGATCTATCAACGCACAGCCCAAACCACTGGACGGATCGGGCTGAAATGTGGCGTGCAGGAAGATGTTATGACGAAGGCATCCGTTAAGAAAGGATTTTGATTAATTCTACCATCTAATATAATAAGGGATGTAAGTTTTTATGAAACTTTTTTAATTTTAAACCGATCGAGCTGAGACTTTGCATGCATAAAGCTAGACATCAGTCATCGCAGACGAAGTCGCGAGCACCGGCTAGTTAAAAGATAGATCATTATTTTTATGCAAATAAGATCTCAACATTTACACATTATGCAAATTTATACAAATATTAATGTCTGTTATTATGCTGCCTCCTTTTTAAACAAAGTATACAGTGCTTTCCGCCATTTTGCCCTGGTTTCGAGTACTTGAATCCAGCGAACCTACTTTTTCGTCCTCAAAAACTAAAAACAGACAGTACGCAAATTCTTTGCCCTAGTAAACTACAACGTCGACAATTTTTCATATTTCTGTTCAATAACTAACTTAATACGATATTTTGTTAAAATATTAAAATATTCATAGAAAATATTTATTTTTTAGTTAATAATACAGGTGTAAAATTAGTTTAAATTTTTGTAAACGCTGCTATCCGCGCCATCTAGTTAGTATTTGCTGAAGCTAGGGGAATATTAACATAGCTCTCATAATATTGACTTTGTAATACAAGTGCTTGTCAATAGATGGCGCTGGTTACAAATAATATGAAATAGGTGTTTAATAAGAAAAATATTTTTTTCATGTTTATTATAAATGTAGAATTGATTAAGAATACCTAAAATTTAATCAATACTTATAATATTATGAATTTCTTTATAAATTATACAACACCGACTTGGACTTACAAATAATGTTATCAAAAACATAACTTGTAAAAAATAAACAAACTCACCAGTCTGCGAGACACAGTTTTTCCGCGTAAAAAATTGTGAGGTCCACTTAATAATAAGACGTATATATCCATATTTTCTATTCTATTTTTATAAAAGTAATAATGAATTAAAAGCAGAATGACATATTTAATATATTATCTAATGAAAAGTTTTTAAAATATTTAAGATTATTGTATAAATTGAAAAATATGGAACGCACTTGAAATTCGAAACATTAAATTAAGTAATTTTTTTCCGTATTTATATAGTTTATATGACTTGATATTTTTTTGAATAATGTTAAATAGGTTACGCAGTATCAGAATACATTAATATCTCCAAATTTTACTTTTTGTGGGTTGACACATTATTGCTTATCAGCATCCATTTCTTTCACGAAAATCTTGCGCGTATTTCTTTACATAACTCTTACATAACACCCATTGTTTTACACATAGTGTACTTTTACACTTCTCAGTGTAACATTCTTAAAGGATTGCTTGAAACCAATATAAGTGCAATTCGAAGTCGTATTTATAAATCATTCCGTTCAAAATTATATTTTGTAGTTCAGCATAGTTTAAAATGATTATTGTCTGATTTATTTAAGAATTCCAATATTATATGAATAATACTCCACGCCATAAACGGTATGAAATATTTATTATGACAATAATAATTAATTTAATTAAGATAACTAAAATTATTAATATTATATTTTTACCGTCTTCCAAAAAAAGAGAACGTTCTTAATAGAAATATTTCTATCTTCTTTGATTATTTCAAAATGACTTGACTAGATTATTAATTTCCTTTTGTATTTGAAAGGGTATACTTCCAGATTGGCCCTAGAAAATCTGCATTATAATCAGTTTAATATTTTATCGTTGTCTTAGATTTTCTCGATTATCATTCATTGAAATAAAACTATTTTAAACGGATTTAAATCGCGTATATTATTTTTATCATCCCGACGTTTCGAGCTTGCAGCGTTCGTGGTCACGGGTAGACTAAGGTGACATTTGTCTATTTGAGATTTTAGAAAATATTATTTACAACTACCGCCAACGGTTTCTTAGATGGTATCTCGAATAACGTTCCGGTTGCACGCAGAATTTTAGTTTTTTAAATCAAAATAACATGAATAAGTGTCATTCAAAACAAAATTCCGTATTTTGCTTTTATAAGCGGTTATATAGTTACTGTTTTGGTTATGTCGATTTCACATTATCGTTGTCTTAGATTTTCGCGATTATTACTCATTGATATAAAACTATTTTAAACGAATTTTACCTATCTTACTCACTTAGTTTACCCGTGACCACGAACGCTGCAAAGTGCTCGAAACGTCGGGATGATAAAAATAATTAATATACGCAATTTAGATTTAAAATAGTTTTACTTTACATTAATTTTTTTGTTACTTTTTATTTATTTTTCTATCACCGAAAGATATCGAAGATATTTTAAAAATTACTGTCATAAGCGACAGAAAATAACCCGAATTCGAATTACTGTAACATTTTTTTTATTTAACGCACCACTCGCCGCCACCAACAACATCACCAGCAGTTAATAAGAAATGAGGTATCAAATCATATTCCTACCGTTTTGGGTAATAAACTGTTCACAAGAACAAAATAACACTGAAGTTTTCATAACATATGGTGGCCACAGTGAATCCGAACCAATTATAGACAGAGAAAAGATAGATAAAGAAAAGATTGATACCCAAAAGATAGATAAAGAAAAGATACCAGAAACACCACCTAGTGTGACTGAAGATATTGTTTTTATACCGAATGAGAAACCGTTATTACGTAACGAAGATACTTTTAATATTCAAGATATCGTCGATTCTAGAAGAATAGGAGATATGATGGTGGGAGAGGTTTATACTACTGGTAAGTCTATTTTATCTTCTAATCAAATCGAGAAAGTTCTTCTTTTGGAAGTCAGTTAAAATTAAGATATTCCCAAGTGGTATTTTGATAGAATTGTAGCTTAAGCGAATGTATAGGCTTTGTTACTAAAAAATACTATCTAAACGTGTTTAATAATTTTGTGTCAAAGACCAATAAACATCCATCCTAATATCTACAGATAATTTTTAAACGACTTCCAAAAAGGTGAAGTTTCTCAATCAACAATTACTCAAAAACAGCTGTACCAATCTGGCGGATTATTTTTTGTTTGAAAGAATACACTCTCCGAATTATATCGTAGAATTATAATCAAAATCGGTTCAGTAGTTTAGTTTTAAAATCAAAATAACTGAAATTGTTAGGAATATATCATAAAAGTAAATAATACTGTATTTAGTCTATGGTAGCTCGTTGATCAGTTATTATTATATATCGGCAGTACGCACCCTCCCTCTCTCTAGGATAGATTGCTCGTCTTTACTCTCAGAAATATATTCATAATTACGAATAAACTAGTAACTAGAACCCCGGAGATAACTTAACAAAATAAGCATCTAATTTGGATGCTGATAAGCAATAATGTGTCAACCCACAAAAAGTCAAACTTTGAGATATTGATGTATTTTGACACTACGTCACCTATTTAACATTATTCAAAAAAACTTCAAGTCATCTAAACTAAATAAGTATGGAAAAAAGTTTCTTAACTAAATGTTTCGAATTTTAGGTGCGTTCCATATTTTGCAATTTATAAAATAATCTCAAATATTTAAAAACTTATTATTAGATAACATATTAAATAAATCTATCTGCTTTTGATTCATTATACATTTTATCAAAATAGAAAAGAAAAGATGGATATATACGCCTTCAAACTAATTTATCAAGAATAGGTTTGACATGTTTAGACGCCATTTTCTCAAAACGAAGTCCGTGTGTCTTGATACAGTATTGCTTATCAGCGTCCATTTAAACAAAGATATTTTGCTTTTAAAATTCGGTTTACCTTTTTCAAAAAAGTCTCGTACAAACATAGCGATTATAACGCCTCTCATGCATTTCGCCTTTTGGAAATACTTTTCTGCATTGATCGCTTTGCTGGCTTGACGTATGACTTCAACTCTACCTACTTAAGAGTATAGCCGTACTTTTCAAGAGATGGCAGCACTGTATGTATGTTTTAAAGTCGTCAATAGATGGCAGCACATGGTTCAAACTTTGTAGTTCGAAACCTGGCACTAGGTGTCTCATCGATGTATACTAATATTATGAAGAGGTATTTAAGTTTGTGTAGGTAAACTCTGAAACTACTGATCAGATTAGAAAAAAATCTTTTTACGTTAAATAGCCCAGCGTCCTGAGAGAAAAGCTGAAACCAGTATTACAAATTTCAATACAGAAACACAGTTCTTTTTTATTTTTGTATACTATGTAAAATAATCTATTTTTCAACAGAAAATCCAAGCCAAGATGTATTATTTATAACCGGTAGAAACGAAGAACATATAGAAGAACCGATAGCTAAGAAAAAAGCCCAAAAAGCCCCAAACGATACAAGTACCAATAAAAAGAGATACAAAAACATTGACTGTACCAATTTGGATTGTAATAACACGATTGCGTCAATCTGCGGAGGGAGAAAGGAGAATAACCAGTGGAAATATAGATTATTTCTAAATAAATGTTATTTTAGAAAAGTCAATTGCGCTTTTCAACACAAAATCAATCGTTAGTTGCATTTTTATATACTAACTAGCAGGTGCTCGCGACTTCGTCTGCGCAGGATTCGTTTTGACAATGTCTTACTCATAAAATATAGATGGACGCTGTCAAGGCTTCTTTGTAGGAATATTTAAGTGAAACGTTTTCATTGTACATTACATAGGTTTAATTCTAACGATTCTTGCAACGCACGAAAGAATAGCTCCCAGATGGCAAGATTCTTTCCTACCTATTTGACACTTATCTTTATATTATGTACAATTCACTGCAATTTATCAAAGTCCTTTCTTAGGGGATACTTACGTCATAGTAGCTTTGTGCATGCAAAGTCTCAGCCCGATCGGTTTAAAATTGACAAAGTTTCATGCAAACTTTCATCCCCTATTTTATCCCCTTGGGCGTAAAATTAATCAAAATCCTTTCTTAGCGGATGCCTACGTCATAACATCTACCTGCATGCCAAATTTCAGCCCGATCTGTCCAGTGGTTTGGGCTGTGCGTTAATAGATCACTATGTCAGTCAGTCATCTTTGAGTTTTATATATTAAGACTACGTGCCTGAATATTAATGTAATATTTCAGAAAATTAATTAAAAAACATTAGTCATGTATCATCAATATATCGAAGAATTGTTTTCGGTGGGGTATTTAAAAATCATTTTTACGTCATTTTTAATTAGGATTAGGTTAAGATGAACAATTTAAAGTTGGTTAGTAACGTTTCTCTATACCCTTATTATGCAGTCGGGTTTTTGTTTAAATTTCTCTTTGTAAAAGTGAAATAATTCTCGTAAATAGATAATGGTGGTCATACTAAAAGTGTCCTTGGAGGGGGGGGGGGACAATTGTCTGTTTTGCCCCTCTTGCATCCGAGCGTGACAGTAAAATAGGACGCTGATAAGCAATACTGTGTCAAGCCACACGGACTTCATTTTGAGAAAATGGCGTCTAAAGATGTCGAACCTATTTTTATTATATATATTTTATTTTAAAGCAAATTATTGTATTTAATGTATTATCTAATAAAAAGTTCTTCAAATATTTGAGATTATTGTATAAATAGCAAAATATAGAACGCACTTGAAATTCGAAACAATTAAGAAACTTCTATACTTATTTAGTATATGACTTGTCTTTGAATATTGTTAAATATGTAATGCTGTAACAAAATACATCAAGATCTCCGAATTTGACTTTTTGTGGGTTGACACATTATTGCTTATCAGCATCCAATTCATGATTTCTTTTACAGGTTACGAATTAGTCGCCACAGATAAGTGTAAGACCATAGCAGGTCACTATCCAACAAAGGAACACAATTTCAAGCCTATACCGCTCCTGCATCGAAAAACTTTACAATTTAACGAAACAAGACGATTTTCATCAAGGAGGTAAAATACCTTGATTAATTTTACGGGAGATAAGGTTTATGTAACGATTGATTTTTAAATTCTTTAAATGGACGCTGTTAAGCAATACTATGTCAAGCCACACGGACTGCATTTTAAGAAAATGGCGTCTATACATGTCAAACCTATTCTTAATCAATTTGTTTGAAGAAGTATATATCCATCTTTTCTTTTCAATTTAATAAAAATGTATATTGAATTAAAAGTAGATTGATATAAAAAAGTCTTATATAATAATAAGTTTTTCAAATATATGAGATTATTGCATAAATTGCGAAAACGCACTTGAAACACTTGACCTTGAAATTCAAAACAATGAATTAAGAATCTTTTTTCCGTACTCATTTAGTTTATATGACTTTCTTTTTTATTGAATATTGTTAAATACACGATGCACTATCAAAATACATCAATATCTCCGAATTTGACTTTCGTGGGTTGACACATTATTGCTTATCAGCATCTAAATATGATATAGTTATATATTCATTGACTTAAAAAAAATCTGCATTCGACTGGTATATATACAGCTAAATAAAATTGAAGTGTCCGTTTGTAATATCAACTTTAACTGAATGTGTATGAAAGTATATACGGTACTTACATAATAACACAATTTTTAAATTTTTGTCCGTCTGCCGGTCTGTCTATTTGTTCCGGCTAATCTCTGTAACGGCTGGACCGATTTTGACGGGACTTTCACTCGAAGATAGCTAATATTTTAAGAAGCAACTTAGGCGACTTTTTTAATTTTATTTATTTTAAATAATAAACCAATTCTAGAGTATACTTTTTCAAATCATTGATTATAATTGAAAATTTAAATACACCTTCGACAGTGTATTCATTGAGACCATTTCAACGAGAACCAACACGATACCTCTGCTGTAAATTGGTGAGGAGTTGTGTAGCTGATCCTGGCTGCAGCATCAGACAAGAATACCATATTTGTGCACAGTTATGCTGCATGCATAGATGTTTCTAATTTTAGGTCACACATATGTTTAAAATCAAGTTATTACTGTGCTTCTAAGATTCTTTCCGCAGCTCAGAAGAGAAGACCTCTTGAAAGATTCTTGAAATGGCTAGACCGATTATGATTGAACATCTCTAAGAACTATCGTCAGAAAATCCTCATCATCATCATCACCTAGCATTTTTCCCGGTTATACCAGGGTCTGCTTTCTATTCTAGTCCAGATATTGACGAGTTACTGATTTTTACACAGAGCGACTGCGATCTGACCTCCGCAACTGAGGGCGAGCCAGTAACCATTTAGACTAGAATGATTTCCCTACTACGAGTAACGATCATTATCCACCTGATAACAACCGGGACC
Organism: Hypolimnas misippus; assembly: GCA_037950945.1. Classification (NCBI taxonomy): domain Eukaryota; kingdom Metazoa; phylum Arthropoda; class Insecta; order Lepidoptera; family Nymphalidae; genus Hypolimnas; species Hypolimnas misippus. The sequence continues at coordinate 5,583,731 of JBBEEQ010000020.1, forward strand.
AACTGAGCTTTACGTCAGAACATCCTCTTTCAAAGAAATAAAAATATCGAAATTGGTTCATTGGTTTAGGGACTACGGTGCCACAGATTGACACACTTAGCGATAAAACTTATAACACCACTGTTTTTGGGTTGACAAAAAAAGAATGAACCAAATCGATCAAGCATTAATTGAGAACCTCCTTTATGGAGTCAAAAATCTACATCAACGCATGCAAAACCTCCTGCAAAGCTTATAATGACTTCCAGGTCCTTAAACATGGGCTTAGATGGATCATTCTGTGACCACACCTGCCCAGTCTCCTGTACTGAAGACCATGACCCTCAGTGTGCGATCAGCAACACTGGCCACAGAAAAGTCTTCTTGAATCACTGTAAATTGGATCAGAATTCTTGCGTCCATAACATTGGTATGTAGTTAATGATCCCTGGGTTCACTTACTGAAATAGATGATCATTAGGATCATTTACTGAAATTTTGGGCCAGATAGTCGGGAAATCCGGGGTTGTCTCGGAGTTTCGTGTTTTGTTCCATCTCCAGGAATTAGACTTTATTGTCTCGGATTTAGAATACTTACTAGATTTTCACAAAAATTAGTTTTTTTATTCCATTAAGAATAGTGTGTAGATACTCTTATACGGAACTGAAACGTGAACGGCTTATACAAAAGTGGAACTTCGAATAAGCTCTTTTTATCCGACTGCGGGACGCAACGGAGAGTAATGTGTTTATTAGCCTATATATGGGTCTTTGTGGCACTATTTAGACCAAACACGTGGACCGATTATTATAAAGAACACGTCATTTGCTTCGTCATGATGGCGAAGAAAAAAATGTAAAAATTAAAATGACCGATTTTGAACGTCATTATGTGAAAAACAAAAAAATAAAAATTGACAAACTATGTCAAGTGGGGTATCGTTGAATAGGTATTTAAAAATCATTGTTAGGTTTCTCATATCGTTTCTCAATCAGAATTACCGTTTAGGATCTATAACGATTTAAAGTCGGTCAGTAACGATGCTCACTTCAGGCGTTTAGACAGAACTGATATTGATACGGTACTGACTGCAGATGGTCTTGTTACGCATTGAATTTTTGATTTTTTAAATTAATTACTGACTTTTTGTTCACAGTGTGGCATCGTCGGCCATTATCAGAGTGTGTTGGTGGCAGGAAGGCGGATATGAATCAGAATAGAGGCTTCATATCCTGGATGCAGAGGGTTGGGATGATTGACAGAAATGGGCGGCTGGTTTTGTCTTGATCTTCCTAATTTGATAGACACGTTGGCGCAGTGGATCTTGTAACTGAAACGCTGGTGGAAACGTCGATTGGAGCTTCTATATGGATGTTATCGTGGTCTAAGTGTTTGTGTCAAACTCAAACTCAAAATATACTTTATTGAAATAGGCATAGAAAGCACTTTCGAATCGTCAAGTTACATGTATTTATTTTAGATTTTCATAAAGCTACCACCGGTTCGGAATGTAGTCACCGAGAAGAACCGGCGAGAAACTCGATAGTAACTCTTTTAAAATCGTTTATACATAATGTATTTTTATCACATTTTAATTATGTTATTCGGATAGAAAATCAACGCGTATCAAATCCACGCCTCTTTGTCGTCAAAATATTCTGTGTGAGTTTCCGGACAGAAGGCCAAGAAGTCTTAATGGAGGTCGTTGAGTGTGATGCGTTTATTTATTTATAGTTCTTGTTTTTAAAAATCTAGGGTGAGACTTGTAAGCTCTCATATGGGAGGGGTCTGTACAAGGGAAGGGCCCGATGGGGAGGGGGGAGGTACGTTGTAAGTCCTAACGAAAATGAACTAGTTTTTCTCCGAGCATCACGCAGTAAGATGGTTTGATTCTAAACGCTAATCTCAGTTATTTAGAAATTATATCAAACATTGTCATTGGTTCAATGTGCTAAGTATAAGTTAATCATATATATATACCACCGAAATCGATTGTTATGGTGATACCCATTATGTATTTTTTAATTATCATTAATTATGGTTATTATATTTATTTTATTTTTTAGCTAGACAGTAATCGTCATCTGTACATCTGTAATTGTTTCATATGGATGCAATACGCAATAATGTGTCAACCCACAAAATGTCGAATTCGGAGATATTGATGTATTTTGATGCATCACCTATTTAACGTTATTAAAAAAAAAATTAAATCATATAAACTAAATAAGTACAAAATAAAGTTTCTTACATAATTGTTTCGGTTTCCAAGTGCGTGCCATATTTTGTAATTTATACAATAATCTCAAATATTTGAAAAAAAAAATTATTAGTTAATACATTAAATATATCAATCTGGTTTTAATTCATTATACCTTTTTTCCAAAAGAAGAAAAAAGTTGGATACATACTCCTTCAAACATATTTGTTAAGAATAGGTTTGACATTTTTAAACGCCATTTTCTTAAAATGAAGTTCGTGTGGCTTGACACAGTATTCAGCGTCCATATATAAGATGGATGTACAATTGAAATGTTTAGTTTTAAATGTTTAATGTATGTACTGTTGATGTGCCTTAAACAAATAAATAAAATACATTAAAAAATCATTAATAGAATAACCATACTATTTAATATAAGACTACATTTAAGAAAAAACTGGAATAATAGAGCGTTGACATTCTCGCAGGATATCTATAGCTAATTGTATCACATGATATTATACCAAAATATTTCTAAAAGAATAACTACTGAGTTCCTCACCGGCTCTTCTCAGTAGAGTCCACACTCCGGTTGCTTCACGTGGAACTGACGTCACATTTGGATCCTGATAAGCAATAATGTGTCAACCCACAAAAAGTCAAATTCGGAGATTTTGATGTATTTTGATACAGCGTCATCTAATTAACTTTATTCGAAATTAAATGTCATTTAAATTTAATGGGCACGGAAAAACGTTTCCTAATTTAATGTTTTGAATTTAAAGTGCGTTACATATTTTGGAATTTATACAATAATCTTATATTTTATAAAAAACTTGTATTATATAAAACTTTGTATTGTACCAATCTGTTTTTAATTCACTTTGCCTTTTATCAAAATAGAAAAGAATAGTTTATTATATACTTCCTTAAACAAATTTATCAAGAATAGGTTCGACAAGTTAAGACGCCATTTTCACAAAATTGAGTACATGTGACTTGACACAATATTGCTAGCGTCCATTTGTAAATTAACTATTCGAAAGAGCCTCATAAAAGCCTATTTAAACAATTTTTTTTTTCAAAAATTTAAACCGACTTCAAAAACGAACCTAAGAGATACAACTGAACTAAAAGGCATAAAATAAATTCTACAACATCATGAAGTCGGTGCCTAGTAAGACCTTATTCGCGTTGCTGGGAACTCAAATATTATAGACCTGGTGTGCCTATAATGTTTGAGGAGTTCCCTCGATTTCTCATCATCCTGAAGACAATTGGACAACGAAATCGGTTCACAAACGGCGGAGTAAAAAGTGAACATCCATAAAAAAGTCCCCGACGAATTAAGAACCTCCTTTTTTGGAAGTCGGTTAATAAAGTATACTTTGATTTTAGTTACTACAATATTTTCAGTCTTATTTCCATACCCATACAGAACCCATTCAAAACGCGTCTCACGCTTACTAGCTTGAAACAATGTTTCATTATTACACTTAAAAAAAAAGAAAAAACTTTTCCTTCAAAATTTTTCCTTTTAAAAGAATACGAAAATTAATTATTCAAGGTCTTTGTTAAATTATTCATGATTCTTACTCTGTTATCTTATTATGGGGCCCTCAAGGAAAACGAGGTTTTAGGAGTTATTACGGAATTAACATACATTTTAAATACAAACGATACGGCTTAAATGCATAAAATTACTTTGCCTTTTAACAAGACTTTTTATAAAGTCGAATTATACTTCAAAAGCGTAAAACGTAATTCCATTCACTTAAATGATATAGTTATCACAATTTAATTTCAAAACTATAATACTGAAATGATTTATGTGACAATTCTTTGAGACTAAACGGAGAGATTATTTGGACACTGATAAGCAATACTGTGTTAAGCCACACGGACTACATTTTGAAAAAACGGCGTTTAAAGATGTCAAACCTATTCTTAACAAATATGTTTGAAGAAGTGTATATCCGCCTTTTCTTTTCTTTTTTAGGGTTCCGTACCTTAAAAGGAAAAACGGAACCCTTATAGGATCACTTTGTTGTCCGTCTGTCTGTCTGTCTGTCTGTCTGTCTGTCTGTCTGTCTGTCTGTCTGTCTGTCTGTCTGTCTGTCTGTCTGTCTGTCTGTCTGTCGGGATGTCAACCCTTTTTTCTCAGAAATGCATAGACGTATAATGTTGAAATTAATATCATATACTCAAGTCTACGATGACATGCGGCCGTGAAAATATTAAAGTTCTAAGTCAACGCAATCAAAAGATAATGGAAAATATGTCGTATATTTTGACCATTTTAGCGTTTTCGCAAGGGAATAAAAACCTATAGGGTACTTCCCATTGACCTAGCACGATGAAATTTGGCAAGAAGTAAGATCTTATAGTACAAATAAAGGAAAAAATCTGAAAACTGTAAATTTTTGTATGTATGTTTGTCTGTTTGTAAGTTTGTCTTTCAACCTTTTTCTCAGAAACGCGTGAAGGTAACAAATTTTTATCAACGCCAAGTACTCAGAGTCGTAATTACTAAAAGCTGTGAAAAAATCAAACTTCTAAGTTAACGCAAGCAAAAGATACGGTCTTTTATATCACATATTTTAAGTATGATAGCGTTTTTAACGTTTTCGCAAGGGAATCAAAACCTATAGGGTACTTCCCATTGACCAAGCATTATGAAATTTGGCCAGGAGCAAGGTCCTTTAGTATACATAAAGGAAAAAATCCGAAAACTGTAAATTTCTGTTCGTGTGTCTGTCAATCTGTACGTCTGTCTTTCAACCTTTTTCTCAGGAACGCGTAAATGTATCAAGTTGTAAATTGATCAAGCGGAAAATATATTAATCTTAGAATTAAAATTATATTTACTTGTAACAAATTAACATAGAAGTTGACCATGGTCAAAAAAACAATTTTACAAACACTGAGAAGAAATTTGTATCAATACGAAAACATTAAAAAGCAGCAAACCTTTATAAACAACGCAATGCAATCTATATATCGCAGCTAACAAAATGATAGCGCGATGCAGCGTACAGCTAATGCCATCTATTACAACATTATGACATTAACTGTGATATAATTCTGCTCGATTAATAATTTTTTTTTTTAATTATTATTTAAACGCGCTAAAAATTATAAAATAAACTTTTCATTTAAAAGTTTTATCGTCTATTTATAACGTCATTACGTAATTAACATTCAATATAAGAGCTTCACGCGATTTGATTTAAGTACTCGTATTGACTTAGTACGAAAATTTTCAAATTAAATTCAAACAGATCGAGTTATTTAATTTACATATTTATCTACACATATAAGTCTTCTGGTTATTCGTAATATCATTAGTTATTTATAAATAAACAATTAGTTTTGTTCGAATTAAGGACTAATTATTTTCGTCTTGGCAACACTAATATATATTTCGATATTTTGATTGAAAATGTAAATCTAAATATTTTACGAACGTAGTGCAGGGGTAGTGGAGTGTAGTAGAATATAAATAAAAATAAAACGAGAATAAAATATAATATAATTATGTTGTTAATGTCAAAGTCAACAAGTTAGTTCATTGAAATTGTCAAGAGATGGCGCTAGGTGTATCCTGAATCGCGCTATAACTTTTTTTTTTGAAAGTATAAGGTGTATTAGTACTTAAAATAAAATTTTGTGTTTCCATGGATTGCATCCATGATCGTGTTTTATTTTTTTAAATTTAAATTAAAGTGCTCCTAAGTAGTTTCAAAATAGTTTTTGGGACGTGATCCATATTTACATAATATTTGAATATATTTAAGCGACTTCTAAAAAGGAGTGTTTTCAATTCGACCTTGTATTTAATTTTTTTTTATGTTTGTTCGCCGATTACGCCGCCATTTGGGTACCGATTTTCAAAATTTTTTTTTTGTTTGAAAAGGTATACTTCCAAGGTGGTCTCATTGTCTTCAGGTCAAGATCAGATGATGGGATCCTGGAGAAATTGAGGAAACTCCTCAAATATTATAGGCAAGCGTATACCGATTTAGGTATTTTTGATAGTAACTTATGTTGGAACTGATGATGAAGACCACAAATGGCGTAGATGGGTTAGTCTTATATAGATTTCTATAAGTTTGTACGGAACCCTCGGTGCGCGAGTCCTACTCGCACTTGACCAGTTATTTGATAAAAGGCATAATTAATTAAAAGCAGATTGATTTATTGTATTATCTATTAAAAAAGGTCTTCGTATATTTGAGATTATTGTATAAATTGCAAAATATGGAACGCACTTGGAAATCGAGGCAAGTAATTAAGAAACATTTTTCCGTACTAATTTAGTTTATATGACTTGAATTTTTTTTATTAATGTTAAATAGGTGATGCAGTATCAAAATACATCAATATCTCCGAATTTGACTTTTCGTGGGTTGATACATTATTGCTTATCAGCATTCATTTAAGACTCTTTCATCCATATTTAATATAACGGATCTTATCGCGATAACTAATTCAAATTCAAAATATTCTTTATTCAAATAGGCTATTTACAGCACTTTTGAATCGTCAAGTTACAGGTCCATTGGTTATAGATTTTTTTTAAGCTACCACCATGTAGTCTCTACCGAGAAGAAACTCGATAGGTACTCTTTAAAAAAAAACATTCATACATTATGGATTTTTATAACATTTTTTTTGTAATCCTGTGAGAACATCAACATTAGATCCACGCCTCTTTGTCGTCAAAATATTCTTGAATGTTATAATATGCTTTATTTATTAAATATTTTTTAACGTAGGCTTTAAACTTATTAAGTGGTAAATGTAAAACTGTTTGCGGGATTTTATTAAAGATGCGAATGCCAAACCCCAGAAACGATAAACTGACTTTATGAAGACGAAAGCTCGGTATGAAAAGTTTATTTTTTCTTCTAGTGTTTACACGATGTAATGGTAGTAATGGTAGTAATACCTTTTTATTGGCCGACGTTTAGACGAAGTTGCATCTGTCGTTGTCACGAGCTGACTGGTGTACCGCGCGCACTCTGGCGGCGAGTGCATGTTTTCTTCGTCTACCCTCACAGTATTTACATTATCTTTACCGTTATTATAATATTGGGAGCGCACTACACTAACACAATCGGTTCGCGCAAACATTGTTCGATGTACTTCGCTTTTGTTAAGTTTATATATCACCGGGTTAAAAGCGGCCGACAATTGAAATTTGTCATCGCGATTAACGATCGATTATATTTAATAACGGAAAAGACAATGTTAATACTGTGAAGTTTGTCGAAGAAAACTCGCGCACCAACCGGAGGGTGCGCGGTACATCAGTCAACTCGTGACCACGACGGATGCAACTACGTCGAAACGTCGGCCAATAAAAAGGTATTACTGACATTAGTTATCGCGATAAGACCCGTTAAATAAAATATGAATAGTATAAATCGCGAAAGCCTAAAATATATAACTGATATCATCGTCATAATCATCATTTCAACCGTAGGAAGTCCACAGCCGGACAAAGGCCTCCCCTAAAGATCTCCACGGTAACTGTTCGACGCAGCCTGCATCCAGCGTCTTCCGGCTAACTAAACGAGCTCGTCTGTCCTCCTTGTAGGTACGTTTGCGCTCCATTCGAGAACCTTACCATTGGCCATTGGTTCTTCGAATTATGTGACCTGCGCATTGCCATTTGAAGTTGTCGAACCGTTAGGCTTTGTCGGTTACCTTAGTCTACGATTTCGTCATTCCTGACATGATCTCGTAGAGATATAGCATAGCTCCGAAGAGTAATAATAGTAACGTAATACCCTTTTAAACAAAAAATAAATTAGGCAATCGATAAAACCGTTTTTAACGCCTCCCTCCCCCTTCTCACCCTTTTTTAAGTTTGACCCTTATGACTGTCTGTCTGTGGCACCGTAACTCCTAAACGCGTAAACCGATTTGGTGGCGGTTTATTTTATTTAAAAGAAGGTTTTCTACCAATGGTTCTAAGATATGTTTTATTAAAATCAGCCAAGCCATTTGTAAATGATGAGCTCTTTTCTTCGCAGCTGCAGTAGGAATCATAGATGCACGATAAGTATTTCATTTATTTTCAGAGATATGTGTGATCTAAAATTTTAAACACCTTTGCAACATAACTATGCTAAATATGAAATTCTTGGTCTGATGCTGCAGCCAGGATCAGCTACACAACTCCTCATCAACTTACAGCAGAGGTATCGTGTTGGTGCTCGTTGAAATGGTCTCAATGAACAGATTTTCGGGGGGGTTTTTAAAATTATCAATTTTAGTCAATTATTAATACAACACAAAAAATTGAACACCTCCTCTTTTCGCAAAAGTCGGTTAGTAAAAATATGATCACAATTCCTCATTAAATGATTACGTTAGTCTAGACTTAGGCTGAAAGCCTTTTAGGGGCTAATAGTTAGTCTGATTTACGTCAAGCAGGCAAGCTTTTATTACTGGTTAAAATATTAACTATCTTCCTGCCCCGGCTTCGCGCGGGTTTACTATAGACAAGATAAATGTATATAAATAAATAAAATTGAAGTGTCTGTATGTGATATAAAATTAACGGCTTTTAACTAAATGTGTATGAGAGTATATACTTTACAAAATACAATTTTTTCAGTTTTATCTGTCGGTTTGTTTGTCTGTCTATCTATTTGTTTCGGCCAATCTCTGAAGCGGTTGGATCGATTTTGACAGGACTTTTACTAGCCAATAGATAATATTATAAGAAGTAACTAAGACTACTTTTATTTTAGAAATTTTATTTTCCTTGCCACTTGAGTTAATTTAAAAAACCAAAAACCCGACTCCGTAACAAAACGATCTGCAGTCAGCAATACAATTAATTTAATATATTATTTACACTCGCAACATTAGCGACGTTTACATTGTGGATAGTTGCATCACCGAATTTGATTTCTTGTGGGTTAACACATTATTGCTTATCAGCGTGCACAAAATCGCGCCACAAATGGACGCTGATAAGCAATACTGTGTCAAGCCACACGGACTTCATTTAGAGAAAATGGCGTTTAAAAATGTCAAACCTATTCTTAACAAATATGTTTGAAGGAGTATGTATCCAACTTTTCTCTTATTTTGGAAAAAAGGTATGAATTAAAACCAGATTGATATATTTAATGTATTAACTAATAAATTTTTTTTTCAAATATTTCAGATTATTGTATAAATTACAAAATATGGCACGCACTTGTAAACCGAAACAATTATTTAAAAAACTTTATTTTGTACTTATTTAGTTTATACGATTTAATTTTTTTGAATAACGTAAAATAGGTGATGCAGTATCAGAATACATCAATATCTCCGAATTCGACATTTTGTGGGTTGACACATTATTGCGTATTTCATCCATATGAAACAATTACAGATGTACAGATGACGATTACTGTCTAGCTAAAAAATATAAATAAATATAATAAAAATAATTAATGATAATTAAAAAATACAAAATGGATATCACCATAACAATTGATTTCGGTGGTCCGGAACACCCCCCCCCCCCCGCTCCCTTATATATATAATTTACTTATACATTGAACCATAGCACATTGACCCAATGACAAAGGTTTTCCCGAACCGAATTCGACATTTTGTGGGTTGACACATTATTGCTTATCAGCATCCAAATAATCATCCATTAGTAATGCGTGTCCGTTCGTTTGTTCGCTATTCCCATTAAATTAACTCTTTGATCGTCGTGTGCTAAATGCGTCGGGATTAATTGTTAGTTGTCGACGTTAAGCTGTCTGTGCGTTGTATTATTAGAAAATAAATACTTGTGCGAAATACTTATTCGTGGTTGGTTTATATGTTCGCCGAATGATGACGAATATGTACGAATACGGGAATGACTTATCTGTGTGTTGAATTCAATATTCGGATGCTGATAAGCAATAATGCGTCAACCCTCAAATGTCAAATTCTAAGATGTTAATGTGTTTTCATAATCTATCACCTATTTAACACTATTCAAAATAAATTCAAGCAATCTAAATGAAATTTAGTAATAAAAAAGTTTCTTATTTTAATGTTTGGAATCTCTAGTGTGTTCCATATTTTGCAATTTATAGAATAATACCATATATTTGAAAAAATTATAAATAGATTAATATTTTTAGGATACTAATCTTGTTTTAATTCATTACACCATTTATCAAAATAGAAAAGAAAAAATTAAATAAATAAACGCATCACACTCAACGGCCCCCATTAAGATCTCGGGGCCTTGTGTCGGGGGTCCGGAAACACTCACAACACTAACATAAACACCCAGACCACGACAAACATCCATATGGCCAATACAGACGTTTCCCGCGAGCAGGGATCGAACCCGCGACCGTTAGCGTTTGAGTCAGTTGCTGTGACCACTGCGCCAACGTGTCTGTCAATTGATAAATATGTTTTCAAATACATTTATTGAGAATAGGTTTGACATCTTTAGACGCCATTTTCTCAAAATGAAGTCCTTGTGGCTTGACTTAGTATTACTTATCAGTGTCCATTTTATCAAACGTTTTATAAATGAATGGACGGTAATGTGTTTCAGTCTATGTATATATGGACACTGATAAGCAATACTATTTCAAGCCACACGGACTTCATTTTGAGGAAATGGCGTCTAAACATGTCTAATTATATAGATAAATACAATTAAAGGTGTCTGTTTGTAATTTCAAATTAACAGCTTTTGACTAAATGCATATGAAAGAATATACGGTATATACGGCATCTGTTTGTCTATCTGTTTGTTCCCGCTCATATCTGAAACGGTTGGACCGATTTTGACGGGACTTTCACTCACAGTTAATAGCATTAACTTAGGCAACTTTTATTTATTTTAATTAATAAATAAAAAATACACGAAAACAAAATTGAAACCAATGAAATAGTGAACAATATCCGATTCAAATAATTAATTTAATTATATTATTAAAATAAATTTATATAGATAGGGAACGAAAACTTTATATAAATATATTTTTTAGTCATACGAATATAGACGAATTTTTAAACGGGTGTTTGTAATATTTGCTATCGAATTCTTCATGAGACACACACACACACACACACACACACACACACATACATGCAAACACGCACCTATTGGATTCCCACCCGTAAACAGTTTTACTTTTATATTGCTTTTATACTATAAGTTTTACTTTTATGCTACCGTCTTCTAGTTATTAATATGTTTAAGCTACCTGTGTAATCCTATTTTAGTTTTAATTTTATGTTATATAATAGTTGGATGCTGATAAGCAATAATGTGTTAACCCAGAAATTCGGAGATATCAATGTATGTTGATACTGCATCACCTATTCAACATTATTCAAAGAAAAATCAAGTAATATAAACTAAATAAGTACGGAAAAAAGTGTCTTAATAATTGTTTCGTATTTCAAGTGCATTCCGTATTTTACAATTTATAGAATAATCTGAAATATTTGAAAAACTTTTCATTAGATAATATATTAAATATATCAATCTACTTTTAATTCATTATACCTTTAAAAAAAAGAAAAGAAAAGATGGATATAAACTTCATTAAACAAATTAAGTAAGAATAGGTTTGACATCTTTAGACGCCATTTTCTCAAAATGAAGTCCGTGTGGGTTGACACAGTATTGCTTATCAGCGTCCAGTTAATATAGAAACTTATGTATAAAAACTGTTGGATTACCAAATAAATTATGTAGTGAAATTCGTCTGAGCGTGTAAACGTGTTTTTAAAGATAGTCGATAATATTTATTAGCAATTTAAAAGAGAAAGATCATTTGGCGTGGTGTTAATTGTATTATAATACTAGCTGTGCCCCGTGGTTTCCCCCGCGTTAATTTGAGGGAAAATTATATTTATATAATGTTCACCTTCCCTACTTGAATCGGATATATGCGACAGACACGTTGGCGCAGTGGTCACTGCAACTGACTGAAGCGCTAACGGTTGCGGGTTCCCCGCTCACGGTAAACGTCTGTATTGGCCATACGGATGTTTGTCGCGGTCTGGGTGTTTGTGTTAGTGTTGTGAGTGTTTCCGGACCCCCGACACAAGGTCACGCGGTCTTAATGGGGGCCGTTGAGTGTGATGCGTTTATTTTTTTATTATATTGTTCACTGTTTCATTGGTTTCAATTGTTTTCGCGTATCCTTTTTGTTATTAATTAGATAACATTTTTTTAATAAAGGTAGTCTAAGTTACTCCTTATAATATTAGCTATTTTTGATTGAAAGTCACGTCAAAATTAGTGTAGCCGTTTCAGATGTTACCCGAAACAAACAGACGGACAAAAACTATAAAAATTATGTTTTTAATTTAAGTATATACTTTCACATGCATTTAGTTAAAAGCTGTTAATTTGATATTACAAACAGACACTACAATTTAATTTGTTGGTATAGATGAGTTGATTTATTGAATTACTAGCTTTCGTCCGCGACTTCGTCCGCGTGGAATAGTTACTTTGGGCTAATAACGCATTATTTTAGAACAAATTTAGTTAGCATAAAAAAGGTTATAGTGAGCTAACCTTACAAGATAGACATATGCTGTCGCGGACTTTATTTTAGAACTTTTAAAGGGGAACATTTCTGTCATACACGATTTTTGCGAAACTTTAACCGTTTACGCAGCGCATGCAGCGTAAGCTCTCTCAATAGGAAAATATCCCCCGATTTCGAAACATTCTTCATTGGTACTCCGCAACTTTTGGTCTTAGCGTGATAATATATAGCCTATAGCCTTCCTCAATAAATGGGCTATTTAACACTGAAGAATTTTTTAAATCGGATCAATAGTTCCTGAGATTAGCGCGTTCAAGCAAACAATCAAACAAACAAACAAACTCTTCAGTTTTATAATATTAGTTTAGAAGTTATTGGTTATATGTTTTATTTTTTTATTGCATTTATGATTACTACTTCGCTCCTATGAGTCGTAAAGTGATGTAATATAGCCTATAACTTTTATCAATAAGCAGGCTCCACGCATAAATATTTTTTTAAATCGAATCATTAGTTAAAGAGATTGTAATGATAACATTGTCAGCCTTTTATCATTCGTAATCGGTTAAAAGCATACATTAATAATGTAATTCTTGCGTTTGACAGTAATGGACGTATGAATTTATGGCACTTATACAGCAGTTAATTTATTGTTATGAACACCCCTTATATCTTCGTATAATGGAATATGATATAAGCATTATATACTGTATTTGGCTTTGTCTGTTTTTCTAATGCGTATGCGTAATGCTGTTTTTCTAATATAACTCTGTATCTATACTAATATTATAAAGCTGAAGAGTTTGTTTGATTGTTTGCTTGAACGCGCTAATCTCAGGAACTACTGGTCCAGAATTGTTTAGTGGTGGACAGAATTGTTCCCCTTTAAAAGTAAAAAAAAAAAGTCCGCGACAGCATATGTCTATCTTTGAAGGTTAGCTCACTATAACCTTTTTTATGGTAACCAAATGTGTTCTAAAATATTGCATTATTTGCGAAGGTGTTTTTATAAATATGATATAAATCCTTATCATAATAAATACGTTATTCATAACAAGTATTTAATTTAAAACGAAATTGTCCCTTACATCATTCGATTTGAATGAGTATCTTAGGAATTATTGTAATTTTAAAATAACATCTCAGCAAAATAATGATCGAGAACTGCGCGCACAATGTGCGAAGTACTTACTCACCGATACACATAAACTAATTCGCAAGTTAAAGTCAGCGATCGCCCTTTTTTTTTTGTTCACGCAGGGAAAATCTTCGAAAAGATACCCGATTCCTGGGGGGGAGATCGGGTTATGTGACGATTTATACCCACTAAAACCCCTGCGATGGCCTTTCTCAGCACGGAAATAGAGAGGCCTCGGGATCAATTGCGCATCCGCTGCCCCTCCCGTGCGACGCTCCGCTCGTGGCTGGTGGAGCTCGTCTCAGGAGGGCAAAGTCTGGTATTTCCCTCCCCGCACCCTTCGCTGGTGCGTACGGCAGTTCGAGGCCATCAGCGATCGCCCTGAGTAACTATTCCACGCAGACGAAGTTAGTAAATAAATAAAATTGTTGTGTCTGTTTGTAATTTCAAATTAACAACTTTTAACTAAATGCATATGAAAGTGTATACGGTACTCAAATTAAAGAACACATTTTTTTTAATTATGTCTGTCTGTTTGTTCTGGCCAATTTCTAACACGGCCGGACCGATTTTAACGGGACTTACACTCAGAGATAGCTAATATTATACGGAATAACGTAGAATACTTTTATTTTTAAAATTATTATTTTTTAATTAATAAATAATGAAATAGTAAACAGTACATCCGTTTCTAGAGGTTTCTCTAAAGGTTATATAAATATAATTTTTCTATAAATTTAAGCGGGTAAAACCACGGGTCATAACTAGTCTATAATGTATACTAATATTATAAAGCTAAAGAGTTTGTTTGTTTGAACGCGCTAATCTCAGAAACTACAGGTCCGAATTGAAAAAATATTTTTGTGTTAGATAGTTTATTTATCGAGGTAGGCTATAGGCTATATTACATCACGCTACGTCTCACAGCAGCGAGGCAGTGACCATAAACGCGAGTGAAACCACGAGGGGAAGCTAGTTCAACATAATTAATTAAATCTCTCAACTTGTGACATCTCAATAAATTGCACAAGATTTTCCTAATTTCGGGAATCTCGTTTCAATTGCTTTGTAAACGTCATAATTAATTAAAAGCTAATTAGAATATTCTCGGCGTCTATTTAAAAATACAATTATTTTAAAATACAATTATTAATTAATAAATTAAGGTTTTCATAGACTAACCGGATGCTGATAAGCTATAACGTGTCAACCCACCGGACGTCTTTAGAGATACATGTGTTCTAATAATGCGTCACGTTTTTAACATTATTCAAAATCATCTCAACTTAATAAGTACGGAATCAAATTTCTTAATCCAGTATTTAGAATATTAAAGTGTGTTCCATATTTTGGATTATGATATATAAAATATATGACGGCGACAGCGATGGCTGAGCGATAGTCGCGTCTTCGTCTACGTTCGGTGGTACGGGGTCCATCACGATTTTGTATCAAAACTAAACTGGATGTAGGTATAACAAAAAATACTAGGTAGGTTAACCGACATTTTCGATTTGGAGGTGTAGACTGGTCGATTTCTCAAACGTAAGTGTGCATGACACATTACCCCACTATCCAACAAGACTACGTCCACCTGACTCACAACAATGTCACCGCGTTTACCCGTTACTATTAAATCAGTTCAGCGACTTCTAATAGAAATTATTGTTGTTCCACGACATACATATATATTGAATTCACTCACTCACTCACCACGAAGTCTCAGAAACTACAAGTACTAGGACGTTGGGGGACTCCATGCAAAATTTGAACTTCAGTACGTACTAGCTTTCACCCGCGACTTCGTCCGCGTTGAATAGTAAATGCAAATCCAAGATATAAGCCATCTTCATTTCAAACAATCAAATCGGTTCAGTAGTTTTTACATGAAAATGTAAAAAGTACTGTTTAAATTATTCCTGTGGGAACTTCAATTTTTTTTGAATAAAATGTAAATCCAAGACATAAGCCATCTTCATTTCAAATTTCAGCCAAATCGGTTTAGCAGTTTTTGCGTGAAAGAGTAACAAACATCCACACATACAAACTTTCTCATTTATAATATTAGTACGATTTACTTAGTTTGAAAATTGTATAAATTAAAATCAATCGGATTAAATGATTTTATTTACTTGTTAAACCGATACAGTATATTTCAAGCTTTTATACTTTATTCAAATAGTCCTTTACAAGCTCTTTTGAATCGTCAATTTACAAAGTGATGTCAGTTCCACATGAAGCTACCGGAGTGTGGACTCTGCTGAGAAGAGCCGGCGAGAAACTCAGTAGTTACTCTTTTAAAAATATCTTTGTACAATATTGTTTGATACAATTAGCTACAGTTATCCTGCGAGAATGTCAACGCTCTATCATTCCACGCGGTTTTATCATTAATGTAGTCATATACTGAATAGTATGCTTTTTCTATTAATGATTCTTCTATGTAAACTTTAACTTTGTGAAGTGGCAAATTTAATATTATTTCCGGGATTTTATTATAGAATATAAATTGTGTAATGACGTTATAAATTGATGGTAAAACTTTTAAAGGAAAACTTCATATTATTTCAGCGCGTTTGAATAAAAGCTGTTTATAATTGGAAATATCAGCTTTTAACTGAACATATGAAATACCTTTTTAAAATATTATGCTAGGCTAGCTGTGCTTCGCGGTTAATTTGAGGAAAAATTATATTAATATAATGTTTACCTTCCCTACTTGAATCGGATTGTTCACTTTTTCATTGGTTTTAATTTTATTATCGCGTAATCCTCTTTTTTATTTATTGAAGAAATTTTTTTTTTCCTAAAAAAGTAGCCCGACTTACTCCTTATAAAAATAACTATTTGCTAGTCAAACTCCCGTCAAAATCGGTACAGTCATGTCAAAGCCGGAACAAATGGACAGAGAAAATTTTTAAAAATTATTTTTTATGTATATTCACAATAACATTGATTCTTTTGATAAAAACAGTAACAGGCATTGTATTAACACGAGAAGAAAGGATAAACTTATAACGCCGAAGTTTCGACTCCGCAAAGTCAATGTTACCTTCTTGGGGCAAGGTATTCGTTTTTATAATAAAATTCCGCAGAAAGTGTTACAGTTTACAAAAAAGAAATTTAAAGTACCTACATATTAAAAAATCCTTAGCAGCTAAAGCATATTATTCTGTTCAAGATTATATAGATGATAAACATGCTTGGATTTAGTATAAGCTGGATTCACACAGGGTATTTAATATATTTGTAACTCATAAATGTATGTACCCGTCGTAAAACTTTTAAAAAGAGTAACTATCGAGTTTCTTGCCGGTTCTTCTCGGTAGATTCTACATTCCGAACCGGTGGTAAATTAATTAATTAATTAGTGTTTAGTTTTCTTTTGTTTCTGTATTGGCGATTCAAAAGTGCTTGTAAAAGCCTACTTGAATAAAGCATATTTTGATTTTAATTTTTGATTTTGATTTTATGTCAGTACCGTATGTACCTTCACATTCATTTAGTGTAAAGCTATTAATATAAAATTACAAACAGACAGTTCAATTTTATTTATTTGTATAGATCAAACGTGTTTTCTACGCCGCTAACATCAAATTTAATGAAGTAATTGTTTTTAATATAAAACAGTCAGACCCTACAATTTTATTATATATATAAATTCAACCCTACAGTAAGTTTTAATTAAATATTAAAATTCATGCTACAAGCCGCGATAAGAAAGCGCCCTCGCGGATATACTGCACACTAAACATCTTGATACTTGCAATATTTTTACTAATATTATAAAGCTGAAGAATTTGTTTGTTTGAACACGCTAATCTCAGGAACTACTGGTTCGAATTGGAAAATTATTTTTGTGTTAGATAGTTTATTTACTGAGGAAGGTTGTAGGCTATATTACATCACGTTACGACTCACAGGAGTGGAGCAGAAACCATAAACGCGAGTGAAACCCCAATGGACAGTTAGTAATTGAATTAGTAATTGACTAAAATTGAAAATTAAAAATGCTTGACCGATTTCGATAAAACATGTCTAAAAACCATCGCTAGAAAACGCTTTTTCAAATAAAAATAACCTCATCCAAATCGGTTCACCCGTTGAAGAGATTGTATGCCACAGACACACACAGCGATCAAAATTATAACCCCCCCTTTTTTGCGTCGGGGGTTAAAAAACTAAGGCTTATGTAAACCTAAAGATTTGCGGACCATTTCAATGAGTGTGAGTTGGTGAGGAGTTGTGTATGGTGCTGATTGGATGGTGCTACAGCGTCGTGTAGCGGCTTATGATGCGGAATTAATAATAATATCTACCCCCCAGTTTTGGGATGGAAGTGAAAGTGGGTTTATGGATGTTTTCGGGATATGTCTATACTAATATTATAAAGAGGAAAGATTTGTTTGTTTGTTTGTAATGAATAGGCTCCGAAACTATTGGACCGATTTAAAAAATTCTTTCACCTTTGGAAAGCTACATTATCCCCGAATAACATAGGCTATATTATATTTTAAAAAAATTAGGGATCCTTACAAAAACTCTAATAATGTAACTCAAGGTGTTAAAAAATGACCTGAAAAATTCCTTACGTCGCGTGCGCTGCGAAAACTATTCATCATAGAACAAAATCATTTACTACGACTTTGCAGAACTCATCATTATCTACAAAAAGTGTCGCGGATTTTTGTTCTAAAAATTTATTATATATGCCGCCGCTTGAAAAGGCTCTTTATTTGTACCTTGGTATTAATCCTTATCAAAATAAATAAATTACTTTATATTAAGGACGGCTTCAATACCTTTTTATAACGTTTTGAATTATTCAATTCGGACATTTCATTCGGAAGATATCACGAGTTTAAAAATGCAAGTATTAGAAAAAAGTCGCGTGGTTGTCGCTCACCGCGCTCAGCTAGCCAGCATGCGATGTAGGCTCCATGTAAGCGTCACTGGGGTACGGGGGGGAGCCAGTGTAATAAAATAAAGTGCCGCGAATACATTAATAAAAACTATGAATAAAAAAAATCATTAAAAAAAAATTCAAACTTCCTTAAAATTATACTTTTTTTTTTAAACCCGACGCAAAAAAGAAGGGTGTATGTATGTGCGTGTGTGTGTGTGTGTGTGTATATATACCCGTGCGAAGCCGGGGCGGGCCGCTAGTATTTAGTAAATTTAGATTCGACGACACCAGTAAATGTTGGTCAGATACTTTCAAATTTTGAAAAGAGCTGATAACCTTGAAACGTCTGAAGAAATCTTCATAAATTGTTGTTAAGATCCATCCAAATTACACACACATACACACGTCAAGCTTATTATAAAAAACCGCTTTTTTGGTCAGGGTTTAAATATGTGAGTAATACTAGCTGGCCCTTGTTTCGCGTTTGTGGTTACTGCTTCGCTCCTATGAACCGTAGCGTGATGTAATATAGCCTTCCTCAATAAATAAACTATCTAACACATTACGAAGTTTCAAACAAACAAACTCTTTAGTTTTATAATATTAGTATATATAATATGAAACGAATTTAATTTATGAAACTAAAAACAATATTAAAGTATCAAAACAGTCGGCTCGCTACAATCTTGTTGAGTCTTAAGATCAAATTGTGCAGTCAACCATCGTTCCGTCCCGAGGACCCGATTCGTTCCAAGTCGGCGCAGATTTCAACAGAAATTAAACATTAACAAATTGTTTTAATGAAATTTCGTGCGAAATGTTTTACGTAGTTCCGATTTTGTGGCGATAGATGGCGCTGATTGGGGTAATGTGAATTCTGAATCGCGCTGTCTATATTTTCACCAGGATACATATGTTAGTATCTAACTGTGACTATGCATATACCCCCATTAATTTAGGGGTATAAGGGTAGATTATATGTATATAATGTTTAACTTTCCTTCTTGGATCGGATATTGTTCACTATTTCATTGGTTTAAATTTTTGTATGCAGTATCAAGTTACATAAATATCTCTGAATTTGACTTTTTGTGGGTTGACACATTATTGCTTGTCAGCATCCATATATAAATATAATTTTCCCTCAAATTAACCGCGGGACACGCGCACAGCTAGTAGGCACATCAATTTTGTTTTCGCATAGCATTTTTTTACTTTTTAAAATATTTTTTTAAAATAAGAGTAGCCTAAGTTACTCCTTATAACATTAGCTATCTGTTAGTGAAAGTCCCGTCAAAATCGGTCCATTCATTTCAGAAATTAGCCGGAACTAACAGACGGACAGACAGAGAAAAATTTTAAAAATTGTGTTTTTGATGTAAGTACCGTATATACTTTCATATGCATTTAGTTAAAAGCTGTTAATATGAAATTACAAAAAGAAACTTAAATTTTATTTATTAGTATAGATTAATTTATTTAAAAATTAACTGTAGTCAATTAACTACAACTCATGTAACATACTGAGGCCTAGTTAAAAAACCGTTAATTATTTAATTAAACCAACGTACAAATAATACTAAAGCTAAACGACGAGTACGTCTGCCCAAATTAAAAATAAATAAATTTTCTAAAACAAAAATAGCCTAAGTTACTCCTTATAACATTACCTGTGAATGTCCCATCAAAATTGGTCAAGGCGTTTCAGAGACTAGCCGTAACAAACAGACGGTATTTAAAGTACATTACATACTTTCAAAAGCCAAGATGGCCTAGGAAGGGAAGATTGAGGGGGTCAAGGGGGGTCATTACCTCCCCTTGCCCTGAGTCCTAGATGAACCACTATTTAAAATAGTTAAGCATAATTCGCCTTACTACCAAAGATTTAAACAGACGTTAAACGCGTGTTTAAAAAAAACCATACTACAAATCCGCGTCTAAGCACAGTTTTGAGTTAAACATGCTTTAGATATAGATTAACATACGTGTAAGTGAGTTTAATGGATGTCTAAAATCTATTTCAGCTGTCAAATGTAACGTATAACATTTTATCAATAAGTATTTTTATGAGTTTATTCGCTGTTAAGCAATTTAGATAATATTTTAAGCGATGTTTAATGTTTAAACACTGTTTAGCTAGACACGAGTTGAACATGGTTTTAATGCGTCTTTTGTAGAATGTTTTTATACATTTTTGTCACTATATACATTTTATGTAAAATTAATGTAAGATTTTTTGTAAGTATTATTTGTTAGTGAAGCGACAGTGGCAACGTCTATGTAACGAAATATCTAATCGTAGCTAAGAGCTTCAATGGTTGAAGAACGTCTAAACGGACTAGCACTTCACGTCCATAAGTACGAGACTGTATTTGTCTTACAAAAAAGAGCTATTCGAGCAATATATAGTCTCGGAGCTCGAGACTCCCTTAGGGATGTATTTAAGAAGATAGATATTCTCACGGTTGCGTCACAATACATTTACGTTAATATTTTATATATCTTTCAAAATAGTGATGGTTTTCCTAAGAACAGTGACAGGCATTGTGTAAACACTAGAAGAAAAAATAAACTTTTCATACCAAACTTTCGTCTTCATAAAGTCAGTTCATCGTTTCTGGGGTTTGGTATTCGCATCTATAATAAAATCCCGCAAACAGTTTTACATTTGCCACTTAATAAGTTTAAAGCCTACGTTAAAAAATCTTAAATAAATAAAGCATATTATACAATACAAGAATATTTTGACGACAAAGAGGCGTGGATTTGATAAGCGTTGATTTTCTATCCGGATAACATAATTAAAATGTAATAAAAATACATTATGTATAAATGATTTTAAAAGAGTTACTATCGAGTTTCTTGCCGGTTCTTCTCGGTAGAGACTACATTCCGAACCGGTGGTAGGTTTATAAAAATCTAAAATGAAAATATGACATGTAACTTGACGATTCGAAAGTGCTGTTAAAGCCCATTTGAATAAAGTATATTTTGAGTTTGAGTTTAAAAACGTACCCATTGAGGTAGAACTGATAACGCGTTTCGGGAGAAGACGTTAAAGCGAAATTGATTTTGTTATATATTTTAAACTTTCGCGATTTATATATTCACATTTGGATTCTGATAAGCAATACTGTGTCAAGCCATACGGACTTCATTTTGAGAAAATGGCGTCTAAAGATGTCAAATCTATTCTTAACACATGTTTAAAGGAGTATACATTTATTTTTCCTTTTATTTTTTGATAAAAGGTATAATAAATTAAAATCAGATTGATATATTGAATATATTATCTAATAAAAGTTTTCCAAATGTTTGAGATTATTGTATAAATTGCCAAATATGTAACGCACTTGAAATTCGAAACAATTAATTAGGAAACTTTTTTCCGTACTTACTTAGTTTATATGACTTCGATTTCTTTTTAATAATGTTAAATAGGATGCTGTATCAAAATACACTAATATCTCCGAATTTGACTTTTTGTGGGTTGACACATTATTGCTAATCAGCATCCATTTGTGCGTCGAGAGAACCTTGGGGTCATGAAGCTCAATCCAGTGGTTTGATCCCGAGTTTAAAAGATGGTCAGCCACTGCGGATTTCTCTGTGTTTTTCACCGCCGCTATGTGTTCTTTGACACCAGTCAGCTCGTGACCACGACGAATGCAACTTCGTCGAAACGTCGGACAATAAAAAAAGTGTTACTACCATTAGTTATCGCGATAAGACCCGTTATATTAAATATGAATTGTAGTGGTGCTGAATGTACCTCTAACGCCGACGGTTGCGGGTTCGATCCCCGCTCGGGGCAGATATTTATAGTTGTATAAATATTTGTTCCTAGGTCTGGGTGTTTGTCCTTGTGGGTCCCCACCGTGCCTCGGAGAGCACGTAAAGCTGTCGGTCCTGGTTGTTATCACAATCACCTGATAATGATCGTCACTCGTAGTAGGGAAATAATTCTAGTCTAAATGGTCACTGGCTCGCCCTCAGCTGCGGAGGTCAGATGGCAGTCGCTCTGTGTAAAAATCAGTAACTCGTCAATATCTGAACTAGAATAGAAAGCAGACCCTGGTGTAACCGGGAAAAATGCTAGGTAGATGATGATGACATTAATAAAATACCTACTTTTTACCTGTATATATTATTATCAAACTTAAATTATTACTTCTTGAGACTTGACATCGACTATGTAACCACCCCGTGGCGGCGAAACTGCAACCACCCTCGTCCTTAACCGACGATCTCGAGTTCAAATCCGGCTAGTACCGATGAGTTTACAATTTGAATCTCCGTTAAGGATCTATAACGATTCAGAGTTGGTTAATAACGATTCTCACTTAAAGGCTTTTAGACAGAACTGATTTTGATACGGACTGCAGATGGTCAAAAAAAATATGCTTTATTCAAGTAGGCTTTTACAAGCACTTTTGAATCGTCAATTCAAAAACAAAAGAAAACTAAACACTAATTAATTAATTTAACACCGGTTCGGAATGTTCTACCGAGAAGAACCGGCAAGAAACTCGATAGTTACTCTTTTTAAAAGTTTTACGGTCTTGTTACACAGTCGGGTTTTTTTATTTTTTTTAATAAATAAAACTTTAACATTTTAAATTTTAGCTACCTTACTACAAAATATTTAAACAGACGTTAAACGCGCGTCTAAGACAGTTTTGAGTTAAACATGCTTTAGACATAGATTAATATACGTTTAAGTGAGTTTAATAGATGTTTAAAACCTATTTCAGCTGTCAAATGTAACGTATAACATTTTATCAATAAGTTTTTTTATGAGTTTATTCGCTGTTAAGCAATTTAGATAATATTTTAAGCAATGTTTAATTTTTTAACACTGTCTAGCTAGACACGTGTTCAACATGGTTTTAATGCGTCTATTGTAGTATGACAGTAGATTATTAACAGTGTTATTTGAATTTAACTATATTTCTAACATGATAAGCTCAGCGTGAAGTACATGTTAAAAAGCTTAAAAACGAAATCCATCTACATTTGACGGGGAAGCGTTAACAGGTGCACCCCACCCCCTAACCCTCACAAAGGAAACACCGCGGGCTCACCAACCCCTTTGTCCTCGGAATTAATATTTAAACAAGATAAAAGGGATGATCCCGTCGAACGGATGTATCGATGAATATTTAATGTATCGATAGTTTTGTGAATTTTATATTAATTCATAAGACGTACATATTGTATTATTATTTATTCTTCAAAGGACTTGAAAAGTACAGACAAATGGATGCTAATAAGCAATAATCTGTCAACCCACAAAAAGTCAAATTCAGATATATCGATGTATTCTAAGTGATCTGAACTAAATAAGTATTGAAAAAACTGTCAATTTAATGTTTAAAATACTGAAGTGTGTTCCATTCTATATTCAATAATCTCATATATGGATGCTGATAAGCAATACTGTTTTAAGCCACACGAACGTCATTTTGAGAAAATGGCGTCTAAAGATGCCAAACATATTCTTATAAAATTTATTTGAATAAGTATTTATCCATATTTTCTTTTATTTTTTTGGTAAAAAGGTATCATGAATTAAAAGCAGGTTGATTGATATATTTAATATATTATCCAATAAAAAGTTTTTGTTAATATATGAGATTATTTTATAAATTACAAAATATGGAACGACGTTGAAATTTGAAACAATAAAGAAACTTTTTTCCGTACTTATTTAGTTTATGACTTTATTTTTTATTGAATAATGTTAAATAGGTGACGCAGTATCAAAATACATCAATATCTCCGAATTTAACTTTTTGTGGGTTGACACATTATGGCTTATCAGCATCCATATGTATTTAAATACACAACAACATTTCTGTTCGGAGACGTTTGTGTTTTTTTACAAAATATTATTTACTAGCTGGTGCTCGCGACTTCGTCTGCGCTGTCCCGGCTTTTTTGTAGAAATATTTAAGATAAACATTTTCATTGTCGAGCCGAGATGGTCTAGTGGTTGGAATACGTCGATCTCAACCGATGATCGCGGATTTAAACCCCGGCTAGCACCGCTGATTTTCAAGTGCTAAATTAGTGCTTAAATTCATCTCGAGTTTGGTGAAGGAAAACATCGTGAGGAAACCTGCATGTGCCGGGAGGAATTCTGACACATGTCTATTCGCCTGCAGTGGAGCAGCGTGGTGGATTAAGCTCTAAACCTTCTCTTTAATAGGAGAGGAGGCCTTTGCCCAGCAGTGGGACATTTACAGGCTGTTACTTTACTTTATTTATTGTTTTTATCATTGTACATTACATAGGTGTATCTCAAACTCACGCCAGAATAACTCACTTATTTGACACTCATCTTAATATTTTGTGCAATTCAATAAAATTAATCAAAACCCTTTCCTAGCGGATGCCTACGTCATAACATCTACCTGCATGCCACATTTCAGCCCGATCCGTCCACTGGTTTGGGCTGTGCGTTGATAGATCACTATGTCAGTCAGTAACCTTTGAATTATATACATTTAGATAAGTTTTTCAAATAACGCATCACACTCAACGGCCCCCATTAAGATCTCATGACCTTGTGTCGGGGGTCCGGAAACACTCACAACACTAACACAGACACCCAGACCACGACAAACATCCGTATGGCCAATACACACGTTTGCCGTGAGCGGGGATCGAACCCGCGATCGTTAGCGCTTTAGTCAGTTGCAGTGACCATTGCACCAACGCGTCTGTCTAATAAAATATATTTTTATTATTGTATAAATTGAAAAATATGTGATCTGTATATCTATATATATAAAATCACTTGCCCTGACTGATTCATCAACGTAGAGCCTAAACCGCTGGGGCTACGAACTTGAAATTTGACAGTAGGTGGCTTTTAGGTTGTAGGCATCCACTAAGAAAAGGTTTTTCGATTATTCACCCCTAAAAGAGTGAAAAGGGGTAAAAACGTTTGTATGCAAAATCTTATTCCGTGGTCGTATTAACTTAAAACTTAATACACATACTTCTGGGTGATAATAATGAAATATGAAATAGAAAACGGGGTACTATTATTCCACACTTAGGTGCAAGGGGGTAGTAAAGTTTTTGCGGAGAAAATGTATTTTTTTGGCCGATTATCCTTGAATTCAGCACAAACATTACTTAGGAAGAATAATTAAATATATGTATCTCGGAATTTCAAAATCATCTCTTAAAATGACGCTAGGGGGTAATAACTCCTGGAAAGGTTTTAAAATATACGCGGGCGTAGCCGCGAGCAACTGCTAGTTATTTTTATATATTGGTATGTGAAATACATACTTTGAGTTTTATAATGGATGCTGATAAGCAATAATGTGTCAACCCACAAAAAGTCAAATTTGGAGATATTGATGTATTTTGATAATTCGTCACCTTTTTAACAGTATGCAAGAAAAGATGTCTTAATTTTTATGTCGTTATTTTTAATGAACTAAATAATTGCGGAAAAAAGTTTCCTAATTAATTGTTTCGAGTTTCAATATCGTTCCATATTTTGTAATTTATACAGTTATCTCATATATTTAAAAAACTTTTTATTGATAATATATTAAATATATCAACCTGCTTTTAATTCATCAAAAAATAAAAGAAAATATGGATGAATACTTATTTAAACAAATTATTTAAGAATGGGTTTGACATTTTAGACGCCATTTTCTCAAAATAAAGTTCGTGTGGCTTAACACAGTATTGCTTATCAGCATTCATATATTTAGATTGTATTTTTCACGTAGAGTGCTTCTATTAATATTAATTTCAAACACAACCGATACAGTAATATGATTTTGTAATAAAAATAACTGGAACAAAATGTCATTTTAAAGAAATTACGTATTTTTAATTCGGTTCGTTGTTTGCTAGGTAAGTTCATAGTCACGGGAGAGGCCGCAGACTCCGTTTTCCGTGCTGTGGCGGCCATCGCAGGGGTTTTAGTGAGTAGTCTCACATAACCCGGTCTCCCCCCCCCAGAAGTCGGGTATCTATGAAGATTTACCCTGCGTCAACAAAAAAAAAATTTAAGTTAATAGTATCGTAGCATTGCACTACGCCTCGTAGCGGCCACCCATCACTACCCAGCCGCAGGCGACGACGCGTTCCAATTAGCTAAAGCAAACACGGCGAGCAATAATATTTTCACTCCTAGTCCTCTGCGGTCTACCTTCATGAGATGTACATATTTCACGATTGATTACAATTTAAAAATAAATATATAATCGATGTTTATTTATAAATGCTGTTAAGCAATAATGTGTCAACCCACAAAGAGTCAAAGTGAGAGATATTGATGTATTTTGATACTGCATCACCTATTTAACATTAATCGAAAAAATTCTATTCATATAAACTGAATAAATAGAATAAAAAGTTTCTTAATTCATTGTTTCGAATTTAAAGTGCGTTCCATATTTTGCAATTTATACAATAACCTCAAATATTTGTAAAACTTTTGGATAATATATTAAATATATCAGTCTGATTTTAAGTCATCATACCTTCTATCAAAAAATAAAAGAAATGATGGATATATACTTCTTTAAACAAATTCGTTACAAACTAGCTTTTGCCCGCAACTTCGTCTGCGTTTTCGTCGTTTGGTTTTGATGTGACGAACAGATTAACTATCTTAATTTAATAGGGAAATATAATATGTCAATCCACAATACTTGATTTCTATGATATTTTTTATTAAATAGGTAATAATGTTAATTTTTCTAAATTAGGGATGAGTGGGAGTATTATAACCGTAAGAGTAAACAAATATAATCAGAATGCTCCGAACTGCTAAGCTATCAGGAGTTACACGTGTTATTGTGAGTCAACCATAAAAGATAGACATATGCTGTTGCGGGATATTTTTTAGGAATTTTTATGTAAAATATTTCCGTCATACATGATTTCTATGTAACTTTAACCATTAAGGCTGCATACGCGACGGAAGCTTATAAATTGTAGTAACGTCTCCCGTTTTCCCAAAATTTCCCTTTATTACTCTGGTCCTATTGATTGTAACGTGATGAAAAGTATACTATAACCTGCCCAGGAGTATCACGAATAATTGTACTACGTTTCGTTAAAAGCCGTCGAGTAGTTTTTGTTTCTATAAGGAACATACATACAGACAGACAGACAGACAGAGAAAAATTTTACTGATTGCATTTTTGGCATCAGTATCGATCACTAATCACCCCCTGATAGTTATTTTGAAAATATATTTCATGTCTCTCACAGAATTGACCTCTCTACAGATTTATTATAAAAATATAGATATGTTTGACATGTTTAGACGCCATTTTTTTCAAAATGAACACATTGTGGCTTGACACAGTATTGCTTATCAGCGTCCATATATCTTCAAACAAATTTGTTAAGAATAGGTTTAACGACATTTAATTCGACATTTTTTTTCGCATCCATATATATTCTATTATTTATTATTAAACTCTGTGACACATTAGTAATAAATTACCCAAAAAGCCTTAACAATTTCCATACTTATAATTTAAATTAATTATGGTTAAATTTCGACCAATAGGAACCTAGTAATATTAAATTGACCCCGTATGGTTTACGCTCGTAAGCGTTTAATAATCCTAAGCAAATTCTGATGCTAGTTAAACTCAGGTATTTGAATAAACTCTATTATATCTGACACAGCGATGTACATAACGCTGTTAATACTGTGTCAAGCCACACGGAAACCATTTTGAGAAAATGGCGTCTAAACATGTCAAAACTATTCTTAACAATTTTATTTGAAAACATATATATTCATTTTTGATTTTCTATTTTTATGAAATGTTATAATAAATTAAGAAAAAAAAATCCGTATTTATTTAATTTGGATGTCTTGAATTTTTTTTCAATAACCTTAAATGAGTTGACGGTTATTAAAATATTTTTGTGTTAAAAAGTTTATTGAAGGCTATAGGCTATATTACATCACGCTACGACTAATAGGAGAGAAGCAGTAACCATAAACGCGAGTGAACCCGCATGGGGTGGCTGGTACATTATATAAATATAATTTTTCCTTAATTTAACGAAACGAAACCACGGGGCGCAGCTAGTATCTATACTAATATTATAAAACTGAAGAGTTTGAACTCGCTAATCTCAAGAACTACTTATTCGAATTGAAAAATTCTTTTTGTATCAGATTATTTGTTGAGAAAGGTTATGTAATATAGCCTATAGGCTATATTACATCACTCTACGACTCATATGAGCGAAGCAGTAACCATAAACGCGAGTGAAGCCGCAAAAGAACAGCTTGTATTAATATAAACATACGGACATTATTCATTTTGTATTATGTGTATTGATTTCTTGGAGATTTCTTAAGAAAGGTGACCCCAAGGGATGCTGTGTTTGACTTTAATTCCACGCTCATCTTGTATTCATTAAACTCAACTTGTTGAATCGTTTTGATGTTTTAACCGACTGCTAGTTAAAAATAGGTTATGTGTTAACATGCAATAAGAAATTAGTTGGATAAAGCAAAACTACGTAACAAGGCCATAGAGAATCTTTAACTAGTATTTGTTAGTGTTGTTACTTTATAAGAAATATACTGAAATTCAAATATTACTGTTAATAATCTAAATTTTTACATTTAATAAATTTAATTAATTAAAAAAACCAAAACACAACTGTGCTACAAGACCATCTGCAGTCTCCGTATCAATATCAGTTCTGTCTAAACGCCTAAAGTGAGAATCGTTACTGACCAACTTTAAATTGTTATAGATCCTAAACAGTAATTCTGTTTGAAAAACGATATGAGAAACCTAAAAATGATTTTAATACCTTGTTCGTCGCGGCTAATCTCACTCACACTTAACGGCCCCTATTAAGATCTCGTGACCTTGTGTCGGGGGTCCGGAAACACTGACAACACTAACACAAACACCCAGACCACGAGAAACATCCATATGGCCAATACAGACGTTTGCCGTGAGCGGGGAGCGAACCCGCGACCGTTAGCGCTTCAGTTAGCGAGTCAGTTGCAGTGACCACTGCGCCAACGTGTCTGTCAAAAAAAGTGGAATAACTTAACAAATATAGTTTTATTTTTTAAATTAATAAATAAAAAAAGGCGATACACGTTAACATTAGATAAACTAAATAAATAGTGAACAATATCCGATTAAAATAGGGAAGATATATGGATACATATAATAAAATTGTAACTGATTGTTGTCTGTACATGGAAGATATATGAGTAAAAATATTATTGGGAGCTTTTACCAACGCAATAGGACCCAAAACAAGAATTGTTAGAATTTTTGTTTGTCTGTTTGTCCGTTTGTCCGTTTATTTGTACGTTTGTGCACGTTAATCTCAAAAACGGCTCATCTGATTTAGATGCGGTTTTCACTAATATATTGTGATAAGCTTCACTTAAAATTAAAAAAAAAAAGTGTTATGCCAATTTATAGAATCACGTTGGATTTTTTCTTAGAGTCTTTTTGTAATTTCTAATAAACAGCTTTTCACTAAAAGCATATGAAAATATATAACGTACTTAATTTTTTCCTATATCTGTTTGTCTAGTGGCTAATCTCTGAAATGGCTGGACCGATTTTGACGAGATTATTACCAGAATTAGACGATTTCAATTTTTTTTCACATGGCGTTAAAAATCAGCCATTTTTACAAATTGTTATACTTTCTATGACATTCGCGTCATTATGACGTATCAAATGACGAGTCATTTATTAGAATCGGCGCATGAGTGTGGTCTAAATAGAGCCACAAAAGTACAAACTTACATTAGGTATTTACGCCGATCTTTGACAGGAAGCAGTGTCGAGTCCGTATACGAGCTATCGTCAATAGATCTCAATTTCTTAAAGGCATATGTCAACCCAGAAAAATAATATGTCAACCCAGAAAAAGAATTCTGAGATATTGATGTATTCTGATAGCGCATGTATTTAAAATTATTCAAAAAAAAATTTCAAAAAGTCATCTATATTGATGTATTCTGATAGCGCATCATGTATTTAACATTATTACAAAAAAATTTCAAGTCATCTAAAGTAAATAAATACGGAAAAGTGTTCTTTAATTAAATGGATGCTGATAAGCAATAATGTGTCAACCCACAAAAAGTCAAATTTGGTGATATTGATGTATTTTGATACTGCGTCATCTATTTAACATTATTAAAAAAAGATTGAAGTCATCTAAACTGAATAAGTATGGAAAAAAGTTTCTTAACTCAATGTTTCGAATTTGATGTGCGTTGCATATTATGCAAATTATAAAATAATCTCAAATATTTAAAAGAAATATTATTAGATAACGTATTAACTAAATCTATCTACTTTTGATTCAATATACATTTTATCAAAATAGAAAAGAAATGATGAATATATACATCTTCAAACTAATTTATTAAGAATAGCTTCGACATGTTCAAACGCCATTTTCTCAAAATGACGTCTGTGTGGGTTGACACAGTATTGCTTATCAGCGTCCAAATGTTAGTATTGCAATGTTTGCCATATTTTGCAATATAAAATAATCTCATGTATTTAAAAAAACTTATTACTTGATAAAACTTTTCATTAGACCAATCTGTTTTTAATTCATTATACATTTTATCAAAATAGAAAATAAAAAAATGATATATACATACGTCTTCAAACAAATTTGTTAAGAATAGGTTTGACATGTTTAGACGCCATTTTCTCAAAATGGAGTTCGTGTGGCTTGACACGTTATTGCTTATCAGCATCAAATTTTTTAATGCCGACGAAGTACCGGAGTGAGTGAGTGACCTTACGGTTCTATATGTGGATGCTAATAAGCAATAATGTTTCAACCCACAAAAACTCAAATTCGTAGATATTATTGATAATAACGTTATTGAAAAAATTCAAGTTATCTAAACTGAATAAGTACGGAAAATGTATCTTAATTTAATGTACACAATTTTAACTGTGTTCCATATTTTGCAATTTCTACAATAATACCATATATAACTCAAAGGTCAACTGACTGACACAGTGATCTATCAACGCACAGCCCAAACCACTGCACGGATCGGGCTGAAATGTGGCATGCAGGTAGATGTTATGACGTAGGCATCCGTTAAGAAAGTATTTTGATTAATTCTACCCCCAAGGGGATAAAATAGGGGATGAAAGTTTGCATGAAACTTTGTCAATTTTAAACCGATCGAACTGAGACTTTGCATGCATAAAGCTACTATGACGTAGACATCACAGACATCGCAGACGAAGTCGCGAGCACCAGCTAGTTATTAGATAAAACTTTACATCATCATCTACCCAGCATTTTTCCCGGTTACACCAGGGTCTGCTCTCTATTCTAGTCCAGATATTGACGAGTTACTGATTTCTACACAGAGCGTCTGCCATCTGACCTCCGCAGCTGAGGGCGAGCCGGTAGCCATTTAGACTAGAATAATCTCCCTACTAAGAGTGACGATCATTATCAGGTGATTTTGATAACGACCAGGACAGCTATACGTGCTCATAGGCACGGTGGGGAGACCCACAAGGACAAACACCCAGACCTAGGAACAAATATTTATACAACTATAAATATCTGCCCCGAGCGGGGATCGAACCCGCAATCGTCGGCGTTAGAGGTACATTCAGCACCACTACACCAGAGCGGTCGTCCTTAGATAAAACATTACATTATACCAATTTCTTAAAAGTCTTCAAACAAATTTATTAAGAATATGTTTCATATCTTTAGACGCCATTTTCTCAAAATCTTGTCTATTTGGTTTGGTATAGTATTGCTAGATAGATTAAAAAAAAATCTTCTTTCGTGCAAGCGAAGTCGTGGGCCGTAACGAGTATGCACACAGACAAATCCATAAGCCTAATACAGCTGTAATAATATAGATAGGATCTGACTGGCGTTAATTGAAAGATCAGGGAGGGTGGGGATAAAAAGCACATGAATCATGTGGTCAGCGGTTTGTCCGCTTCACCCCCGTCCACCCCATATTTTTTTCCACCGATAATTATCGAGTGTACGAAAAATATGGTGAGGTTTATATTATACTGGATGGTGTCGGCGACTTCGTCTTCGAAAAATTAAAATAATTAAATTAAAAAAGTCGCCTTATAACATTAGCTATCTGCGAGTGAAAGTCTCGTCAAAATCGGTGCAGCCATTCCAGAGATAAGCCGAAACAAACAGACAGACCAAAATTTTTAAAATTTGTGATCTAAGTACCGTGTATACCGTGTGACAGACGCGTTGGCGCAATGGTCACTGCAACTGACTAAAGCGCTAACGGTCGCGGGTTCGATCCCCGCTCGCGGCAAACGTGTGTATTGGCCATACGGATGTTTGTCGTGGTCTGGGTGTTTGTGTTAGTGTTGTGTTTCCGGATCCCCGACACAAGGTCACGCGATCTTAATGGGGGCCATTGATTGTGATGCATTGTTTATTTATTTATTTATTATACTTTCACATGCATTTAGTTAATTGCTGTTAATTTGAAATTACAAACGGACATTAGAAGTGTCCGTTTATAATTTCATATTTTATTTATTTGTATAGATACTTTCAGATGGCGCAAAAACTTATTAATACTAATATCCCTCTATATCTCCGAATTTAACTTTTTGTGGGTTGACACATTATTGCTTATCAGCCTCATATATTGATGTATTCTGATAAAGTAACATTATTCAAAAAAATTTCAAGTCATCTGAACTAAATAAGTAGGTAAAAGTGTTCCTTATTTCAATGTTTCGAATATTGAACTGTGGTCCATATATTCGAATATAAAATAATCTCATGTATTATTAAAACTTATTATCAAATAAAACATTTCATTGCCAATCTACTTTTAATTTATTATACATTTTATCAAAATAGAAAAGAAATAGTATATACTTCTTCAAACATAATTATCGAGAATAGATTCGACATGTTTAGACGCCATTTCCTCAAATTGAAGTCCGTGTGGCTTGACACAGTATTGCTTATCAGCGTCCATATAGTGGACCTCATCTATATTTTGTCGCGAAAAAACCAGGGAGTTAAATCTCGTATTTTATAACCAAAATCGATAAATATCATCCTTTTTTAACTCTAGACATGCACACCCCCTTCAAAGGGATGTAACCCTCCACATCCCTTTATTAACCTGTCAATGAAATTTAACTGTAAAAATCTGGCCGGGGGTCGAAATGACATAAATTGTTCACGAACCGGCGAAAGGGTTAATAGACGTTGGTAAACCTTACAAACCATTAACAGTTGAGATATATTCCCGACTGCGCGAAGGAGTGAAATGTGTTTATCAGCCCATACATAAAAAGTGAAAAAATAAATTTAAAAAAAAAAATATTTTAAAAGCAAACTTTAATTTAAACGCGCTAAAATGATTAAAATAAACTTTTCCTTTAAAAGTTTAATATGAACTTATAACGTCAAACTTTAATATGAACTTATAATCTCAATTTAACTGTCACTTGTGGTTTCATGTTTATGGTTACTGCTTCGCTATTATGAGTCGTAGCGTGATGTAATATAGCCTAAAGCCTTCCTCGATAAATAAACAATGTAACACAAAAATAATTTTTCAATTTGAACCAGTAGTTCCTGAGATTAACCCGTTCAAACAAACTCATCAGCTTTATAATATTAGTATACATATGGATGCTGATTTTCAATACTGTGACAAGCCACACGGACTTCATTTTGATTTAATAGGGACACAAAAGTACTAACTCTATCTGAGTTAAAATAGAAAAGAGAAAATAGATAAATACGTCTTCAAACTAATTTCTTAAGAATAGACATGTTTAGACGCCATTTTCTCGAAATGAAGGCCGTGTGGCTTGACATATTATTGCTTATCAGCGTCCACATATAGTGAAATGCATATTGTCAATATCTGTAGCGATCTGTATTGTCACAATATATCTATAAGTTAAAAGGAGTTGACAACTGAGATGGTTACGAACAATGGTATGTTTACCCGACTGCACTACGTAAGTATGGGTAATGTTTCTTTCAGACGCGTTTTCATGACAGACGCGTTGGCGCAATGGTCACTGCAACTGACTAAAGCGCTAACGGTCGCGGGTTCGATCCCCGCTCACGGCAAACGTGTGTATTGGCCATACGGATGTTTGTCGTGGTCTGGGTGTTTGTGTTAGTGTTGTGAGTGTTTCCGGACCCCCGACACAAGATCACGAGATCTTAATGGGGGCCGTTGAGTGTGATGCGTTATTATTTCAGTCTATATAGCAATAATGTTTCAACCCACAAAAAGTCAAATTCGGAGATGTTGATGTATTTTGATACTGCGTCACTTATATTTAACAATATTCAATAAAGAATAAATTCATATAAATTAAATAAGTACGGAAAAAAGATTCTTAATTAATTGTTTCGAAATTCCCGATCTCTCTTCCCGCGTGCAGGCTGTGGAATGATCTACCTCCTGAGGTTTTCCCAGAGCGCTATAATCTGGAGGTTTTCAAGCAAAATCAAAAATCAAAATCAAAATATGCTTTATTCAAGTAGGCTTTTACAAGCACTTTTGAATCGTCAATACAGAAACAAAAGAAAACAAAACACTAATTAATTAATTAATTTACCACCGGTTCGGAATGTAGATTCTACCGAGAAGAACCGGCAAGAAACTCGATAGTTACTCTTTTTAAAAGTTTTACGATGCGTACATACATTTATGAGTTACAAATATATTAAATACCCTGAGTGAATCCAGCTTATACTAAATCCAAGCATGATTATCATCTATATAATCTTGAACAGAATAATATGCTTTAGCTACTAAGGATTTTTTAATATGTACTTTAAATTTATTTTTTGTAAACTGTAACACTTTCGTGGAATTTTATTATAAAAACGAATACCTTGCCCCAAGAAGGTAACATTGACTTTGCGGAGTCGAAACTTCGGCGTTATTTTATATATTAGCGTCGAGTGTATAGACACCTTTCCGTCAAAGGCAACGCACCTGGTGTTGCTTCTTTCTTGGCGATGTTAACCACTTAACAGGTGGCACCATTTGCTCGTTTGCCCACCGTTTTTATAAGAAAAAGAAAAGAAAAATTACTTTCCCATTTAAAATATTAGTTAGCAAGCTAAATCGCTCCAAATTCTCTGGAACATAAGACCAATGTCTAAAATTTCGCACTTCATATAACGAAAGATTAATAATATACAAGCTTTTCCGCCTGTATTCGCTTGGCATTTTCTATGGAGTATAATTTTTTAACCGACTGCGTGAGTAAAGCGATTATGTGTTTATCAGTCTATTTATGTATGTACCAGCGGGCCGTCGTTACGCGCGTTAATTTGAGGATAAAAACTTTTTGTAAAAAAACAAACCGACTTCGAAACCGAAACAAGTAAACTTAAAAGTAAAAAAATTAATATTCTCTACCGCATTGCCTACGTCATAACATCTACCTGCATGCCACATTTCAGCCCGATCCGTCCGGTGGTTTGGGCTGTGCGTTGATAGATCACTATGTCAATCAGTAACCTTTGAGTTATATATACTTAAATATGCTTAATCTTCTTAAAAGCATGTTAACCACAATTGTTTTACATAACACATAATTAAAGAAGTACATCCATCATTTCTATTCTATTTTCATAAAAGGTATAATTAATAAAAAGCAGATTTATATATGGACGCTGATAAGCAATACTATGTCAAGCCACATGAACTTCATTTTGAGAAAATGGTGTCAAACTCAATCTTAATAAATTTGTTTGAAGGAGCATATATCCAACTTTTCTTTGTATTTCGATAAAAGATATAATGAATTAAAAGCAAATTGATATATTTAATACATTATCTAATAAAAGGTTTTTCAAAATATTTGTGATTATTGTATAAATTGCAAAATATGGAACGCACTTGAAATTCTCAATTATTTAAGAAACTTTTTTCCGTACTTATTTCATTTATATGAATCGATATTTTTCAATAATGTTAAATAGGTGATGCAGTATCAGAATACATCAATATCTCCGGATTTGACTTTGTGGGTTGGCACATTATTGCTTATCAGCATCGATATCTATGTATTATTTAATAAAAAGTTTTTTTTTTTGAATTTTGGATATTATTGTATTGAAAGGATAGCTGAAAAATACTATTCAAACAATCTTAATATTTAATTATTTGCTGGAAGTCACAATATTGTAGTAGTGTAACATTCTCAATGCTTTCTTACAATAATGATTGCCATGTTAACCATAACTGTTTTCCATAACACGCCGGCTATCTAAGATTAAATTTCCCTTCGCCATCTGGATCGAGACGAGAGAAAAATTACTAGGGGGCTGAAAATGTCAATTAGTGAGGCCTGGAATGTGTCACGTAATGGCCGTCATGGTGTTTTTTTAACCTACGACTTAAAAAGGGGGAGTTGTGAGTTAGACTGTGTGCTTGTGTTTTAGCTTACTAACGTATATTTTTATTTTTAGTTTTAGCCTATGTATATATGTGGGTTTGTACCATTTTGATAAATGATTCGTCATTTAAATTAACAATGAAATTTTGAAAAATCGACATGGCCGATTTTCAACGCACTAATGTAAAAAAAAATTAAAATCAAACTATGTCGAGTGGGGTGTCGTTGAATAGGTATTTAAAAATCATTTTCGGTGATTCTATAACGTTTTTCAATCAGAATTACCGTTTAGGATCTATAACGATTTAAAGTTGGTCAGTAACGATTCTCACTTCAGGCGTTTAGACAGAACTGATATTGACACGGTACTGACTGCAGTCTTGTTACGCAGTCAGATTTTTGATTTATTTAATTACTTGTTACATTTAGGTCTGCAATGTGTTCTAAATAAAAACTTTATTTCATCTAAGAACCATTAAAATAATAGATACGATACCACATTTCATTTCACAACACTAAACCCTAATATATACAGAACCCAAGCGTAAAAAACATCTCGAACATTCGACGTAATCAATTAGAAACGCGTCAAGTGTACCGTGTAAAGGAGACGGCAATTTTTCCTCAAACGAAGACAATGTTTTATTTAAAATCCTAATTTGCATCGAAAATGGCGCGGTACCGTTTCTGGTAGACTATTTTTCCTTTACGATGTGAATGGAATAATGAGGATGGGGCATAATATGTATTATTCTTTTTATCATACTAACTCTTCCTTGCAGTTTCACTCGCGTTTGGTCACTGCTTCGCTCCTATGAGTCGTAGCGTGATGTAATATAGCCTATAGCTTTCCTCGATAAATGTACTATCTAATGTATTTAAAAAATTTATTATTAGATAAAACTTTATATAACGTCAATCTGCTTTTAATTCATTATACCTTTTATCAAAATAGAAAACAGAAGATGGATATATACGATAGATTTGCCATATTTAGACGCCATTTTCTCGAAATGTCTAAGTGGCTTGACATAGTATTGCTTATTAGTGTCCATGAATATAATAATTGTGTACCTGGAAAATTATAACCGACTTCAAAAATACTGTTGTGTTACACACATTCATCATATCTTAATATATACCAATATTATAAAGCTGAAAAATTTATTTGTTTTAGCGCGTTAAAATCTCAAGAACTACTTGTTCGAATTATAAAATTCTTTTTATGTTAGATAGTCTATTTATTGAGGAAGACTATAGGCTATATTACATCACGCTACGCCTCATAGGAGCGAAGCAGTAACCATAAACGCGAGTCAAACGCAAGGGACAGCGAGTACTTTATAAAATTTGATAAAAGAAAATTGAAATGGAACTACATTTCGTTGTATCAACACCAATCTTTCATTCATTGTCATTTGAATCGTAAAATTGGATCCGTCCTCGCGTGAAACGGTCTGTTTATATCTTTATCTTGTACAGAAGATACGATATTACAGTATATAAAAATGTATATACATATGGACGCTGATAAGCAATACTGTGTTAAGCCAAACGGATTTCTTTTTGAGAAAATGGCGCCTAAAAATGGTAAATCTATTCTTAATAAATTTGTTTAAAGAAATACATCCATCATTGGTATTTTATTTTGATAAAAGGTGTAATCAATTGAAAGCAGATTTGGACGCTGATAAGCAATACTGTGTCAACCCACACAGACTTCATTTTGAGAAAATGGCTTTTGAAGATGTCAAAGCTATTCCTGATAAATTTGTTTGAAGACGTATATATTCATCTTTTCTTTTCTATTTTGATAAAATGTATAATGAATCAAAAGCAGATACATTTGTTTAATATGTTATCTAATAATAAGTTTTTAAACATTTGAGATTATTTTATAAATTGCAAAATATGGAACGCACCTGAAATTCGAAACATTGAGTTAAGAAACTTTTTTCCATACTTATTCAGTTCAGATGACTTGAATTTCTTTTGAATAATGTTATATAGATGACGTAGTATCAAAACATATCAATTTCTCCAAATTTGACTTTTTGTGGTTTGACACATTATTGCTTATCAGCATCCATCTATATATGGACGCTGATGAGCAATACTATGTCAAGCATGGCGTCTAAAGATGCCAAACCTATTCTTAATAAATTAGTTTGAATAACTGTTTATCTATATTTTCTTTCATTTTTTGATACAAAGTATAATGAAATAAACAGGTTGATATATTCAATATACAATTTAATAAAAACTTTTTTAAATACACGAGATTATTGTATAAATTAAAAAATATGGAACGCACTTGAAATTTGAAACAATTAATTAAGAAACTTTTCTCCGTACTTATTTGGTTTATATGACTTTATTTTTTATTGAATAATGTTAAATAAGTGATGCAGTGTCAAAATGCATCAGTATCTTCGAAATTCACTTTTCGTGGGTTGACACATTATTGCTTATCAGCATCCATTTTTGCATTGTAAATAATGATTCAGTTCAATAATTCAGTCGATAATTTCTTATGTAACTCTTATGTGTAAAAAGCAATACGCCATATGTCTGACTAACTGCCCCTTGTGGTTTCACTCGCGTTTATGGTCACTGCTTCGCTCCTATGAGTCGTAGCGTGATGTAATATAGCCTATAGACTTCCTCAATAAACGGGCTATCTAACGTAAATGAAATTTTTCAAATTAGATCATTAGTTTCGGTGATTACTCCCAACATACAAACTTGTAAACAACTAACCTCTTTATAATATTAGTATAGATTGTCATCATCCATCAGCCTATAGCCTTCCATAAACACAACAACAAAAATAATTTTTCAATTAGAACCACTAGTTCCTGAGATTAGCGCGTCCAAACAAACAAACTCTTCAGCTTTATATATAAGAAAAAATAAATAAGACTAGTAAATAAAAATCAACTATATGTTAATTAATCTACATTTGGACACTGATAAGCAATACTGTGTCAAGCCACACGGACTTCATTTTGAGAAAATGGCGTCTAACATGTCAAACCTATCGATACCGCC
The DNA here is from genome assembly GCA_037950945.1 of Hypolimnas misippus. Lineage (NCBI taxonomy): Eukaryota > Metazoa > Arthropoda > Insecta > Lepidoptera > Nymphalidae > Hypolimnas > Hypolimnas misippus. The sequence continues at coordinate 5,623,972 of JBBEEQ010000020.1, forward strand.
CACGTAAGTTATTGTAAGCCACAAAATTGCCGTTAGCGTTTTTACTGAATACTACACGAATTTGCATTGCTTAATGCATTCAAAGTGAAAAAATACCAAAAATCTTTTTTTCTTTTTTCAAGGAAAGATACAACAAAATACGCCTGAAAAATTTTGTTGTAACTTTCAAACTAAAACGGATTAAAAGTGCTCTACTGTAAAATTGTAATTTTGGGGTTACAACAACTTACGTGGGAGGTATCGCTATTCTTAATAAATATGTTTAAAGAAGTATATATTCTTTTCCCGGGTGAGATCGCGGGTCACAGCTAGAGTACACAATTTAATTTTAATTCCTTACATATCTTTTACAATGTATATCTGTCTGTCACGTTATTTTTCTCCGTAACGCGCCAATTTCCCCCGACAGACGTATAAATCACGTGTGAATATTACATCGGAACACATGTGTGACACCGCCTTAATATCTTTTTTCCCCTTGTCCGTATTTATTAGATTTCGAGACGGAATATTTAAAAAATAATCGAATAAGATATTTGTCGGTTGAGGGTATAAATGATGTTTTTTTAATATATCTATTTATACCTAAATAAAATTGAAGTGTCTATCTTTAATTTCAAATTAACGGCTTTTAAATAAATGTATGAAACTAATTAAATTAAATTAAAATTAAAAACGCATCACTCTCAACGGCCCCCATTAAGACCTTGTGTCGGGGGTCCGGTAACACTCACAACACGAACACAAACACCCAGACCACGACAAACATCCGTATGGCCAATACAGACGTTTGCCGTGAGCGGGGATCGAACCCGCGACCGTTAGTGCTTGAGTTAGTTGCAGTGACCACTGCACCAACGTGTGTGTGTATGAAAGTATATGTTAAGTTATCTCTGGGGTTCTAGAAACTAGTTTATTCATAATTATGAATATATTTCTGAGAGTAAAGACGAGCAATCTATCCTAGAGAGAGAGAGGGTGCGCACTGCCGATATATAATAATAACTAACTGATCAACGAGCTACCATAGACTAAATACAGTATTTTTTACTTTTATGATATATTCCTAACAGTATATAAACATCATAAACAATTTGTTCTATCCATCTATTTCTTTTAGCTGATTTCTGAAACGGTTAAACCGATTTTGACGTGATTTTCACTCACAGATATCTTATAAAGCGTAATTTACACTTATTTAAAAACTTTTATTTTAATTCATAAATAAAAAAAATAAAATTTGAAACCAATAAAATAGTGAACAATATGCAATTCAAGTATGAAAGGTGTACATTAAATGGACGCTGATAAGCAATACTGTGTCAAGCCACACGGTCTCCATTTTGATATAATGGCGTCTAAACATGTCAAACCTATTCTTAACAAATTTGTTTGAAGACGTATATATCCATCTCTTTTCTGTTTTGATAAAATGATAATGAATTAAAAAGCACAATTAAAATGGTACAATGAAAAGATTTATCTGATAATAATGTTTTTAAATACATTCGGCTATTTCATATTGCGAAATATTGTGCGCACTTCAATATTTCGATACCTCCCACGTAAGTTATTGTAAGCCACAAAATTGCCGTCAGCGTTTTTACTGAATACTACACGAATTTGCATTGCTTAATGCATTAAAAGTGAAAAAATACCAAAAATCTTTTTATTTTCAAGGAAACGCCTTTTTTCAGGCGTATTTTGTTGTAACTTTCAAACTAAAACGGATTAAAAGTGCTCTACTGTAAAATTGTAATTTTGGGGTTACAACAACTTACGTGGGAGGTATCGATTTATTTACGAGTTAAAAATAAAATATTAAAATAATTGAATCGCGATCCGTGAAACACTTGTGAGTATTTCCGGTGACCATCTGTGGTACTCATCATCAGTTCCACTTCAACAAATGTGACTTTTCCAGAGCAAATTCAAGAGTTACTATAAAAAATACCGAAATCTCCGATTTTTCAGGGATCTCAGCATCCGATCCTGACCTGATGACAATGAGACCATATTGCAAGTATACCCTTTCAAACAAAAAAAAGTCCCCAACGAATTGAGAACCTCCTCCTTTTTTGGAAGTCGGTTAAAAATGTCTTAATCATCACATGCCGTTAAAACTTTATTCCCATCTCGCTACCTCATCAGCTGTCTCCCTCTAACGTTTAAGAAAACAGTGATTAGCGAAGAATGCACGGAACCCCATTTGTATGCTTATTAGCGATCCCCCGGACACTTGACAAAACTTTGCCTATTTAACAATGGTTCAGTGCGAAGACGGAAGCGATTTTATTATATACTAGCTTTTGCCTGCGACTTCGTCCGCGATTTCGTCGTTTTTCGAAAAAAAGTAGCGTATTTCGTTCCTCAGGGTTCAGTGGTTTTGATGTGACAGACAGATCGTATTTTGGTAGGGAAATATAATATGTCAATCCACAATACTTGATTTCTATGATTTTTTTATAGAATAGGTAATAATGGTAACTTTTTTTAAATTAGGGCTGAGTGAGAGTCTTATAAACGTAAGAGTAAACAAATATAATCCGAATGCTCCGAACTGCTAAGCTATCAGGAGTTACACGTGTTATTGTGAGTCAACCATAAAAGATATGCTGTTGCGGGATATTTTTTAGGAAATTTTATGTAGAATATTTCTGTCATACATGATTTCTATGTAACTTTAACCATTAAGGCTGCATACGCGACGGAAGCTTAAAAATTGGAATAACGTCTTCCAAAGTTTCCTTTCACTACTCTGCTCCTATTGACTGTAACGTGATGAAAAGTATACTATAACCTGCCCAGGAGTATGAAGAATAATTGTACCAAGTTTCGTTAAAATCCGTCGCGTAGTTTTTGTTTCTATAAGGAACATACATACAGACAGACAGACAGACAAAAATTTTACTGATTGCATTTTTGGCATCAGTATCGATCACTAATCACCCCCTGATAGTTATTTTGAAAATATATTTCATGTAGAGAATTGACCTCTCTACAGATTTATTATAAGTATAGATAAAATTCTAACTATCTGTGCATGGAAGATATATGAAAAAAAAATTATTAGTAGCCTTTAACAACGCAATAGAACCCAAAACAATGATTTTTAGAATTCTTACCTGTTTGTCTGTTTGTCTATACGTTTGTGCACGCTAATCTCAGAAACGGCTTATCCGATTTAGATGCGGTTTTCACTAATATATTGTAGTAAGCTTCACTTAACATTTAGTGTTTGTTTTATGACAATCGGCTCATAAATAAAAAATTGTCAATTTAAGGAATCACGTTGAACTTTTTTGTGCTAATCACTAAATGCATGAAAGCATACACAGTACTTACAAAAAAAAATACATTTTTCAATTTTTTGTCTGTCAGTCTGTCTGTTTATCTGTTTGTTCCGACTAGTCTCTGAAACGGCTGAACCGATTATGATGATACTTTTACTCGCAGTTAGCAAATGTTATAGGGATTGACTTAGGCTTACTTCTATTTTAGATATTTTTGAATCTATGCATATAAAAAAATTCTTACGGGTCGCTGTCTGTACATGGAAGATGTATGAAAAATATATATTATTGGATGCCTTTATCTACGCGATAGAACCCAAAACAATAATTGTTTGAATTTTTGTCTTTTTGTCGGTTAATCTGTGCGTTTGTGCCCGCTAATCTCAGAATCCACTAGGAGAACCTCGGCGGGAACATACTGTTTTACAGACGAAAATTTAAAGACTAGCACAAAACTTTTCTTCAACATTTATAGTGAAAACCGTGGAGGAATACCGTATCTGAATTAGAGTCTGCTTATAAATACAACCAGAAAGTTCCCAAATCCAAAGTAAGAAGCTCCTTTCTTGAGCAGCACCGCAGACTATTATAACCTTGCTTTGCAGGAGACATGCCAAGCATTCTGTTATCCACGCGAACGAAGTCGCGGGCACAGCTAGTATTTAATATAACGGGTCCTATCGCAATAACTAATGGTAGTAATACCTTTTTATTGCCCGACGTTTCGACGAATGCAACTAAATGTTTAAATACCGATAAGCAATAATGTGTCATCCCACAAAAAGTCAAATTCGGATATATTGATGTATTCTGATAATGCGCTACGTATTCAACATTATTCAAAAAAGTTTTGGCCATCTAAACTAAATAAGTATAAAGACTTGCTTGATTCTAGTTGTTGAAAAGATCTGAGTACCTTCTACTGGTAAAATCGACTCGAAAGACTTTCTATCGCGGTTTCTTCTCAGGTCTGATGTTTAATCTTTTCCATAACCGTGGTAGATTCAATTGCTTGACGTTCAAAGAGAACTGTCCTGACTGATTCATCAACGCAGAGCCTAAACCGCTGGGGCTACGAACTTGAAATTTTGGCTGTAGGTGGCTTTTAGGTTGTAGGCATCCACTAAGAAAGGGTTTTTAGATTATTCACCCCTATGAGGGTTAAAAGGGGTAAAAACGTTTATATGCAAATTCTTATTTCGTCGTCGTATTAACTTAAAACTTAATACACATACTTCTGGGTGATAGTAATGAAATATAAAATAGAAAACGGGGTACTATTATTCCACACTGGGGTGCAAGGGGGTAGTAAAGTTTGTATGGAGAAAATGTATTTTTTGACCGATTATCCTTAAATTCAGTACAAACATTACGTAGAGAGAATAATTAAATATGTGTATCCCAGAATTTCAAAATCATCCCTTTATAACCCCAACGGTACAGGTTCTGCGTTGCTGAATCAGTCAGGACAAGTGATTTTATATGTATAGATTATAAAGAAAGAAAGAAAGAACACTTTTATTTGGGACCGTACAACAAATATATAAGTAACTTAAAGATAAGAAAGAAAATATATAAAAAATAATAATAACCAAGAAACAACTTAAATTACTAAATTACTATCAACGTTTACATGAAAAACAAAAAAAGAAAAAAAAATTAACACTAAAACAAATCGATACGATCGATAAAAAAAGGTTAAAAGAAACAAAAAAAAATACTACTACATTAAACATATAGGCATGACGTGTCCCAAATGGGTATACCATAGATTCCTAACATTATAATATTGTTTTTAAAACAACATAAACGCTATTCATATTTAATATAACGGGTCTTATCGCGATAACTAATAGTAGTAATACCTTTTTATTGCCCGACGTTTCGACGAAGTTACATTCGCCGTGGTCACGAGCCGACTGGTGTACCGCGCGCCCTCCGGCGACGAGTGCGCGAGTTTTCTTCGCCTACCCTCACAATATTAATATTGTCCTTACCGTTATTATAATGCTGGGAGCACACCACACTAACACAATCGGTTCGCGCGAACATTGTTCGAGGTACTTCACTTTTGTTAAATTTATTTATCACCGGGTTCCAAGCGGCCGACAATTTAAATCCGTCATCGCGATTGAAGGTTTTATGTTTTTTAATTTCAATTGCTTCCCGTACTAAGCGGCAATAATAACTTTTGTCCGTCGAGAGAACCTTTGGGTCATGAAGCTCAATCCAATGGTTTGTTCCCGAGTTTAACAGATGGTCAGCCACTGCGGATTTTTCTGTCTGTCTGTTTTTCACCGCCGCTATGTGTTCTTTGACCCTATCCGCTATGGTACGTATAGTATAAATCGCGAAAGTTTAAAATATATAACATAAACGCTGTCTTTTATAACTTACGACACGCCAAAAAGGATCAAAGTAAAAAAACTTACGAGCGAAGTCTAATTATAAAGAAAATTTTTATAGCTCTGAGATGACTCTGACAAATTTATATCAAAATTTAAGAGCGGATTCATGTTCAAGTGTAGTTCGTAATACTTTTATGTGTTATTGTTTAACCCAATCTATATATGGACCCTGATACTGTGTCAAGCCACACGGACTTCGTTTTGAGAAAAGGCGTCTAAATATGTCAAACCTATCTATAATATACTAAAAACTTTTTGAAAGAAAACAAGCCGAGTTCGAAATTGTTGGATAGGCATAATAATTTTTTACCTTTGCTTTTTTTAAATTTATTAAACAAAAAATAAACTTTTCTATCAGAACCTTAAAAAATATATAAGAAGAATTCATTGTAATAAAAAAAACTAATGTACTAATAAATGAAAATATATATAATACACTTTGAAGTTCTGGGATACATATATTTAATTATTCTCCCTAAGTAATGTTTGTGCTGAATTTAAGGATAATCCTTGGTCCTCGGTCAAAAAAAAAAAATTTACTCCATACAAACTTTACTACCCCCTTGCACCCCAGTGTGGAATAATAGTACCCCGTTTTCTATTTTATATTTCATTACTATCACGCAGAAGTATGTGTATTAAGTTTTAAGTTAATACGACCACGGAATTTTGCATACAAACGTTTTTACCCCATTTCACCCTCTTCGGGGTGAATAATCACAAAACCCTTTCTTAGTGGATGCCTGCAACCTAAAAGCCACATACTGCCAAAATTTCCAGCTTGTAGCCCCAGCGGTTTAGGCTTTGCGTTGATGAATCAGTCAGGACAACTGATTTTATATATATAGATTAAAAGAATACTGGAATATATTTCAAGATTGACTACAGAAAATCTATTGTCAATATCACCACAGACTAACAATAAACATAAGAAAACATATGTGTGCGTCAAATATATGGTAGTGTGCGTAATGTTTTTATTAATTTAATGTATTTGTATGAATAAATAGCATATATTATCATTCTGCACCTTCTCTATGTATACTAATATTATAAAGCTAAAGAGTTTGTTTGAACGAGCTAATATCAAAAACTACTGGTTCGTGTTAGATAGTTTATTTATTGAGGAAGGTTTGAGGCTATATTACATCACGCTATCACTCATAGATGCGAAGCTGTAACCATAAACGCGAGGTACAGCTAATTATTAGATAAAGCTTTTGAATATACCAATCTGCTTTTACTCATAATAAATTATACATTCTATCAAAATAGAAAAAATAAGTCGGTAAAATACTCCTCCAAAGAAATGTACCTATTAAAAACAGGTTTGACATCTTTAGACGCCATTTTCTCAAAATGAGGTCGGTGTGGGTTGACATATTATTGCTTAAATAAATTATTATACGAAACGACTATATTTAATTATATTAAATTATATTTTCATTAACAATCATTTAACAAAACACTCACTCACTCACCGCTCAAATTTAACAAACACAAAACCACATTTATCCCTCGAGCAAAAGGTCAACCCCAAAGTCCGAAATAAGTTGAAGAACACTTCTTAAAAAATAATATTATCTTTTCGGACCTGCGGCCAGCTGATAGTTGGGTACAGTCGCGTACGAAATATATATTTTACTAGATAAACCCCGGCTCCACTCGGGTAAAATATGACTCATAATACACATGTAGGTACAAAATGTAGATAGATATTTCTGTAATTATCGATGCTCAAAGAATATTAAACATCAAAAGTTTTTACATAAATAGCTTATAAGATTTAGTCTTTGTAAGCCTTTGCGAAAACTATTGATGATAGAACATTACTACGACTTTGCAGAACTCATCATTATCTACGAAAAGAGTCGCGACAGCATAGGTCTAAATATTATAGTTATGTCACGGTATTATGTAAGCGGTTTTTTGTTCTAAAAATTTAATTTATATGCCGCCGCTTGAAAAGGCTCTTTATTTGTACCTTGGTATTAATCCTTATCAAAATAAATAAATTATTTTATATCCAGGACGGCTTCAATACCTTTTTATAACTTTTGAATTATTTAACTCGGATATTTCATTCGGAAGATATCAGGAGTTTAAAAATGCAAGTATTAGAAAAAAGTCGCGTGGTTGCCGCTCACCGCGCTCAGCTAGCCAGCATGCGATGTAGGCTCCATGTAAGCGTCACTGGGGTACGGGGGGAGTCAATATAATAAAATAAAGTGCCGCGAGTACGTTAATAAAAACTATGAATAAAAAAAAATCATTAAAAAATTTCAAACTTCATTTATAATTTTACTTTTTTTTAAACCCGACGCAAAAAAGAAGGGTGTATGTGTGTGTGTGTGTGTGTGTATGTATCCGTGCGAAGCCGCAAATAAAGCATATTATACTATACAAGAATATTTTGACGACAAAGAGGCGTGGATTTGACAAACGTTGATTTTCTATCCGGATAACATAATTAAAATGTAATAAAAATACATTATGTAAAAATGATTTTGAAAGAGTTACTATCGAGTTTCTTGCCGATTCTTCTCGGTAGAGACTACATTCCGAACCGGTGGTAGCTTTATAAAAATCTAAAACGAAAATATGACATGTAACTTGACGATTCGAAAGTGCTTTAAAAGCCCATTTGAATAAAGTATATTTTGAGTTTGAGTTTGAGTATAACCCGAACGAAAATCACGAAATTACGAATATTTTTTTTAATTATATTTTTGCATTATAAAAAAATCATTCAGTTCAATCATTCAATCGATAGTTTCTTATCTAACTCTTATATGTAGCTAGAATTACCCCATATTTCTCTGCTAAATAAGACAATTAAAGAAAACAAGACTACAAATACATTTCCTACCACTTCTCCTCACAAGTGTACCGCTCCCTCGTGTTATGTTAGGCTGCCCGCCTGAGATAAGTGACGAAACAAACATAGTGGGATTATCTTTCTTCGCCCGGCTTAACCGATTGGTAATAAATGTGTAATGATTCATGCCAATATTTGTAACACTTGTAAACCCCCAAAAACAGGGATGTTATAAGTTCGACGTGTACATCGAAAAGAAAGACATAATGTACTTAGTTCAAGTAGGCTTTTACAAGCAATTTTGTATCGTCAATACAGTAACGAAAGAAAATTAAATCGATGAATTTACCACCGGTTCGGAATGTAGATTCTAACGCGAAGAACCGGCAAGAAACTCGATAGGTACTCTTTTAAAATGTTTTACAATGGGTACATACATTTATGAGTTACAAATATATTGAATACTTTCTGAATCCAGCTCATACTAAATTCAAGCATCTTTATCATCTATATAATCTTGAACAGAATAATATGCTTTAGCTACTAGGGACTTTTTAATATGTACTTTAAATTTATTATTTGTAAACTGTGACACTTTCTGCGGGATTTTATTATAAAAACAGATACCTTGTTCGAGAAGGTAACATTAAATAAACGCATCACAATAAATAAACCCATCACACTCAACGGCCCCCATTATGACCTCTTGGTCTTGTGTCGGAGGTCCGGAAACACACAACACTAACACAAACACCCAGACCACGACAAACATCCGTACGGCCAATACAGACATTTGCCGTGAGCGGCGATCGAACCCGCGACCGTTAGAGCGTCAGTTGCAGTGACCACTGCGCCAACGTGTGTGTCAAAAAACATTGACTTTACGGAGTCGAAAATTGGGCGTTATAAGTTAAGCCTTTCCTCTCGTTTATGTATATATCATCTATCATCTTCTTAACTTAATTCCGTTTTGAACTCTTAAATTTTATGTAATCACTTGGTGAGTAAGTGACTTCTTCGCGTTTATATGTATATTATACTAGCCGGGGCTCGCGACTTCGTCTGCGATGTCTGATGTCTACGTCATAGTAGCTTTATGCATGCAAAGTCTCAGCCCCATCGGTTTAAAATTGACAAAGTTTCATACAAACTTTCATCCCCTATTTTGTCCCCTTAGGAGTAAAATTAATCAAAATCCTTTCTTAGCGGATGCCTGCGTCATAATATCTACCTGCATGCCAAATTTCAGCCCGATCCGTCCAGTGGTTTGTGCTGTGCGTTGATAGATCACTATGTCAGTCAGTGACCTTTGAGTTATATATATTTAGATGGACGCTGTTAAGCAATACATACGGACTTCATTTTGGGAAAATGGCGTCTAAAGATGTCAAACCTATTCTTAATAAATTTGTTTGAAGACGTATAATTATATCCATCTTTTCTTTTCTATCTTGATAAAAGGTATAACGAATTAAAATCAGAATGATATATTTAACGGTTTATGTAATAATAAGTGTTTTTAAATACTTAAGATTATTATTATATTTATAAATTGCAAAATATGGACTTGAAATTCGAAACATTGAATTAAAAACTTTTTTCCGCACTTATTTAATTTCGATGACTTGATTTTTTAAATTATGTTAAATGGGTGACGCAGTATCAAAATACATCAATATACCCAAATTCGACTTTTCGTGGGTTGACACATTATTGCTTATCACCGTCCATATCATAACATAATTTAAGAAGTACATAACTGAAGTGTGTAACTCATAAATATCAGCCGGGAATAGAACCCGCGCTCGGGTCGCACGTAGCCGCTATAAAAGTCAAACTCTGTATTATGAGTGCGGCGAAATGATATAGGGTGTTTGGAATAATTCTTAACCAATTTTGAATAGGGGTGTTCTCAATTTTCTTTTTGTCTTTTATTTATAAGGGCTTTCATTATCTTATTGTATTACTATTTGTGGCCTGCGGTTTGGCCCGCGTTAATTTCAATACGTTAATTTAATCTACCTTACTTCCTTGAATCAGATATTCACTATTTAATTAATTTCAATTTAGTTATTTTGTACTTTTTTATCTATTAATTGAAATAAATAACATTTTAAAAATAAATGTAGCCTAAGTTATTTCTTGTAACATAAGCTATCTGTGAGCGAAAGTGACGTCAAAACAGGTCCAGAGATTAGCCGAAACAGACAGACTGTTAAAAAATAAAAAAATGTGTTTTTATGTAAGTACCGTATATACTTTCATATGAACTTACTTAAATTATGTTACAAACAGACATCAATTCTATTTATCTGTGTAGATATTGATATAAAATTATTAAAAAGAGATTGAAACCAATGAAATGGTGAACAATATCCGATTATAGTAGTGAAGGTAAACATTAAGTATATATAATTCTTCCTCAGATGAGCTCAGGTAACACCGCGGAGCACAGCTTATGACAGGCGCGTTGGCGCAGTGGTCACTGCAACTGACTGTAGCGTTAACGGTCGCGAATTCGATCCCCGCTCACTGCAAATGTCTGTATTGGCCATACGGAGGTCTGTCGTGGTCTGGGTGTTTGTGTTAGTGTTGTGTGTTTCCGGACCCCCGACACAAGGTCACAAGATCTCAATGGGGGCCGTTGAGTGTGATACGTTTATTTATTTACAGCTAGTTAACAAACAAAAATAAAAATAGAAAAAAAATATATAAAATTATTTTTTTTTATAACAGCTGTATATAGAGGTGTAAGAAGCACCCTTTATGCGTCGAGTTCCGTGCTGTGAATGTATTATACAATTTATGGACTCCGTGTGTTACTTAAAAATATATTTAAGTACGATTTTTGTATTATATCTATGTGTATGTCACTGGCTGTGCTCGTGACTTCGTTTGCGTTATAGCAAAAAAAAAATTAAAAGTGCATTACAAAAACATCTGCAGTCAGTACCGTGTCAATATCAGTTCTGTCTAAAAGCCTATAAGTGAGAATCGTTACTGACCGACTTTAAATCGCTATAGATCCTAAACGGTAATTCTGATTGAGAAACGTTATGAGAAACCTAAAAATTATTTTTAAATGTTCGTACCAGGTAATCTCTGAAACGGCTGCGCCGATTTTGATACAACTTTCACTAGCTAAAGTTATAAGAAGTAACTTAGATTACTTTTTTTAAGGAATTCTTTATTCTTTATTGAGCACAAAAGAAAAACAAAAGAAATTATAGAAAGACATGAACCGATGGTAAATTAATTGATTTTTTTTTGTTTCTGTATTGACGATTCAAAAGTGCTTATATGGATGCTGATAAGCAATAATGTGTCAACCCACAAAAGGTCAAATTCTAAATATTGACATATTTTGAACCTGCATTACCTATTCAACAGTATCCAAAACAATTTCAAGTCGTATAAACTAAATAAGTACGGAAAAAAGTTTCTTAATTAACTGTTTCGAATTTCAAGTGCGTTCCATATTTTGTTATTTATACAATAACCTCAGCCGAGCTGATCTAGTGGTTAGAACACGTCGATCTCAAACGACGATGTGGGTTCAAAGCCTGGCTAGCACCGCTGATTTTTCAAGTGCTAAATTGGTGTTTAAATTCATCTCGAGTACGGTGAAGGAAAACATCGTGAGGAAACTTGCATGTGCCGGGAGACTGACACATGTACATCCCGCAGTGGAGCAGCGTGGTGGATTAAGCTCTAAACCTTCTCCTTAATAGGAGAGGAGGCCTTAGCCCAGCAGTGGGACATTTACAGGCTGTTACTTTACTTACTCTACTACAATAACCTCAAACATTTGAAGAATTTTTTATGTAATATATTAAATATATCAATCTGCTTTTAGTTCATCGTATCTTTTATCAAAAAATTAAAGTAAAGATGGATATATACGCCTTCAAACATTAAGAATAGGTTTGACATCTTTAGACGCCATTTTCTCAAAATGAAGTCCATGTGGCTTGACACAGTATTGCTTATCAGCGTCCATATTATGAATGTACATGTATAGTATTGTACGTTTCTTGCTCTATTTATTCCAACGGTAAAATATCACGTAAAAGATTACTCTTGGCAACGACTTCGAAATGTTAGAAAAAAAAATAATTTCTTTATGTCGATTCATTTTTATTTAAAACATAGTAATTTCATACAAACTTCCAACCCCTGTTTTACTGCCTTAAGGGTCGAAATTTGCAAAATCCCGCCTTGGTAACTACGTTCTAAAATAAACTCCGATGCAAAATTTGAAACTTCTAGACCATGTTTCTGAGATTTCGTGATGAGTGAGTGACCTTTCGCTTTTATGTATAAAGGATGTTGAATCTTGTGTGTAAAGTTCTTCTTGTTTAATTGATATGCTTATGGTACAATTTTTAACCGACTTCCAAAAAAAGGAGGAGGTTCACACCAAATAACACGGAAAAGGCTTATTAACGCCGACTTCGAATGTTTTACTAGGAGACTTCAAAATGTTGTTTAAAAAAAATTATATTTAATAATAAGATTTTCAAATATATAAGATTATTGTATTTCAAAATATGGAACACGCATTTTTTATTTATTAATTAAATTAAAAATAAATAATAAAAGTAGCTTAAGTTACTCCTTATAACATTAAATGGACGCTGATAAGCAACGCTGTGTCAAGCCACACGGACTTCGTTTTGACACACCTGAAATTCGAAGCATTGAGTTAAGAAACTTTTTTTCACACTATACATAAGTATCAAAATACATCAATATCTCCAAATTTGACTTTTTGTGGGTTGACACATTATTGCTTATTAGCATCCATTATATGCATGTTATATTTAAATTAATTATACATTAACAAGAGCGAATTAGGAAACGAAAACGAACATTTTTTTTTTGTCTGTCTATCTGGCTGCCTTTCTGTGTATCTGTTTATTCCGGCTAATCTCTGAAACGCCTGTACCGATTTTGACAGGACGATACTCACAGATTGCTAATGTTATAAGGAGTAACTTAGGCTACATTTATTTAAAACAAAATTTCATTTTAATTAATTAAAAAAAAATACGCGAAAACTAAATTGAAACAGATCGTAAAACTTTTAAAAAGAGTAACTATCGAGTTCCTGCCGGTTCTTCTCGGTAGAATCTACATTCCGAACCGGTGGTAAATTTATTAATTAGTGTTTAGTTTTCTTTTGTTTTTGTATTGACGATTCAAAAGTGCTTGTAAAAGCCTACTTGAATAAAGCATATTTTGATTTTTTGATAAAACAGTGAATTAACAACGTAAATATAATTTTCTCTCATAAAAACGCGCGTGATACCGCGGGGCACAGCCAGTAATTATAGTATCTACGAAACCACTAAGCTCACCTTGACAGATTTACGATGATCCGATGTAAGTGCGCTTTTAGCCCCTTTCCGGTGAAGTAAAGGTCCAAACAGATTTCTATTAAAGACTTTGACTTTATCCATGTTACTAATGTTATTTCAAAAACAATACATTATGCTATTAAAAATTAAGCAATACACTTGAAAAAATAAAGGCCTGTTAATATCCCACAGCTGGGCTAAGGCCTCCTCTCCTATTAAGGGGAAAGTTCAGAGTTAAGGCACATGCAGGTTTCCTCACAATATTTTCCTTCACCGATGAGCTCGAGAGAAAATTAAACACTAATTTAGCACTTGAAAAATCAGTTGTGCTAGCCAAGGTTTGAACCCGCGATCATCGGTTGAGATCGACGTGTTCTAACCACTAGGGCATCTCGGCTTTTATATCTTATATATAAGCAATATACTTAATACAAAAAAAACGTTAATAAGGACGGAAAACGTTTGAACGCGCTAATCTTAGAAAGTACTGGTTCGAATTGAAAAATTCTTTTTGTGGTTAATAGTTTATTTATTGAGGAAGGCTATAGGCTATATTACATCACGCTACGACTCATAGCAGCAACGCTGTAATCGTTGAAGATGTATTTAAAAATCATTTTCAGGTTTCTCATATCGTTTTTCAATCAGAATTACCGAAAAGAATCTACAACTTAACTAACTTTGCATGCATAAAGCTACTATGACGGAGGCATCACATATCGCAGACGAAGTCGCGAGCACCAGCTAGTCTATAATAAGACTGCCTACTTTAGACGATCTTATTATATGGACGCTGATAAGCAATACTGTGTCAAGCCACATGGACTTCTTTTTGAGAAAATGGCGTCTAAAGATGTTAAGCCTATTCTTAACGAATTTATTTGAATAAGTATTGATCCATATATTCTTTTCTTTTTTGATAAAAAATATAGTGAATTATTAACAGATACACTAGTAAAGAGTCTTAACTAATCATAAGTTTTTCAAATATATTAAATTATTGTACAATCCAAAATATATATCACACTTCAATAATCTAAACATTTCGATACCTCCCACGTAAGTTGTTGTAACCCCAAAATTACAATTTTACAGTAGAGCACTTTTAATCCGTTTTAGTTTGAAAGTTACAACAAAATACGCCTTTTTTCAGGCGTATTTTGTTGTAACTTTCCTTGAAAAAAAAAAAAATTTTTGGAATTTTTTCACATTGAATGCATTAAGCAATGCAAATTCGTGTAGTATTCAGTAAAAACGCTAACGGCAATTTTGTGGCTTACAATAACTTACGTGGGCGGTATCGATTAGATTAATAAACTTCTTTTCAATTTCTTTTATAATGTAAAGTACGAAGCATTATTAGAATACATAAATGTCTTGAAATTTGACTTTTTGTGGGTTGACACATTATTGCTTATCATCATCCATATAGTATATTGTTAGCAGACGGAAGAAATTTTTATGACGGTAGCTTGCTATCGCTATAAAAGGAAGACGTCAGCCATTCGAGCATCCACTCCGACGACGTTCTAAGCCGAGGTGCGATCTCACTAGGAGACACGGACGTCCATTCTGAGCCCCAACGGGGGCTCCCAATTTCAAGGCTGAGTCTCAGTACTCGCCCCCCCCCCCCCCCCCCCGGTGCCCCAGCACTACACATTCAGAAAAAAAAAACATTCGAGCATCACTTTGCTGGTAAACTTCAGACTGCGCGGAAGCTGCCTGGCTTTCATTTTGCTTATGTCATTATTTTTGTAATTAAAATTAATCTAGAACGTATTTTGGTTGTAAATTCGTTAACTCATAAAATTAAATGTTCACATTTGTTTTATAATCTTTTTTTAAGTCTAACTACATCTTATTTCTAACAATATAATATTCACTGTATTAACATATATTATATGGTAAACTAAGCCCCATAAAAATATCGCCTCATATAAACGGATACCGTTCATTTCATTCGCGTAATAAATTTGCAAAACTGCAATTTTATTCATTGTATTTTCTACTGCGTAATCTCCGTAACTTTGAGGTGGATTTTTCGCTTCTTTGAATTGTTTTAAATCTATAAGAAATCAATACAAATAATAGAAAAGAATGCGTTTATATTTATACTACTTGTATATTGCGATTTCACTCGCGTTTATAGTTACTGTTTCGCTCCTGTGTTGTAGCGTGATGTAATATAGCCTATAATCTTTCTCAATAAACAGGCTATCCAACGCGTAAATAATTATTTTAATCCAGTAGTTTAAGAGATTGCCTTTTACATACAATCTTATAAACAAATAAATTTTTATAATCTATACTAATATTATAAGGACGTATGGTTTGTTTGTATGTTTATAAGAGTGTGTGTAGGGGATAATCTCCGAAACTACTGTTCCAATAAACGCGAGTGAAAGTATACCCCTCTCTAATTAACCCGCGTTTAAGGTTACTGCGTCGCTCCTTTAAGTCGTGGCGTGCTTTAATATAGCCTAAAATCTTCCTCAATAAACAGGCAGTCGGCAAAATGCAAAAATATTTTATCAAATCGGAATAGTAGTTTCAGAGATTACCTCTAATTTACAAACGAGTATACTTTATTGTACACCACAAGATACAGATTAAAATATGTTACAAAAAAATTTGGATATTATTGCAGAGTACAACCAACGGGCGGCCGTATGGCTAGGTAGCCATTTCTTCCAGACAACCCAATAAAGAGAGAGCTTGAATGGAAGTTCGGTAGGTGGTGCTGAGGCAGTATTATAACTACACTTACACACAAATACACACTTACATACAAATATCTACATGTAAATACTTATACAATGTACATAAATACAATATATATAGATATATATCAATATTATAGACGAATAAATAATTATAACTGGATGCTGATAAGCAATAATGAGTCAACCCACAAAAAGTCAAATTCGGAGATATTGATGTATTTTGATACTGCGTCACCTATTTAACATTATCCAAAGAAATTTCAAGTCATCTAAACTAAATAAGTATGAAAAAAAGTTTCTTAACTCAATGCTTCGAATTTCAGGTGCGTTCCATAATTTACAAATTATAAAATAATTTCAAACATTTAAAAACTTATTACTAGATAACACATTAAATACATCTATCTGCTTTTGATTCATTATACATTCTGTCAAAATAGAAAAGAAAAGATGTATATATACGTCTTCAAACAAATTTATTAAGAATCGGTTTGACATCTTTAGACGCCATTTTCTCGAAACGAAGTCCGTGTGGCTTGACACAGTATTGCTTATCAGCGTCCAACTAATCTAATAAATAAACACTATTATAAATCGTCTCTATGCAGATTCAAGATAAAATTTCTTTAGGGAATTTTTGAAAATTAGTAATGTTTTAGATTTTTTTTTATATTTACCGGTCAATTATTCCATAACTTAATGCCTGAATGGTAAAAGAGTCACTGTAGAATTTAGTTTTATGTGTCGGTATTTTAAGTGTAAGAGAGTTTTATCTCTTTATAACTAGTGATGCCGAGAGCCGAGACGGTCTAGTGGTTAGAACACGTCGATCCCAAGCGATAATCGCAGGTTCAAAACCCCGGCTAGCACCGCTGAATTTTCAAGTGCTTAATTTGTGTTTAAAGTCATCTATAGCTCGGTGGTGAAGGAAAACATCGTGAGGAAACTTACACATGCCGGGAGAAATTCTGACACATGTATATCCGCTCCGCAGTGGAGCAGCGTGATGGATTAAGCTCTAAACCTTCTCCTTAATAGGAGAGGAGGCCTTTGCCCAGCAGTGGGACATTTACACGCTGTTACTTTACTAAAACTTTTAAAGAAAAAGTTAAAATTTTAGCTGTAGGTGCCTTTTAGGCTGTAAGCATCCACTAAGAAAGAACTTTTTCGACAGACGCGTTGGCGCAGTGGTCACTGCAACTGACTAAAGCGCTAACGGTCGCGGGTTCGATCCCCGCTCACGGCAAACGTGTGTATTGGCCATACAGATGTTTGTCGTGGTCTGGGTGTTTGTGTTAGTGTGAGTGTTTCCGGACCCCTGACACAAGGTTATGAGATCTTAATGGGGGCCGTTGAGTGTGATGCGTTATTTATTTATTATATATTTCACCCCTAAGGTGAAAAGGGGTAAAAACGTTTGTACAGAAATTCTTATTCTGTGATCGTATTAACTTAAACTTTACGTACTTCTGGATGATGAAAATCTATACTAATATTATAAAGAGGTTAGTTGTTTACAAGTTTGTATGTTGGGGGTAATCACCGAAACTAATGATCTGATTTGAAAAATTTCATTTACGTTAGATAGCCCGTTTATTGAGGAAGTCTATAGGCTATATTACATCACGCTACGGCTCATAGGAGCGAAGTAGTAACCATAAACGCGAGTGAAACCGGGAAGGGTAATCTATACTAATATTATAAAGCTGAAGAGTTTGTTTGTTTGATTATATGTTTGAACGCGCTAATCTCAGGAGCTGCTCGTCCGATTTGAAAATTTATTTCAGTGGTAGGGAGCCCATTTATCGAGGAAGGCTATAGGCTATATATTTTCACGCTAAGACCAAAAGGAGCGGAGCACCAATGAAGAATGTTTCAAAATCGGGGGATATTTTCCTATTGAGAAAGCTTACGCTGCATGCGCTGCGTAAACGGTTAAAGTTTCGCAAAAATCATGTATGACAGAATTGTTCCCCTTTAACAGTTCTAACAAAAAGTCCGCGACAGCATATGTCTATCTTTTAAGGTTAGCTCAATATAATTGTTTTTATACTAACCAAATTTGTTCTAAAATAATGCATTATTGAAGTATCGGGCGGAAGATAGTTAATGAAATATAATGTAGTTTTTTTTTTAATCACGTTTTCGTATCGCTTCTATCAAATTCCAAAATATACATGTACCGGTAAAGATAAAGATAAAGAACTGACCTTGTCGTTAATTTTCACAGGCTGTTTCATTATATACGGGACACCAGGCAAAGGGAACATTGTAGGCAGCATAGCGGGCGCGAAGATCACTTTGACGGGTGAATTTTGACAGCAAGATTTTGACACGTCACCCGATTCACTCGACTTCAATTTATCCTCGCACCCGCAGCAGCAGTGGTGACAGATTTTGACGGGTGTATTTTGACAGCGTTTCTGACAGTTTTCCGAATCGGCACGTAGCGCAGTGTTTTTCATTTCCGCGTCCTCATTGGTCGTACGATCCGCGTTTTCCTTGACGTACAATTTTGGTTTCTTCGCGAATTCCTTCGGTAATTCCAATAATGGCGTCTTTCTTTTCAATTCTGCGGGAGTTTCTAGTAAATATTTATTATTTTTCTCGCTTTCTTTCGGTTGCTTGCTGAAGGGGTGGACGAGCAACGTTTTAGCGTTTTTCCTCGGGTTAGATGTCCCGGCCCCGAGGGGCTCGTTGCAATTTTTTGAATCCAATTTGAATGCTGATTTGCACTTTTTTGAAATGTATCCCTAATCTTATATCATAATAATCTTTTGTCTGTAAAAAATCACTAATTTTTTAATTGTTTTTTAAGTTTTAACGATAATTGTTATATTTTTGTTAAAATCCAAAATTCACATAACGTATCACTGAATATGCTTAAAATTTAATTCAGTTTAAGTTAATTACACAATTATTATTGTTAATTATTAAAATACGTATTGTAATTTATTGAAATTAATTATTTTAATCACTATAATTTACCGAACTGTCAAACCGCGAACTGTTAACCACGTGTCAGTCAAAACAAAAGTGGCCTTGACCTCGCGTCCTCCATCTCCAAGCAATTGTTTGTCAACAAACAAACAACTCACAAACACGAAAACAACAAGATTTTTACAACAATTTATAAAAAAAATCAACTAAAAAACAATTATGAACGTATTAATCACAATATAAATACTATTTTTCATAGATAAATTGAATTATATCAAGTTCTCTTCTATCTGAGAGTTTAAGTATACGTCTTGTCGATGCGCCGTTTAACAGATAACTGAAATACTGTAAGGAGGAAATGTAGGCGTGTCGTTTAAGGGGCTGAGTTATAAACGCCACGCCCACAAAATCTAGATCCTAAATTATTTCTGCATTTTCAGTCTAGACTTAGCAAGATGGCGGTGCCTTTGGACCTATATTTAGAGACGGGCCGTGACACGCAGTTTCACTCGCGTTAATTTGAGGAATATTTATATAATGTTTACCTTCCCTACTTAAATCGGATAATGTTCACTATTTCATTGGTTTCAATTTGTTATCTCGTATTTTTTTTTATTTATTAATTGAAATAAATAAAAATTTTAAAAATAACAGTTCCTTAAGTTACTCCTTATAACATAAGTTATCTGTAAGGCATATGAAAGTATACATGGTACTTAAATCAAAACTACGATTTTTAAAATGTATGTCTGTCTGTATCTGAAACGGTTGGACCAATTTAGCCGGGACTTTCACTCGCAGATAATTGGATGCTGATAAGCAATACTGTGTCAACCCACAAAAAGTTATATTCGGTGATATTTATGTATTTTGATACTGCATCACCTAATTAACATTATTAAAAATAATTGAAGTCATATAAACTTAATAAAGTACGAAAAAAAATTTGCTAATTAATTGTTTCGAATTTCAAGTGCGTTCCATATTTGCAATTTATACAATGATCTCATATATTTGAAAAAGGTTTTATTAGATAATATATGAAATATATCAGTCTGATTTTAATCCATTATACCTTTTATCAAAAAATAAAAGAAATACATCTTAGAATGTATTTATTAAGAATAGCTTTAACATCTTTGGACGCCATTTTCTCAAAATGAAGTCCGTGTGGCTTGACACAGTATTGCTTATCAGCGTCCAGTTAATGTTATAAGGAGTAACTTAAGCTACTTTCATTATTTATTTTTAATTTAATTAATAAATAAAAAAAAATAATGTCGCGCGGAGATAAAATTGTAACCAATGAAATAGTGAACAATATCCGATTCAAGTAGGGAAGGTCAACATTATATTAATATAATTCTTCCTCGAATTAACGCGAGGGAAACCACTGGGCACAGCTAGTAATAAATAAATACATAAGTTAACCACTAAGTAGCAATTCAAACACTCAGTTACACTAATCCAAATTTAACGTCACAATCAATAAAATTTTATATGGACGCTGATAAGCAATACTGTGTCAAGCCACACGGATATTAATTTGAGAAAATGGCGTCAAAACATGTCAAACCTATTCTTAATGTGTTATTTTTGATAAAATGTGTAATGAATTAAAATCAGATTGGTATAATATATGAGATTATTTGATTATATGATGATATTAAACAGTTTTACATTTACCACTTAATAAGTTTAAAACCTACATTAAAAGATCTTTAATAGATAAAGCATATTATACCATACAAGAATATTTTGACGACAAAGAGACGTGTATTTGAAAAGCGTTGATTTTCTATCCGGATAACATAATTAAAATGTAATAAAAATACATTATGTATAAATGATTTTAAAAGAGTTACTATCGAGTTTCTTGCTGGTTCTTCTCGGTAGAGATTACATTCCGAACCGGTGGTAGTTTAAAAAAATCTATAACCAATGGACCTGTAACTTGACGATAAAAGTGCTGTAAATGGCCTATTTGAATAAAGTATATTTTGAATTTGAATAGTTTATAGTAAAATAGACGCTGAAAAGCAATACTGTGTCAAGCCACACAGATCTCATTTTGAGAAAATGGCGTCTAGTGTCAGACCCATTCTTAATAAATCCGTTTGAAGAAGCATATATCCATCTTTTCTTTTCTCTTTTCATAAAAGGGATATTTAATTAAGAACATAGTGGTATAATTAAAAGTTTTATCTAATAATAAGTTTTTCGAATATAGAATATTAATATATAAATTTCAAAATATGAAAGGCACTTGAAATTCGAAACATTAAATTAGGAAACTTTTCGTACTTATTTATTACATGACTAAAAAATGGTTGAACTTTCTGTGGGTTGACACATTATTGCTTATCGGCATCCAAATATGGAAAACAGTGCAATGTGCGAAAGATGAAATTAAAAAACTTTTTTTCGTATTTAATTAGTTTAAATCAATTGAATAATTTTAAATACACAACGTATTATAAAAATACATGAATATCTCCGAATTTGACTTGCCGTGGGTTGACACATTATTGCTGATCAGCATCCAAACATCTACCAAACGAGCTTTCGAATGTTTGACGTTAATTCTTACAGAATTTTTCGTTTTAAAAGAGGGTGAACATTTTAAAGGGCGTAAAACAATGCCTTGTTACGACAATGTTGATTTTAGCGAAAAAAAGATTGTCCTTTGAATAATAATGACTAGGATTGGCGTTTGTCTCAATTTTAATATTAGGCGCAATGAAATTTTAACCAACTTCCAAGGAAAAAGGTTCTCAATTCGTTAGAGACTTTTTTTTAATCTATACTTAATATTATAAAGCTAAAAAGTTTGTTTAAACGCGCTAATTTCAGGAAGTACTCGTTCGAATTGAAAAATTATTTTTGTGTTAGATAGTTTATTTATCGAGGAAGGCTATAAGCTATATAGACGCTGATAAGCAATAATGTGTCAACCCACAAAAAATCGAATGTGGATATATGGACGCTGATAAGCAATACTGTGTCAAGCCACACGGACTTCATTTTGAGAAAATGGCGTCTAAAGATGTCAAACCCATTTTTAACAAATTTGTTTGAAGAAGTATATATCCATCTTTTCTTTTATTTTTTGATAAAAGGTATAATGAATCAAAAGCAGATTGATATATTTAATATATTATCTAATAAAATGTTTATCAAATATTTTAGAATATTGTATAAATTGCAAAATATGGAACACACTTGGAAATCGAGACAATTAATTAAGAGACTTTTTTCCGTACTTAGTTTATATGATTTGAATTTCTTTAATAACGTTAAATAGGTGATGTAGTATCAAAATACATCAATATCTCCGAATTGACTTTTTGTGGGTTGACACATTATTGCTTATCAGCATCCATTTGAGATTATTGTATAAATTGCAAAATATATAACGCACTTGAAATTGGAGGAATTAAATCAAGAAATTGAAATAAAACTATTTAAAACGGATTTAAATCGCGTATATTAATTATTTTTATCATCCCGACGTTTCGAGCACTTTGCAGCGTTCGTGGTCACGGGTAGACTGACGATTTAAATCCGTTTAAAATAGTTTTATTTCAATGAATAATAATCGCGAAAATCTAAGACAACTATATAAATCAAGAAACTTTTTTCCGTACTTATTTAGTTTATAGCACTTGAATAATGTTAAATAGGTGACGCAGTATCAAAATACATCAATATCTCCGAATTTGACTTTTTGTGGGTTGACACATTATTGCTTATGCATCCAAATATATGTACCTATTGTAAAACCCTTTAAAAAGGGTACCTATCTACATTCCGAACCGGTAGTAGCTTCGTCAATTTAAATTTTTTTTTTATTTCTGTATCGACGATTCGAATTTGTGATGGCGTACTTGTATAAAGTATGTTTTGATTTTGATTTATTGATACGTGTAAATGATATAACGTATTTCGCTTTTGAAATCGGTCAAAGGAAGGTACTGTGTTTATTAGCCTATATGCATGTGGAATTGTACCTTTGTGACATTATTTAGTCCAAACGCGCGCACCGATTTTGATAAAGGAAAAAATCATTTGATTCGACATGACGGCGCGAATGTCATAGAAAGCATAAACAATTTAAAAAATCAAAATTTGTCTTTAAACGTGTCAAATAAAAAAAATAAAATCGACAAACTATGCCGAGTGAGGCATCGTTGAATAGGTATTTAAAAATCTTATTTAAGTTTCTTATATCGTTTTTCAATCGGAACTACCGTTTAGAATCTATAACGATTTAGAGTTGGTCAGTAACGATTCTCACTTCAGGCGTTTAGACAGAACTGATATTGATACGGTACTGACTTAAATTACATGTTTCAATGTATTCATTTCGTCCGTCACTGTCATGTACTCTCACCATCTTTAACTGGACCATGTCATACACGCCAGTTATTTCCGTAACCCTTTAATCCTAAGATTATAGGGTCCTATAATTACTACTGGTAAATTGAGTTTAAGCCTAATTTAAAATACATTTACATCTTACGACACGATAACGAAAAATGCGGTCAACAAATACTTGACTAAGAACTTCGTTTTACGTAATTTTATCAGACTGCGCAACGCAAGGGAGATTAATGTATTTATCAGTTTATATATATGGGTTTGTACCTTTATGCCACTATTTAGACCTGCCGTAAGCCGATTTTGATAAATGACGAAATTCGTAATTCATTATAGAAAATAAATCAATATATCCGAATTTTACTTTATGTGGGTTGAAACATTATTGCTTATCAGCATCCATATGTAGAACCGTAAGGTCACTCACTCACTTCGATACTTAATCTGCATTAAATACTCAAACTCAAACTCAAAATATACTTTATTCAAATGGGCTTTTAAAGCACTTTCGAATCGTCAAGTTACATGTCATATTTTCGTTTTAGATTTTTATAAAGCTACCACCGGTTTGGAATGTAGTCACCGAGAAGAACCGGCAAGACACTCGATAGTGACTCTTTTAAAATCGTTTATACATAATGTATGTATTTTTATTACATTTTAATTATTTAATCCGAATAGAAAATCAACACGTATCAAATCCACGCCTCTTTGTCGTCAAAATATCGTTGTATGGTATAATGTGCTTTATTTATTAAAGATTTTTTAACGTAGGCTTTAAACTTATTAAGTGGCAAATGTAAAACTGTTTGCGGGATTTTATTATAGATGCAAATACCAAACCCCAGAAACAATGAACTGACTTTATGAAGACGAAAGTTTGGTATGAAAAGTTTATTTTTTCTTCTAATGTCACTGTTTTTAGGAAAACTATTTTGTAACGTAAATGTTCCTAAATAGCCTATTTACTTAAGAAATTGAGGTCTATCGACTATAGCTCGTATGCGGACTCGACGCTGCTTCTCTGTCAAAGAAGATCGGCGTGATGTTGCTAATATATGAATAATAACGCATCACACTCAGTAACGCATCACACTCAACGGCCCCCATTAAGATCTCATGACCTTGTGTCGGGGGTCCGGACACTAACAACACTAACACAAACACCCAGACCACGACAAACATTTGTATGGCCAACACACACGTTTGCCGTGAGCGGGGATCGAACCAGCGACCGTTAGCGCTTTAGTCAGTTGCAATGACCATTGCGCCAACGCGTCTGTCAAAATGAATGAATGAATGAATGTAGGGTACCTTTGTGACACTATTTAGACCACAGTCTTGGACCGAATGTAATAAATGACGATTGATTCATTATTACAAATTTCATAGAAAGTATAAGAGTTTAAAAAAATAAAATGACCGATTTTGGACGCGATCATATGAAAAAGAAAAAAATGATAATTGACGAACTGTGTTATGTGGGGTATGGTTGAATAGGTATTTAAAAATCAATTATAGGTTTCTCATATCATTTTTCAATCAGAACTACCGTTTAGGATCTATAATGATTTAAAGTTGAGTTACGATTCTCTATGGTCTTCTTACGCAGTCGGGTTTTTCATTATTCCAATTATTTAGATGTACATTTCTTAACTTAATTATTGTCTTCTATCTGATCTTCCCTATTTGAACCGAATATTTTTCACTATTTCATTTGTTTCAATTTTGTTTTCGCTTATTATTTATTAACTAGCTGGTGCTCGCGACTTCGTCTGCGATGTCTGTGATGCCTACGTTATAGTAGCTTTATGCATGCAAAGTCTCAGCCCGATTGGTTTAAAATTGACAAAGTTTCATACAAACTTTCATCCCCTATTTTATCTCCTTGGGTGTAGAATTAATCAAAATCCTTTCTTAGCGGATGCTTACGTCATAACATCTACCTGGATGCCACATTTCAGCCCGATCCGTCCAGTGGTTTGGGCTGTGCGTTGATAGATCACTATGTCAGTCAAATTTATGTATAAAAAGTTATATATATTTAGATTAAAATAAACAAAACTTTCAAATAGAATTAGCCTAAGTTATCCCTTCTAAATGTCTAAGTCAAACAAAAGAACAGGCAGATAGATAAAAAAAAAATTAAAATGTGTTTTTAATCTATTTACCGTATGTATGTGGTTGCTTTTTCTTATTTTAAGTACTTTTTGTTTTGACGATTCAAAAGTGATTTTAAAAACTTGAATAAAGTATATATTGATATGGATTTAATAGAAAAAATATTTATTTGTATAGATCGTAACCGATCGTGTCGTGAGGTATAAACGACCCCAGCCCGTTTCGGTCCGGCGGTATTTGACGGCGGGGTAGAAATGACCCCACATCTCAGTTATGCCATTCAAGGGTTGAAGCAAATTTAACTTTATGTCTTGGGGTGTTCTACTTTTATTGGGTCCCTTAACATCAATTTTTATTTAATTTTTTTTTGTGTTTATAACATGCTGGGTGGATTTTCATACAATTTGTGCTATAATTTGTACAAGATTCTTTTTAATTAAGCAAAAAAACAGTATTATAAAGAAAAACTACCTTTTGTGAACAGTTTGTGGTGACAGATATAAAAGAACTTTGTAACCTGGTAACAGTTTCCAAAGTAACCTCACGCGAAGTGTAAATGTAAATAAGATTCTGATAAGCAATAATGTATCAACCCACAAAAAGTCTAACAACGTACTTATTTAACAATAATCAAAATAAAATTTAAGTCATCTAAACTAAATAAGTACGGGAACAGTTTCTTAATTAAAAAAATGCGTATGAAAATATAGACGGTACATACTTAAATAGAAATAACATTTATGAAAATTTCTGTCTGTGTCCTCTCTGTTGGCTGTTTATTTCAGCTATTTTCTGAAACAGCTGGATCGTTTTAAACGGGTCTTTCACATATATATATTGTTGTGTCCCCTTCAAATCGACAGGAACTTTAATAATTAAAACACACTAGTGTACACTTTCAATAATTCTTTTATTTTCCTTTTTCAAAAATGAGCCGCTCGTACGACTTATCAACCACGGTATATATTTTTCTCTACCCACATTATTGACGATATCGTAATTTTTAATTAGCTTATATCTATAGTATTACTATTATTAAAATATTTATTTGAAATGATTTAAAATTAGTAAATAAGTATTATATCAAATAATGAAAATTCACAATCAAGTATTACTCAGTATTTTGTTTACATTGCACACAGTTTACCTAGTGATACATCAGAAAATATATGGACGCTGATAAGCAATAATGTGTCAACCCACACGGACTTCATTTTGAGAAAATGGCGTCTAAAGATGTCAAACCTATTCTTACTTAATTTGTTTAAAGAAGTTTATATCCATCGTTGCTTTTCTTTTTGTTTAAAAAGTATAACGAATTGAAAGTAGATTGATATAATTAATATATAATCGGATAAAAAGTTTTTCAAATATTTCAGATTATTCTATAAATTGGAAATTATGGAACGCACTTCAAATACGAAACAATTATTAAGACACTTATTTCCGTACTTATTTAGTTTATATTACTTGATTTTTCTTTGAATAATGTTGAATAGGTGATGCAGTATCAAAATACATCAATATCTCCAAATTTGACTTTTTGTGGGTTGACACATTAATGCTTATTAGCATCCATATATCTCAATGTTATTTACATGAGTAGGTAGGCTTACAATATAATAAATGAAGCAGAGGATTAAGAAAATCGAATTCAATGAAATAGTGAACAATATCCGATTTAAGTAGGGAAGGTAAGCATTATATTAATATAATTTTTCCTCAAATTAACGCGGGGGAAACCACGGGGCAGAGCTAGATATTAATATAATCGTCCTTGCATTAGGAAGCTACGACGAAAAGATATACACGTGTCGAAGATAAAAAAATGATTTAAAAAAAAAAAACATATTTTCAACACTAAGAAACATAAATTTCTCGAAGTTTATCCGATAAATTTCGGAGAAGGGTAAGGTAACAATAGGGAAGCCTGGCTCTGATGCGCTTTGATTTAGATGAGGGTCATATCGTAGATATGCGGTCCTGCCCTAACTTCAAAGTCAAAATATTCAAGTTAGCTTTTACGAGAACTTTTGAATCGTCAATACAGAAACAAAAAATAATGAATTTACCACCGGTTCGGAATGTAGATTCTATCGAGACGAACCGGCAAGAAATTCGATAGGTACTCTTTTAAAGGGTTTTACAATAGGTACATATATTTGGATGCTGATAAACAATAATGTGTCAACCCACAAAAAGTGAAATTCGGAGATATTTATGTATTTTGACACTGCTTCACCTATTTAACATTATTCAAAAAAAATTCAAGTTCTGTAAACTAAATAAGTACGGAAAAAAGTTTCTTGATTTAATTTCTCCAATTTCAAGTGCGTTACATATTTTGCAATTTATAAAATAATCTCAAATATTTAAATAACTTATTATTAGATAACATTAAATATATCAAACTGCTGCTGTGTTGAAAAAAAAGATTGATATATCGTCTTCAAACAGATTGTTTAAGAAAAGGTTTGACATCTTTAGACGCCATTTTCACAAAATGGAGCCCGTGTGGCTTGACACAGTATTGCTTATCAGCGTCTATCTATGATTTATATATTAAATACTGTGTGAATCCAGCGCATACTAAATCCAAGCATCGTTATCATCTATGTAATCTTGAACAGAATAATATGCTTGAGCTACTAATGACTTTTTAATACGTACTTTAAATTTGTTTTTTGTAAACTGTAACACTTTCGAACCAGTAGTTCCTGAAGAACTCTTTCGTTTTATAATATTAGTATAGATATTAATAATTTATAAGGTTTTCAGTGTCGTGTACCTTGTGTATTTTAAAATTATACTCTACGGATAATTTTAAGTTCTTATATCTTCACATTTCTGAAAAGTTGAACGTTGAAAATACACACCGTATCTACATAATTGTTCAACAAGATTACTATAATATAGACGAAAAAATAGTGCACATTTTTTATTTATGTATAATACTAGCACTTGCTCGCGGCTACGCCCGCGTATATTTTTGAATTTCCGCTAAGTAAATCTACCAGCGAAATTGTAAGCTTTCTAGGAGTTATTACCCTAGCGTCATTTTAAGGATGATTTTGAAATTCTGGGATACATATATTTAATTATTCTCCCTAAGTAACGTTTGTGCTGAATTTAAGGATAATCGGTCAAAAAAATAAATTTTCTCCATACAAGTTTTACAGCCCCCTTGGTCCCCAGTGTGGAATAATAGTCCCCGTTTTCTATTTTATATTTCATTACTATCACCCAGAAGTACATGTATGAAGTTTTAAGTTAATACGACCACGGAATCAGATTTTGCATACAAACGTTTGAACCCCTTCTGACCCTCTTAGGGGTGGAAGATCGAAAACCCTTTCTTAGTGGATGCCTACAACCTAAAAGCCACATACTGCCAAAATTTCAAGTTCGTAGCCCCAGCGGTTTAGGCTCTGCGTTGATGAATCAGTCGGGAAAAGTGATTTTATATATATAGATATGAAATTTACATTCAATTAATCTGATGATATTACATCACGCTACGACTCATAGGAGCGAAGCAGTAACTATAAACGCGAGTGAAACTGCAAAGGACAACTAGTCTTAAAATATAGGTACAGTCACAAAAATAAATAAAAAACTTTTAAATGTTTAATATTATATGGATGCTGATAAGCAATAATGTGTCAACTCACAAAAAGTCAAATTCGGAGATATTAATGTATTTTGATAGCATATGCATCACATATTTAACATTATTAAAAAAAAAAATTGAAGTCATATAAACTAAATAAGTACAGAAAAAAGTTTCTTAATTAATTGGTTTGAATTTCAAGTGCGTTTTATATTTTGCAATTTATACAATAACCTCAAATATTTGAAAAACTTTTATTAGATAATATAATAAATATATTAGTCTGAATTTAATTCGTTGTATCTTTCATCAAAAAATAAAAGAAAAGATGGATATATACTTCTTCAAACAAATTTATTAAGAATTATTATTAGTATAGATAGGTTTGACATGTTTAGACGCCATTTTCTCAAAATGAAGTCCGTGTGGCAGTATTGCTTATCAGCGTCCATATATAATTATTACAAATATTATTTCTATTTAATACGATATAAATATATTTAACTTCTCTTTAGAATTGTATTTCTTTGTTATGTAATTTTTTTTAATTCGTCCGTTCATGAAATAAATAATTTCAGTTCGTGAAACGGTGTTTTTATTTTTTATTTATTTATTTATATAAAAATTACAGTATTTATCACAATATAAATAAGTATATACTCTTGAAAATAAAACTTATCAGATATTTAACTAAACTGCTCACAATATTATTAATAGTTTTGGGTAACAACTTAAGGGGTTCATTAAAATTAAGTTGTAACGTGACGATTTTTACTTGGAGACCCCCTCCAAAGAATTGGCCACGGGCCTCACATGGTGTAGTTACGGCTCTCGCTAAGTATAGTATAGTTGGATGCTGATAAGCAATAATGTGTCAACCCACAAAAAGTCAAATTTTGAGATATTGATGTATTTTGATACTACGTCATCTATTTAACATTATTAAAAAAAAATCAAGTCTACTAAAATAAATAAGTATGGAAAGAAGTTTCTTAACGCAATGTTTCGTATTTCAGGTGCGTTCCATATTTTGCAATGTATAAAATAATCTCAAATATTTAATAACTTATTACTAGATAACGTATTAAATAAATCTGCTTGTGATTCAGTATACATCTTATCTAAATAGAAAAGAAAAGATGAATATATACGTCTTCAAACAGATTTATTAAGAATAGGTTTGACATGTTTAGACGCCATTATATCAAAATGGAGACCGTGTGGCTTGACACAGTATTGCTTATCAGCGTCCAGTTAATCTCTGGGAAGGTGTTATATAAATGGATGCTGATAAGCAATAATGTGTCAACCCACAAAAAGTGAAATCCGTAGTTATTGATGTATTTTGATACTGCATCACCTACTTAACATTGTTCAATAAAAAAATTAGGACATATAAACTAAATAAGTACGTAAGTTTCTTAATCGTTTCGAATTTCAAGGTCGTTCCACATTTTGTAATTTATACAATAATCTCATATATTAAAAAAAATAACTTTTTATTAGATAATATATTAAATATATCAACCTGCTTTTAATTAATTATAACTTTTATCAAAATTTAAAGAAAATACTTATTCAAACAAATTTTTTAAGAATAATTTTGGCATCTTTAGACGCAATTTTTTCAAAATTAAGTTCGTGTTAACACAGTATTGCTTATCAGTGTCGAAAAATATTTTATCCTCAAATTAAAAAATGTGACACCGGACACAGTTAATAACAAATAAGAAAATTCATTCTTCAATGTTATCTAATATCCACTTAACGAATTTCCTAACGTCTGTATACATATCGGGGACTGCGGAACCACACTTTGCAGGACCAAAAGACGTTATGCCATACTGTATCATTCGATTACGTCCATTATATTCGTCTTCTAACATGAGAGGACTTCCTCCAATCGCCCAGCAAAAATTCTGTACCTGTCTACCGGCACAGAACTTATCGTCCATGGTAAATGGTTCTGAATTTCTAAAAAAAAAATTAAAAAGATTATAATACAAAGAAATATAGTTCAAAAGCTCACCACGTGGGGAGAGAGGGGTCTAAAAAATGCTGAATCATCATTTGACTTTTTGTGGGTTGACACATTATTGCTTATTTGTATCCATTTAAAAATAAATATATATCATTGATAAAATAAAATTATGGTACCGTATATATAAGCTTACAAAAGTTTTGAAAATAATTACAGGTGATTTAGAATCCCCCCACACACACCCCTTGTGATATTTGGTGAATTTTTTTCCCAAATCGTGAGGTCCAAAGCCCCCCCCCCCTTTGGACTCACGTGATTAATCGCTTCTAATAAATTGATTCAAGTGTAAATCAATGATGAACAACTTATGTATTTGAAAGTCTGAGAACGAAACTCAAGTTTATATTTTGCCTAAGATTAACCGTATTAAAATAAAGCATATAATGTCTTACATAGCGTAGGATTCTCTGCATTCAGCGTCCGGTTTTATTTGTACGTAATCCTTCTGAAGTTCGGGAGATAGTCCGCCGGCGTCCGTAACTCCCCAGCCGGCTAGAGTTGCCATCTTACCACCGAGAGTAATATTCCTCAATCCTTTATACATCGGTAGGCAGATCGGTTTTGAGTTTTCTATAAAAATATATAACTCTATATATATGTTACAAGCTGACCTTGCGAACTTCGTACCACATAACAGTCGATTCTTTATTATTATTTTTAACCAGCTTCCGCCCGCGACTTCGTCCGCGTGGAATAGTTACTTTGGGCTAATAATGCATTATTTTAGAACAAATTTGGTTAGCATAAAAAAGGTTATAGTGAGCTAACCTTAAAAGATAGACATATGCTGTCGCGGACTTTTTTTTAGAACTTTTAAAGGGGAACAATTCTGTCATACATGATTTTCGCGAAACCTTAACCGTTTACGCAGCGTACGCAAAGGAAGCTCTCTCAATAGGAAAATATCCCGCGATTTTGAAACATTCTTCATTAGTGCTCCGTTCTTTTTGGTCTTAGCGTGATAATATATAGCCTATAGCCTTCCTCGATAAATGGGCTATCTAACACTGAAAGAATTTTTCAAATCGGACCTTTATAATATTAGTAAGTAAATATAGATAAGCTCATGGATTTTGGCATGCAGAATGTCGACCTCTTTGGACGATTATTTAGCAAGCAATGAGTATAATAGGCGTATATCTTTATTTCAAATGAAGCATCGTTAGAAACGTCTTGATCGTCCGCTGGTTATAGGCTGTATGACGCGTCAGTAAATCTGATGTGGCGCCCTCTATCGAACATAAAGACGTCTATATATAGATGCTTATAAGCAATAATGTGTCAACCCACAAAAAGAAAAGATGGATATGTACTTCTTCAAACAAATTTATCAAGAATAGGTTTGACATGTTCAGACGCCATTTTCTCAAAATGAAGTCCGTGTGGCTTGACACAGTATTGCTTATCAGCGTCCATATGTACATTTCAAAATTATGTACATTACTGGCAATCGCTTGTGAAATTGTCTTAATTCATTGGAAATCGGTTTTTGGTTATATTGTGGATCCAGAGTAAACTTACTATACGAAAAGTCAAGAGGATCTTTGAGTCGAAGGAGAGCAATGTCGTTTAGCATTTGTGGAATCCTGGTGTAGTCCTCGTGAACAATAGCCTTTTCAACTCGAATATCCTAAAATAATAATTAATAGTATAATAGATTCCCATTGATTATCAAGAAGTTCTTTCATAATGTTTGTTACCAGAACTCCATCGTTTACTAATTTGAAAAATACTTTTTTTTTAATTTAAAACGGTAATTTTTTGTATTAATTCTATAATAATAAATAAATAAACGCATCACACTCAACGGCCATTAAGATCGCGTGACCTTGTGTCGGGGGTCCGAAAACACAACACTAACACAAACACCCAGACCACGACAAACATCCATAAGACCAATATAGACGTTTGCCGTGAGCGGGGATCGAACCCGCGACCGTTAGCGCTTCTGTCAGTTGCAGTGACCACTGCGATAACGTGTCTGTCATTTTGTCAAAATTTTAATTTAGTAGTTTAGTCTTTAAAACGAAATAATTTGTATAACAATGTTATCGTAGCAGGATTGTATATATCGGCGCAAAAACAGCTTTATAATTAAAAATTATTTAAAAATATTGTAATTAATAACTTTTAAAATTAATTACTTTGATGTAAATGAATAACGATTAATTTCAGTTGTGATTTCGAAATCTTGTTTAACAAACGTTTTCTATTTTGATTAATTAGTTAAAATTACATTTATTTACGTTTAAAATCCATTACTTAAATGTTATAAATAAGTGCATGAAAATTATTATTGATAAAACCATTTTTGTAAAAAATATGGAATGTAAACCCCCACTCTTCAACCTATAAATACGAGTGTTTGTTGCCGCACGAGTCACTCGGGTGCGGGCAACGTAACAGAAAGGATCTCTCTGTTATTCTTAAGCATTCAGTATCAATAAAAGGATTATTGAAAGAAACGGTATTTTGAATTGCCATCAGTATGCAGAATGATGATAATAATGAAGAATATGACGTCAGCATTGCTGACGTCATTGTTTTTAAAAACAATACCGCACCTGGATCTTCGTCATATATTTTTGAAGCCCTTTCAAACAAAAATCTATTAACCAAAACTCGAGCGATTGTGGAACATCAAAAAATCGTCTAATTGATCACATTCTTTAGGAGTCACTTGAAAACTAATCTTTACCTGAACACGATTATCACAAATTGTATCAGGATGTACCCCAAGACAATCCATCTTTGTACTGAAATTGAAATCGCCGACTCGAACTCCGGCGATGCTCTTACCCGCGACGCACTGCGCAGCCGTCAATATGTAACGAGAGCTTATTACAGTTCCACTGCATTTAAATTTATATTTCTTGTGATCTGAAACATAATAATAACAATTTTTTAAACAACTGCAACGCATAGAAGGGTTATGCGTTTATCAATGTGTGTGGGTATCTTTGTGGCGCTATTAGACCAATCGCGTTGGCCGATTTTGATAAATGATTCGGTTTGATTCGTCATTACGAAATGTCAAAGAAAGGATACAAATGGAAAAATTTTAATGGTCGATTTTGTACGCCATAATGTGAAAGAGAAAAAAAAATAAAATTAAGAAAAAAAAAATACAGAAACAATAAAAGTAAGCATAAAATTAATTAAATGAATTTACCACCGGTTCGGTGTGTAGCTTCTACCGAGAAGAACCGGCAGGAAACTCGATAGTTACTCTTTTAAAAAGTTTTACAAAAGGTACATACATTTATGAGTTACCAATATATTAAATACCCTGTGTGAAACCAGCTTATACTAAATCCAAGCGTCATTTTAAGTAACTTTTATTTGTTTTGACGATTCAAAAGTGCTTTTAAAAGCCTACTTGAATAAAGTATTTTTCAATTTTCATTTTATCATCTATATAATCTTGAACAGAATAATATGCTTTAGCTACTAAGGACTTATTAATATGTACTTTAAATTAATTATTTGTAAGCTGTGACACTTTCTGCGGGATTTTATTATAAAAACGAATACTTTGCGCCAAGAAGGTAACATTAACTTTAACAAACTCATTTTGATAAGATAAAAGATTTGAACGTGACTTACGTCCATCAGGTTTCACCGCATAGGATATGAGAGCCAGCCACGGAAACTCATAGAGGCTGTAGACGCTGGCACGGTTCCCCGAAAGAGGACGAACTTCGTGAGTTTCGCCGCATGAGTCCGGCAAAAGTCTAGCATTGCTGTGAGTATCGATGTCTGTGTCCTGCTGTGGTCTGCCAACTGAAGGTAGAACATAAAATTGAGTATAATGAAACTCTAAGGTTTAGTGATTTATGAAATAAATAAAAAAAAAACATTGATGGTCGATCGAACAGACGGGTCAATAGTAAATGGACGCTGATAAGCAATACTGTGGCAAGCCACACGAACTTCATTTTGAGAAAATGGCGGCTAATTTTAAATAATTTAAGAATGTTAAATTTGGTTGTCTATTCAAGTGCAATTTTTATATTCTTAAATTAATATTTGAATCCTGATAATCAATAATGCGTCAACCCACAAAAAGTCGAATTCGAAAAATTATATATATAATATTTGAAAAACCTATTATTAGAAAAATCTTTTTACTATACCAATCTGTATTTCTTTATATATCTTTTATCGAAATAGAAAACAAAAGATGGAAAATACTTTTCAAAACGAATTTATTAAGAATAACCTTGACAACTTTAGACGCCATTTTCTCAAAATGAAGTCCGTGTGGCTTAACATAGTATTGCTTATATATATACATATATATACCACCTGTAATAATTGATGTCACAATTTTCTCTTTATTAGTATAAAAATAAATACTTACCAGCAAACACATCACACACGCAGAGCACGAGCAGAAATATTAACAATTTGTTCAGCACCATCACTAATTGTATTATTGATAGAGTTAAACGTCAGCTCTCCTCAAGATCTCCTCGCGGAGTGACTGAGATGTGTCCTAGTCCGGGTATTTATATCAATGAGAGCTAGAAACCGGCCAAGTGAGAGTCGGGTTCACACATATGGGTAAACCATTAATCGAGATAACACTATGTTCCTCATCATTAGGTTGCATAATGTTATACTAGATCCGCTGTTTTTTTTAATATATTTATATATCTATACATATAAATAAAATTTCGGTGTCCTAATAGCCTAAAATAGGGTATAATAGGGTAGACTATGTCCTTTCTCAGGGTCCAAAGATTGTCTGTGCCAAATTTCATTAAAATCGGTTGAGAGGTTTCAGCGGGAAAGCGTAACAGACAGACAGAGTTACTTTCGCATTTATAAAGTTAGTAAATAAAATTGATCTGTCTTTTTGTAACTTCAAATTAACAGCATTTCACTAAATGCATATGAAAGTATACACGGTACATGCATCAAAAACACGATATTTATACTGTTTATCTGTCTGTCTGTTTGTTCCGGCTAATCTCTAAAAGGGCTAGAGCGATTTAAATGGGACTTTCACTCACAGATAGCTAATGTACGGAGTAACTTAGACTACTTTTATTGAAAAAATTATGATTTTATTATAAAAAGTTTTTATTTTTCATTTTTAAGTTACAAAAGTAAGAGGTAGGAATTTACCTAAGTTACAATAGCCTAATGTCATTTGCTAATCATTATTTACAAAATATTGTTTTTTAAATAAATAACGCATCACACTCAACGGCCCCCATTAAGATCTCATGACCTTGTGTCGGGGGTCCGAAAACACACAACACTAACACAAACACCCAGACCACGACAAACATCCGTATGGCCAATACACACGTTTGCCGTGAGCGGGGAACCCGCGACCGTTAGCGCTTCAGTCAGTTGCAGTGACCATTGCGCCAACGCGCCTGTCAAATGTTTTCACTGATGTAGGGCTGTTCATTATTGAGGAGTTCTCCTGGTGTTGCATCATCAGCTCTACTTTACCACATGCATTGTGACGGCCATAAATTGCTTAGCTATCATATTAAAGTAATCGAATCGGAACCCGTGCAATACTTGGACGCTGATAAGCAATACTGTGTCAAGCCTCACGGATTTAATTTTGAGAAAATGGCGTTTAAAGATGTCAAACCTATTCTTAATGAATTTGTTTGAAGAAATATATATACATCTTTTCTTTTCTTTTATAATAAAAGGTATAATGAATTAAAAGCAGATTAATATATTCAATATATTATCCAATTAAAAGTTTTTCAAATATTTCAGATTATTGAATGAATTTCAAAACATGGAACGTACTTGAAATACGAAACAATTAATTAAGTCACTTTTTTCCGGACTTATTTAGTTTATATGACTTGAAATTATTTTAAATAATGTTGAATAGGTAATGCAGTATCAAAATACATTAATATCTCTGAATTTATTTTTTTTTGGGTTGACGCAGTAATGCTTATCAGCATCAACTTGTCATTGAGCAGTTCGGGTGGCCATCCGTGGTCTTCATCATCAGTTTCACC
This sequence comes from Hypolimnas misippus, assembly GCA_037950945.1. Taxonomy (NCBI): domain Eukaryota; kingdom Metazoa; phylum Arthropoda; class Insecta; order Lepidoptera; family Nymphalidae; genus Hypolimnas; species Hypolimnas misippus. The sequence continues at coordinate 5,661,671 of JBBEEQ010000020.1, forward strand.
ATGTGGCTGTCCGAATGGGATCGCATCGAACTGTCGTACGCACCAACCAGAGGTGGAAGGGCAAATAAATCTCCACATAACCCGATCTCCCTCCCAGCAATCGGGTATCTTTTCGAAGCATGCGAAAACAAAAATTTTAAAAATATGCTTTATTCAAGTAGGCTTGTACAAGCACTTTTGAATCGTCAATACAGAAACAAATAAGAAAACAAAAAAACAATTCATTAATTACTTTACCACCGGTTCGGAATGTAGATTCTACCGAGAAGAACCGGCAAGAAACTCGATAGTTACTCTTTTTAAAAGTTTTACGATGGGTACATACATTTATGAGTTACAAATATATTAAACACCCTGTGTGAATCCAGCTTATACTAAATCCAAGCATGTTTATCATCTATATAATCTTGAACAGAATAATATGCAACTAAGGATTTTTTAATATGTACTTTAAATTTCTTATTTGTAAACTGTAACACTTTTGTGGAATTTTATTATAAAAACGAATACCTTGCCCCAAGAAGATAACATTGACTTTGCGGAGTCGAAACTTCGGTGTTATAAGTTTATCCTTTCAACTAGCAACAAACATAAAAAAAATACTGACACATTGGCGCAGTGGCCACGACAACGAATGAAGCGCTAACAGTCGCGGGTTCGATCCCCGCTCACGGTAAATCTTTGTATTGGCCATACGGATTTTTGACGTGGTCTGGGTGTTTGTGTTAGTAATGTGAGTGTTTCCGGACCCCCGACATAAGATCATGCGATCTTCATGGGGGCCGCTGAGTGTAATGCGTTTATTTATTATAAAAAAATATATAGTATTTCATAATTTTTCTGAATCACTTCTGACGAAATCCAAAATATACGCGGACGAAATCACGAGACATTGCTCGTATTAGCATATTAATTACAAATACTCATTTCAGACGTGTGGATTTCCCATATTGTGGTATTCCGTCACTTAAGAGGTTATCAGTGCAGGTGATAACGCACAAAACGGATTTTACTAGTTGAGATGCGATTTAGAGAACTGGCAAATATAAATAAAATTAAATCGTCTGTTTGTAATTTCAAATTAACAGCTTTCAGCTACATTCATATGCTTATATGGATGCTGATAAGCAATAATGTGTCAACCCACAAAAAGTCAAATTCGGAGATATTGATGTATTTTGCATTAGCTATTTAACATTATTCAATAATAAATAGTCATATAAACTAAAAAAGCACGGAATAAAGTTTCTAATTGTTTCGAATTTCAAGGTCGTTCCGTATTTTGTGCTTTACACAATAATCTCACATATTTAATAAACTTTTTATTAGATAATATATTAAACATACCAGCCTGATTTTAATTCATTATACCTTTTATCAAAGAAGAAACGAAAATATGGATAAAAACTTATTCAAACGAACTTTTTAAGAATAACAATAATTATAATAATTAAAATATTATTAAATATTTTCATCTATACTAATATTAAGAGTTTGTATGCAGGGGTAATCTCTGAAACTACTGATTCGATTTGAAAAATTCTTTTCCGTTATATAACTTGTTTATTATCGAAGGTTAGCCGCACGGACTCCATTTTGAGAAAATGGCGCCTAAAGATGTCAAACCTATTCTTGATAAATTTGTTCGAAGACGTATATATTCATTTTTTCTTTTCTATTTTCATAAAATGTATAATGAATCAAAAGCAGATAGATTTATCTAATATGTTATCTAATAACAAGTTTTTAAGTATTTGAGATTATTTTATAAATTGCAAAATATGGAACTCACCTGAATTTCGAAACATTGCGTTAAGTCACTTTTTCCAATACTTATTTAGTTTAGATGACTTGAATTTTAATTGGACAATGTTAAATAGGTGACGTAGTATCAAAATACATCAATATCATCAAATTTGACTTTTTGTGGGTTGACACATTATTGCTTATCAGCATCCATTCGTTTGTTGTCATAGACTTTGACGTCACACCGAGCGCGCCAAAATTGTGCGCGTTTGAAATGCCCGACGCGGTTGCCTATTTTTATCTTTTATTTAAAAATACTTTTAGATACTGTTTTGGCATGAAAATGTTTTTACTATTATATAGCGATATTGAGTATCGAATAAAAATATTTAAAAAAAAAATCATATTCCATATTATAAGCGATATTAATCGAATAGAAATATTTTAAAAAATCATATTCCCTATTATATAAGAAAACTAATGTGTTTATTTGAGGAAAAATTATATTTATACATGTTTACCTTCCCTATTTGAATCGGATATAGTTCACCATTTCATTGGTTTCAATTCTGTTTTCGCGTATTTTTTTTTTATTTATTAAATTGCTAAAATGTCTTTAACATTGTCATGTTGTTATCGCCTATAATTAAGATACCACTTATACTTATTGTATATTCATGTATTTGTAATGTTACAGTATTTTGTTGGTGATCTAATAAATAAATAAAATAAATAAATTAATTAATTAAAAGCAGCCTAAGTTACACCTTATAACATAACCTATCTGAGTGAAAGTCCCGTCAAAATCGGTCCAGCCCTTACAGAAATTAGCTAAAAACAACCAGAGACAATTTTTTTTTTATTTAGTTCTTGGTGTCAGTGTCGTGTATACTATCGTGCATTATATCATGCATTTAGTTAAAAGCTATTAACTTAATATTAGAAACAGACACTTCAATTTTATTTACTCGTAAAGATATTTAAATAATGAAACAAACTTTAAAAATAAATAATTTATTTTCCGATACATTTATAATTAATTAAAAGCGTCACTTATAGAATAATTAACACTATAATAGGAATAGGCTACGAACTAATAAATTTAATCAATTAAATTTATATTTAAGCTGCATTATATTTGGATGCTGATAAGCAATAATGTGTCAACCCACAAAAAGTCAAATTCGGTGATAAAATTTCATGTCATCTAAACTGAATAAGTACGGAAAAAAGTTTCATACCACATTTTGCAATTTATACAATAATCTCATATATTTAAAAAAAAAATATTATTAGATAAAAATTTCTATTATATCAATCTGCTTTTAATTCAACACACATTTTTATTAAATTGAAAAGAAAAGATGGATACGTCTTCAAGCAAATTGATTAAGAATAGGTTTGACATGTTTGGACGCCATTTTCTCAAAATGAAGTCCGTGTGGCTTGACACAGTATCAGCGTCCATTTTAATACTAGTTATTCTTCGCTTCGGTTCCAGTAACGTGTTTTAATATAGCCTATAGGCTATATTAAAACCTGTAAACATTATTTTCTCTTATTCTAAAACTTAACCGAGGTTAAATCAGAATTCAAAATCATATCCACGTTGGATACCAAAAAATTCAAAATTTTTAATTAGAAACCGTTCCAAATCATAAACAATTCATACACTTCAGAATTTAACGAATAGCAATTAATTAAAAAAAACAAAACCCGATTGTATAACAAGACCATCTACAGTTAGTACCGTATCAATATCAGTTCTGTCTAAACGCCTGAAGTGAGGATCGTTACTGACCAACTTTTAATCGTTATAGATCCTAAACGGTAATTCTGATTGAGAAACGATATAAGCAACCTTAAAAATGATTTTTAAATACTTATTCAACGATACCCCACTTGACATAGTCCGTTAATTTCCATTTCTTTTTCACATTACAGCGTTCAAAATCGTCCAAATTTGACTAATTTGATGTGTCTTTATCATAATCGGTTCACGTTTTTGATCTAAACAGTGCCACAAACATACAAACCATCATACATATCCGATAAAAAGTGTATTGTATTGTCCTTTGTTTACAACGAAGAGTCGAGATGGCCTAGCGGTTGGAACACGTCAATCTCAACTGATGATCGCAGGTTCAAAACCCGGCTAGCACCACTGAATTTTCAAGTGCAAAATTTGTGTTTGATTCATCTCGTGCTGAAGGAAAACATCGTGAGGAAACCTGCATGTGCCGGGAGACTGACACATGTATATCAGAGCAGCGTGGCGGATTAAGCTCTAAACCTTCTCCTTAATAGGAGAGGCCTTTGCCCAGCAGTGGGATATGTACAGGCTGTTACTTTACTTACTATTTTGTTAACAATATTATTTTTTATGTATTTTTAGTCGTTGCTTTGTTTTTGGTTATTAATTTTTTTTTCTCTTCTGTTTATTAATATGAAATTTAATTATAAATATATGTATATTTTTATTCGCTTTAGAAAATTGTGTTTTATTTCATACAGGATGTTTAATGTACACATTTGTAATTTTTAAATGTACTTAATAATACAATTTTGAAAGCCGGTTCTTCTTATTAGAATTTACATTCCAAACCGGCTTTTAATAATGTGTTTTATTGTAACGATTCAAAAATGCTTTTAAAGGGCTACTCGAATAAAATATATTTTGATTTCGTTGGGTTTTTTTTTTGGAATTATTTATCATTTTGAATGATCAATTTCACTTCAACATTTATATGTTTCACAAACACTTTACACTATTAAACGTCGCACAGTCGGTTAAATAACGAAACACAAGCCTGTCAATTTAATCATCATTAGCCAAAGCTGCAAATTTATTCGCTATCTCTGTCTGTTCATCGCTCTCATCGTCGGTTCCATCACCGCTGTCATCATCCGAGCCAGACCGCTCGTTGCCCGAGTCAGATGGAGTGGTTGCCTCCTCGCTGGTCAGTGCTTGCACCCACTTGACATATTTAATCTCTTCACAGTTTTCGTGTTTTGCTGTAACAAGAATAATAATTTAAAAAAGTATTAAATGACGCGTCTAAATAGTGATAAACACATTACGCTCTTCTGTTTCGAGCAGGTCGGGTAATAATGAGGTAGAATTCGTTTGTAAGTTGGTATAGTAGTAGCTTTTATATGTCCCACGGCTGGGCAAAGGTTTCGTCGATCTCAAACAATGATCGCGGGTTCGAAACTCCGGCTAGCACCGCTGAGTTTCCAAGTGCTAGTGTTTAAATTCATATCGTGTTGGAGGAAAACATCGTGAGGGAACCTGCACGTGCCGGGAGACATTCTGGTACATATACATCCGGCTCGAAGGACCAGCGTGGTGGCTTAAACTCCCAGCCTTCTCCTTAACCCATTAAGTCGTACTCGTTTGAGTACAGTAAGTTTTTGTAACGTCTTTTTTACATACGGTCGATTCAGTAAGCTTGTGACCGCTGTACTCGGTCGAGTACACCCTTCTAAAACTATCCATAATAGGAAAACATGCCTTTTTCCTTTTGTATTTAAATATGTCACAAATGATTTAAAAAATAAAGGATTTGGGTTTAAAATGCTGCTAGAGTCAAATTGGCGCTTAATGGGTTAATAGAAGACGAGGTTTTGTCCAGCAGTGGGACATTTACAGGCTGTTACTTCACTTTACTTTTATTAAAAGTAATACAATTGGATACTGATAAGCAATAATGTGTCAACCAACAAAAAGTCAAACTCGGAGATATTGATGTATTCTGATGTTGCGTCACGTGTTTAACGTTATTCAAAGTTTTTTAAAGTCATCTCAACTAAGTGAGTATATAAAAAAGTTTTTTATTTAATGTTTCTAATATGAAAATGTGCCCTATACTTTGCAGTATGCAATTATCTGATATATTTGAAAAACTTAATAATTAAATAGAAATTCTTATTATATCAATCTGCTTTTAATTCGTTATATCTTTTATAGAAAAAGAAAAGAAAAGATGGATATACATATACATCTTCAAACAGATTTATTAAGAATAGGTTTGACATGTTTAGACGCCATTTTCTCAAAATGTGGCTTGACACATTACTGCTTATCAGCGTCCAATTACGTCATTCAAGTAAACGAACTTATTTTGCTTTAGAAATCGGGTCCTTCTTTAAGAGTTTTGTTTATAAATAATAAATAAATAACGCATCACACTCAACGGCCCCCATTAAGATCTCATGACCTTGTGTCGGGGGTCCGGAAACACAACACTAACACAAACACCCAGACCACGACAAACATCCGTATGGCCAATACACACGTTTGCCGTGAGCGGGGATCGAACCCGCGACCGTTAGCGCTTTAATCAGTTGCAGTGACCACTGCGCCAACGCGTCTGTCAAATTTATAAAAGAAATATTTACAAAAGTATACCTCTTTCCTCGGTAAAGTTGGGAGGACGGAGCCACAGACAGATTTTCCCATCTAAGGCCATACGTAAAATGTTATTCGCTGCACGGTATGTGTCTAATCTGAAATAAAAAGAGTTTAAATTATTAGTACGTTTGTATATAGGGGGTAATCTCTGAAACTGCTGATCCGATTTAGAAAATATTTTTTTTTGTTAGATAACCTGTTTATTGAGGTAGGTTATAGGCTATATTACATCACGCTACGACTCAAAGGAGCGAAGTAGTAATCATAATTAACCCCTCCCCCTTCCCGGTCTCACTCGCGTTTAAGGTTACCGCTTCGCTCCTATGAGCCGTAGCGTGATGTAATATAGCCTATAACGAGAATAAGCGTGCTACCCAACGAGAAAAAAATCGTATTGTAATCGTATTCGTACTATCAGATATTACAAAAGATTTCAGAGAGAAAAAAAATAGAAAATTGTATTTAAAAATGTAAGTACCATATATACTTTCATATGCATTCAGTTAAAAGCTATTAATTTGACGTTACAAACAGACACTTCGATTTAATTTATTTGTATAGATAATTGTATTTTAGTAAACTTTTAAGTTTTTAGTTACACAACTAAAAACTTAAAAGTTACTGTTACTGTTTATATTGTGATAAACACTGTAACTTTGTTTTTTATTTTAAATATTAAATAATAAATAAATAAAATAAAATAAATAAATTATTGGTCAATATATATATATATATATATATATATATATATATATATATATATATATATATGTACGCTGATAAGCAATACTGTGTCAAGCCACAAGAACTTCATTTTGAGAAAATGCCGCCTAAACATGTCGAATCCATTCTTAATACATTTGCTTGAAGACGTATTTATCCATATTTTCTTTTCGTTTTTGATAAAAATTATAATTAGTTGATATATTTAATATATTATCAAATAACTTGAGACTAATTTGCAAATATTGTAATGTACTAAACTGTAGGTGTTTAATTTTTATGTTTTTTTTCTTATGTTTTCCTGCTTTCTGCTTTTTCGGTTTTTTTTTTTTCTAATGTTTATTATTATTAATCAGAAACTTTTTAGTACTCCTCAATGTCGGCTGATGGCCAGAAAAGCAATCTTCTACGTCTGACATTATTAAACTATACGAAGGCAATCGGGTGTACAAAAACAATGTTCACTATTAATGTCACTTTAACTTGAAATTTAATAATTAAAAACTTAACAACTAGATTTATATTGTAATAGATTAGCAATAGTTATTTAGATAAGAACTTTGTTATACTTTTATAATTTTCACTGTGCATGTTGTTGCCGTCTGTAAATGATGTAGCATTCTAAATGTTTCTAAGCTATGTACATTTATTTATTAAAGGCCATCTACAATACATTGTAGATGGCCTTTAATAAATAAATAAAAAAAAATAAGAAGTTGTTAAAACACAAGAGATTATTGTTTAAATTACAAAATATGGAACGACTTTGAAATTTGAAACAATTGAGAAACTTTTTCCCGTACTTATTTAGTTTCATATGACTTAATTTTTTATTGAACAATGTTAAATAGTTCATGCACTATCAGAATACATCAATATCTCCGAATTTCACTGACGTGGGTTGACACATTATTGCTTATCAGTATCCATATATACCTGGCAGCTTTAGCGGTGAGATAGCCGCGTTTCTTGGCCCATCCGTCGCAGATGTCCCGAGGAGACCAGGTGTCATCGTTCTCCGGATGATCGATCCGTAGCAGAGCTGGTAGATTTAATCTCTCAGCGAGATATCTGAAATTATATATAAAATCATCTATACATATAAAATCACTTGTCCCGACTAATTCATCAACGCAGAGCCTAAACCGCTGGGGCTACGAACTTGAAATTTTGGCAGTGTATGGCTTTTAGGTTGCAGGCATCCACTCAGAAAGAGTTTTTTGATTATTCATCCCTAAGAGGGTGAAAAGGGATAAAAACATTAAATCTTATTCCGTGGTCATATTAACTTAAAATTTAATACAATACTTCTATAAAACGAACGAATATCATCCCCTATTGAACTGCAAGGAGGTGATGAAGTTCATATGGACTAAATTTATTTTTTTGGCCAATTATCCTTAAACTTACCATAAATGGATGCTGATATGCAATACTGTGTCAAGCCACACGGATTTGATTTTGAGAAAATGGCGTCTAAAGATTTCGAACCTATTCTTAACACATCTGTTTGAAGAAGCATATATCCATCTTTTCTTTTCTATTTTGATAAAAAGTATAATTAATTTATAGCAGATAGGCTCATAAAGATTTTTATCTAATAATAAGTTTTTCAAATATATTAAATTATTGCGTAATCCAAAATATGGAACTCACTTCAATGTTCTAAGCATTTGTTTAAGAAACATTTTTCCGTTCTTATTTAGTTCAAAAGACTTGAAAAATTTTTGTATAATGTTAAATACGAAATGCACTATCAGACTACATCAATATCTCTAAATTTGACTTTTTGTGGGTTGACACATTATTGCTTATCAGCATCCAAATATTCCTTAGGGTGAATAAATAAATATCTATATTCCCGAATTTAAAAAATCATCCCTTATAGTTGTGCTAGGCGGTATATACACGGTCAACGCCGCGAGGAACTGCTAGTATAAGATAAAATTGAAAATTAAGACATAATTAATTGAAAAAAATCAAAACATCGACAGTAACAAGACCGTAGAGAATCTTTGTTGACCAACTTTAAAACGTTATAGATTCTAAACGGTAGTTTTGAAAAATGATTATTAAATATTTCTTAAACGATACCCCATTTAATAAAAGTTAATTTTCATTTATTTTATTAATTTAAAAATTTCATTATAGTTTTAAAAATGACATTAACGCGAGCGAAGCCGCGAACTAAATAGTCTTATTATAGTTATAATAATAAATAATAAATAAATAAATAACGCATCACACTCAACGGCACCAATTAAGATATAAATGACCCTGGCCTCTTCGCTTCTAACATAGCGTGATGTAATACAGCCTATAACCTTCCACAATAAACGTGCTAAAAGAATTTTGTCAAATTGGACTAGCAGTTTTAGAGATCACACCATACATACAGACTTACATACAAATTTCACCCCTTTATAATATTAGTATAGATCGTTGACATAAGATTAATTTTACCTTATAGTGGTATACGGTTCCCTCAGTTGCGCTATAGGATACGACCCCATGAGGATTTGTATGGAGCGAGGAACTTTTGATGGGAACACCAGCCCGGGGCAGTCACACAGACGGACCTGGCGACAAAATATACATTTATACTCTAAAATTGGCTAAAAAAAACCAGCAAGCTACACATTGAGATCATTTCAACGAGCCTCAGCACGATACTTCTGCTGTGAAAGAGGAGTGTTGTGTTTAAGCTGAAGTGTTGAGTTCAACAGCCGAAGTGTTGTTTTTAGCTAAAACAAAACTCGACACTTCAGTTAAAACACAATACTTTTATGCTGAAACAAAACACTTTTCAGCTAAAACACAACACTTTTATGCTAAAACAAAACACTTTTCAGCTAAAAGACAACACTTTTCAGCTAACACAGAAAACTAGCTAAAAATACATTATTTTTCAGTTACAACACAACACTTTGCAAGTAAATTTAGCACTTATAGGCTAAAATTAAACCAATATTCTCACCTGAGGCGTCAAGAATATAGTCTGAAAGTGTTTAGTGTGTCCGGGGGTTCTTGATACGGAGACCACTTTCTTCCCCATGATAGCGTTCATGAGTGACGATTTCCCCACATTCGGCTGACCCACACAGCCGATTGTCAGGATCCCATTCTTGTAACGCTCGTGTGTGTAGAACGTTGTGTCCGCCTTCTCGAAGATTGTTTCTCCTGAAAGAATTATAAGATACTAGCTGTCCCTTGAAGTTTCACTCGCGTTTATGGTTACTGCTTCGCTTGTATAAGTCGTAGCGTGATGTAAGATAGCCTATAGCCTTCCTCAATAAATAAGCTATGTAACTTAAAAGAATCATTCAATTCGAACCAATAGTTCCTGAGATTAGCGGATTCAGACAAACATAATAATATTAATATAGATACATCAATAATTATTACATTAAAGTCAACGATTAAAATCTCATGGATTTTGTCATCCAATTCGCTAACCACATTGGACGACGTTTCCTAGCAATCAACTATCGACTGAATATGACTCACAGAATCTTTGGGGAAGATCTTTGTCAGAGAGCATCGTTGAGAGAATTGATAAACTTATTAAAGAAATGGGTACAGAATTTAAACGTCAAATAACGCGAACATCTTCTGTGAGATACTGCCCCGGTCAAGCGTACACAGCTAGGCTCTAACATAGTAATTTACGTGTATAAGTCATTCAGTCACACTCATATGGTTACTGCTTCGCTCCTGTGTCGTAGCGTGATGTAATATAGCCTATAGCCTTCCTCGATAAAAAAAATATCTAACACAAAAATAATCTTTCAATTCGAACCAATAGTGCCCGAGATAAGCGCTTTCAAACAAACTCTTCAGCTTTAATATTAGTATAGATACTATAGATAGGGATGTGATCACAGAAAGGTGTCGGATTATCGAGGGTCGGAGCTCACCGACTTCAGTCTCTTCGTCATCGTCAAACTCCAAATCAGTTTCTTCCTTGATCTTCCTGTCCCAAGAGGACAAGTCGACTTCGTTGTTGACGATATCTTTGCACGCTTCGAGTATTTTAGTGGCGCCCTCTGCACACATTCGCTGGCGGCCCTTACGCCGTCTCACTTGGAGACCTGTGGAGGTTAATTGTATATTGTCAAAGTAAACTAGAAGAACTAAAATCCAAACTAAAATGAAAAAGCGATAGAAATATAACAATTATCAAATGAATACGGACAAAGTCACAAGCGAATGCTAGTCTATACGAATAAATAAAATTAAAACGTCTCCTTATAATTTCAAATTAACAGCTTTCAACTGAATGCATATGAAAGTATATACGGAAGTTACATAAAAAACACAATTTTTTAAATTTTTGTCCGTCGGTCTGTCCATCTGTTTGTTCCGGCTAATCTATGAAACGGCTGGACCGATTTTGACGGGACTTTCATTTGCATATAGTTAATATTATAAAGAGTAACTTAGGCTATTTTTTTTTTTTAGAAATGTTACTTATTTTAAGTTTCTGCAGACGAAGCCACAAGGACCAATTACTATATAAAATGTACCTTCCCTGTTTAAATCGGATATCATTCACTATTGCATTGGTATTATTTTTGTTTTCGGGTAAACCTCATTTTTATTAATTAAAATAAATTAAAATATTAAATCTCAGCTCGTTGAAATAGTCTCAGCGAATAGATTATTGGGATTCTTTTTACATTTTCATTTTTATCTCATACTGACCTCCCTTATCACTGCTCCCTCCAGTCAAGTTGTACCCAGGACAAGAAGTGAAATAGACCACACGGAGGCCAGGACATGTCCTCGTCAAGTATTCCTTCCAAGCGGCCACTACGGAAGCCGGGACAAGATCTATTTTGTTCAGAACAAGTATCATGTTCTTTTTCTGTTCGTTGACAATGTATTCGTAGAGAGACGGTGGGAACATCATACCCTGTGAAAATTTAAAAGAATTACATAAATTATTAAAAACTATTTAAAAAAATGAGAACAAAAACGAATATATAATTGGAAGCTGATAAGCAATACTGTGTCAACCCACATAAAATTTAGATACATTGAGGTTCTCCGATAAGGGATCATATACTCAACATTATTCAAAATTTAATTAAGTTATTTAAACTAAATAAGTACGGAAAGAAATTATCTTAATTTAATGTTTCGAATATTGAAGTGTTTCATATAATACAATGGCAAAACTTTTACTGTCACACTACAAAAGACGCATTAAAACCATGTTCAACACGTGTCTAGCTAAACAGTGTTTAAAAATTAAGCATTCCTGAAAATATTATCTAAATTGCTTAACAGCGAATAAACTCATAAAAAAACTTATTGATAAAATGTTATACGTTACATTTGACAGCTGAAATAGGTTTTAGACATGTATTAAGCTCACTCACACGTGTGTTAATCTATATCTAAAGCATGTTTAACTCAAAACTGTCTTAGACGCGGATTCGTAGTACGGATTTTTTTAAACACGCGTTTAACGTCTGTTTAAATCTTTTGTAGTAAGGCAGTTAGTTACTGTTAACGACTTTTTATTATACCAAGTGTTACGTCATTATACCGTTTATTAAAACAGAAACGAGATGGATATATACGTTTTCAAATTTATCAAGAATAGGTTTGACATGTTTAGACGCCATTTTGTCATAATCCACGTGGCTTGACACACGTCGCTCGTCGCGTCCATTACCGTCATTTCGTCAAAAGCCGCCACTATACATGTGCATTTCGCGGTACAACAACCAATGAACGTATCTAGAAAATATCAAAAATCTTTTTTTTTTAACTAAAACCGTTGAAAATGTTTTCTATGAAATGGCAACACAACGTAATTTAAGATTTCACTAATTCCCTAAAAAACGTTATACTTATTATTAGAACCACATTTCTATGGAACCAAAAAAAAATATTATGAGTACCGCTAAATTAGGAAGAAGTACAATTTTTAAAACGTAGATACGTTCATCTGACTCTTATACCAGAAGGATCAAGTTATTTAAATATTTGAGACATTGCAAAATATGAAAACAATATTCGATACATCAAATTAAAAAACTTATACCAAACTTAGTAAGTTATTAAATGGATGCTGATAAGCAATAATGTGTCAACCCACAAAAAGTCAAATTCGGAGATATTGATATATGTTAATAGTGCATCATCTAACATTATTCAATAAAAAATAAAGTCATATAAACTAAATAAGTACGGAAAAGAGATTCTTAATTCATTGTTTCGAATTTAAAGGTTCGTTCCATATTTTGTATTTTTTACAATAATCTTATATATAAAAAAAAAACTTTTTATTATATAATATATTAAATATAGCATTTGCTTTTAATACATTATACTTTTTATCAAAAAAGAAAAGAAAATATGGACAAATACTTCTTCAAACAAATGCATTAAGAATAGGTTTGATATCTTTAGACGCCATTTTCTCAAAATGAAGTTCGTGTGGCTTGACACAGTATTGCTTATCAGCGTCCAAATAATAGTAAATATTATAAGACATTTTTTCTCGCTTTTACCATCGCACTTCGCCTCAGGAGATATCATCCACACCGCTTGGATGCATGGTCGGTATCCAATGTGCTTCACATCTTTCCCGGAGCGGCTGTGGAATGATCTCCCTCCTGAGGTTTCCCAGAGCGCTATATTTGTGGGTTTCAAGCGTCGAGTGTAGACAGCTTTCCGTCAAAGGCAACGCCTCTGGTACTGCAGATGTCCGGGCGATGGTACCCACTTAACATCAGGTGGTACTATTCGCTCGTTTACCCCCCTTTTATATAATAAACAGAATAAAAAGAAAATTATCAGAATAAACGGATGCTGATAAGCAATAATGTGTCAACCCACAAAAAGTCAAATTCGGAGGTATTAATGTATTTTGATACTGCATCACCTGTTTAACATCATTAAAAAATATTGAAGTCGTATAAACTAAATAAGTACGGAAAAAAGTTTCTTAATTAATCGGTTCGAATTTCAAGTGCGTTTCATATTTTGCAATTTATACAATAACCTCAAATATTTGAAATAATTTTTATTAGATTAATGTATTAAATATATTAGTCTGAATTTAATTCATTATGCATTTTATCAAAAAATAAAAGAAAAGATGAATATATACTTCTTCAAACATATTTATTAAGAATAGGTTTGACATGTTTAGACGGCATTTTCTCAAAATGAAGTCCGCGTGGTTTGACACAGTATTGCTTATCAGCGTCCAAATAATCCCCGAATTGGTATTTTTGTGGGTTGACACATTATTGCTTATCACAGTAGATGATATACTCACAGCGAAGCGAACGTCCACGATGAGCAACAGGACATCGCACATCTCGAGCACCCGCCACAGCTGCCGCCAGGTCTCCAGGTTCAGCTCGAAGTAGGACATGTCCTTCCAGTGGGGCGACGCTTGCAGCGCTTGGACGTACTCCTGGAGAGTTGACAGAAATTATCAATGTATGTGGACGAAGAGCGCATTCCCTGAATAGATAAAATCTATAATAGATATTATTGAGTTAGCTATTAAAAAAGCAGTCTGTAAGTGTTCGTATTAATTTATAAAATAACACAATACATTTTAAAATTCAATTCAAAGTTTTTAGTTTTTTTTTATCTGTGCATTATCATGGAATAGTAACCGCCGTGTTATGACGTCATATGCTCTGTAAACTAAAGCGACAATGAAGTGACAACCTATGTGTCTTTTAAAACAAATTTGAGTTGAATTGTATTTTAGTTATTTTCGGTTCGATTGTGGCAAAGAGATTATTTTCGAAGACAACCTACTGATTCGTTTAATTATTTCGACAGACGCGTTGGCGCAATGGTCACTGCAACTGACTAAAGCGCTAACGGTCGCGGGTTCGATCCCCGCTCACGGCAAACGTGTGTATTGGCCATACAGATGTTTGTCGTGGTCTGGGTGTTTGTGTTAGTGTTGTGTTTCCGGACCCCCGACACAAGGTCATGAGATCTTAATGGGGGCCGTTGAGTGTGATGCGTTATTATGGAAGGCGGTTTTGTAAAGGGAGACAGAGCAAATTTACCAAGAATAGGCACTTTGATGGTCGGCAAATTTTTCTCATATTTAATTCAGTTGGCACAAGAATCCACAATTTGTCCGGTGTTTTTACACTAGTATTTTTGCATTCCGGAACAGCGCACCAACGATAACTTGAATTATAGCTCATTTTTCGATAAAAACAATTCAATCGTTTAGTTTCTTCCCATTTAACAATCGTAAATATTGTCAAATTGTCGTATGACAGATACAGTACATTTGTGTACCCATCATTATGACGTCACGACCACAGATCTTTGCAATTTCGAAAATTACGCGCCAAATTTGAAAATAATAAATTTTACGAGTATTTTTAGGGTACTTAGCGATTGAATAAAAATTTTGAATTTTTTCGTAATGATTTATAAGCACTTTTGCGTCTAATAGAGACAGTTTCAAAAATTTGTGTAATACTCTATTGTTATTAGCATAATAAAGTTTACGATTGGTCAGGGCAACGACTGTTGCACGCATATTACAATCGCGCCCGATTGGCTGAGCTCCCAATCAGATCCGCTATATCTTTCTCACTCACACACTCGCGGCTCGTGATTGGGCAATGGGTAAGCCGACGCGCTACCGTACCCCGCTGTTGTGAGGTCATAAAATTATATATAAGCGGTGCAATTTTGGCATTCAGGTGTGCTGGAGAATCGAGCGCTAGAAAATTATTGTGAAAAGTATAAGTTTAAAGAAGAAATACAGTCCATTAATAAAAAGGATAGTGTTGTTTTTATTTCCGGACAGATAAGCCCCACAGTATGTATTTCTGTCCTCTATGCGTTCAGAAATCATTGATCAATACGATCAATGAAAAAAAATATCTAAAATAAAAGTTTTTAATAGCCTAAGTTATTCTAAATAAAATTAGCTATCTGTGAATGAAAGTCATATCAAAATCTGTCTAGCCGTTTCAGAGATTTGCCGAAACAAACAGACAGACAAAACTTTAAAAAATTATGTTTTTGACATAAGTACCGTATACACTTTCATATGTATTTAGTTAATAGCTGTTAATTTGAAATTACAAACAGACATTTCAATTTTATTTGTATAGATTAAAATTCTTACTCTAAAATATTTCTGTTCCTGTGCGTCTAGCGCTGCTGCAGTCATGCTGAAGTCCCACGGCGGTCTCTTCGGGAAGGTAATTTCTTTAGGAAAGTAATCAGCTGGGTCGATTTCCATATCTTTCTCGGAGACTGGGTTGAGAGATTTCCTGTTGGTAAAAATAGAGAATATTGTAAAATTATATAACTGGAAAAGAAAAAAAACAAATAATCTACTAAGTGAGACAATTTCAACGAGCCCCAACACTATAATTCTGCTGTGAGATGATAAAGAGTTGTGTATCCTGCTGCAGATGCTGTGCAGCATCAGGTCAGGGTTACACTAGTAATTTATTACACTATTTTGATATCATTCACAGTACAGTAAATTCCGAGTCAATTCGACACACGCGTTGGCGCAATGGTCACTGCAACTGACTAAAGCGCTAACGGTCGCGGGTTCGATCCCCGCTCACAGCAAACGTGTGTATTGGCCATACGTTTATCGTAGTCTGTGTGTGTGTGTTAGTGTTGTGAGTGTTTCCGGACCCCCGACACAAGGTCATGAGATCTTAATCCCCTATTAAGATCTCATGACCTTGTGTCGATCTCATGACCGTTGAGTATGATGCGTTATAAAAAAAAATTAGAGCAGAAGAAATCGCTCTGATTCTATCAACGAATAGATAAGAACTTATAATCTTTAATAAATAAAGCATATTATACCATACAAGAATATTTTGACGACAAAATGGCGTGGATTTGATAAGCGTTGATTTTCTATCCGGATAACATAATTAAAATGTAATAAAAATACATTATGTATAAATGATTTTAAAAGAGTTACTATCGAGTTTCTCGCCGGTTCTTCTCGGTAGAGACTACATTCCGAACCCGTGGTAGCTTTATAAAAATGAAAATATGACATGTAACTTGACGATTCGAAAGTGCTGTTAAAGCCCATTTGAATAAAGTATATTTTGAGTTTGAGTTTAACATTGGACATCACATCAAAATTGGTCAATTCGTTAGAGATACAATGCCATACACATATCAATCTTGATACCACTCTATTTGAGTCGAGGGATGAAGAACATAAGAACAACTAAACGTGATAACTCACAGAGCCTCCTCTTTCTTCAATTTGAGCTCTTCATCGGTCTCTCGGTAGAATTTAAGGGCATATCGGTTTGCATCACCGCGACCCCTCGCCCGATTCGGCTGGTAATTAACTGAGACCACATCGTAGGCGTTCGTGCCGGATGATGCTGGAAGGAAATGACATTTTTCTAATTATTTATTTATTTACTAGCTAGTGCCTGCGACTGAGACTAAAATATTTAAAAATTAAAAGGAAAATTCTTAAAAAAAACATCCTTAGTTACTCTTAATAACATTGGCTACCTGCGAGTGAAAGTCCGGTCGAAATCGGTCCAGCCGTTTCAGAGATTTGTCGGACCGAACAGAAAGACAGACAAAAATTTAAAAATTGTTTTTGAGTTAAGAACCATGTATACTTTCATTTGCATTTGCTGTTAACCCATTAAGCGATAATATGACTCTAGCAGCATTTTAAACCCAAATCCTTTATTTTTTTTTATTATTAGTGACATATTTATATACAAAAGGAGAAAGGCATGTTTTCCTATTATGGACAGTTTTAGAAGGGTGTACTCGCACGAGTACAGCGGTCACAAATTAACTGAATCGTCCGTAAAAAAACATAAATTACAAAACCTACTGTACTCAAACGAGTACGACGGCGCTAAATGGGTTAATTTGTAATTACAAACAGACACTTAAATTTTATTTATTTATATAGATAACACTATATATATAAAACAATACCTAAGTATAACAATATAGAATAAATATTATATTATGCATATAAATTGTTAATTATATATAAATACGACAGACACGTTGGCGCAGTGGTCACTACAACTGACTAGAGCGCTAACATTCACGAGTTCGATCCCCAGTCACGGCTAGCGTCTGTTTTGGCCATACCAATGTTTGTCGTGGTCTGGGTGTTTGTATTAGTGTTGTGTGTTTCCCGACACAAGGCCACGAGATCTTAATGGGGGACCGTTGAGTGTGATTCGTTTATTTAATGTTTATTTATTTATAAATAGACATAAATTCAAATATTCTATGCTTTAGTTAGCAGTGCTAAATTAGTGCTTAAATTCATCTCGAGCTCGGTGAAGGAAAACATCGTGAGGAAACCTGCATGTGCCGGGAGACTGACATATGTATATCCCGCAGTGGAGCAGCGTGGTGGATTAAGCTCTAAACCTTCTCCTTAATAGGAGAACTTTGCCCAGCAGTGGGACATTTCCAGGCTGTTACTTTACTTTACTTTTTTAGTTAGCAGTCGTAGAGTTACCAGATAGCCGGGAACTTGGGATTGTCCAGGAATTCCACGGTTTGTCATTGGAAACGATCTAGGAATTAGAATATACTGATCGGATTTCGAACACCTTCTAGTTTTTATTTAAAAAAATTTTATCCTGTGGTATTTAAAATAATTCTCAATGAGTTTAATTGGGTAATTATGCACACTGTTTTATTATAAATACGTGTACGGTACTTTCTTACTTTGTTAGTGAATAAAGTGAATTAAGCATGTTTGTTTACGCGCTTTAATAAATCCATTTAATTTTAAAGATTGTATTGACGTTTAGTAATATAACGCAATTTAGTTACGCAACCATTATTTCCGCTTCCTATATATACATAACCCTTTCCCTCTCCCCGAATGCGTCTCAGGAAGAAAAGGACGCCACGCTTCGCTAGGCGCTAGAACCGACGCCAGCGCTGAATAGTTTCAGTTACAAAAACTTCGAAAATTAACGCGACACGAGTCGGCGACGCTCCCGCTAAATAATTGCTTAACCCGGGTTAAAAAGGACAAGAAACCTAAAACAAGTCATAAACCAGTGCAGTGCAGTTTATGTACCATCAGGAACACCGAGAACTGTTAAATCGAGAATTATATAATTTGCAAGCCGCTAAGACCTATGGAGGTAAATTTTTTCAATTGTTACGAGACGCATTCTAATTTTCCTATATATGTAAAACCGCCCCGCACCCTTACGTTTAACGCACCAATGTTGCTATTATGTATGACAAAGTAAGTTCTAATCACAGTATGAAGACAATTACATGATTAATTACGGACTCCTGTGTTTTCTTCTTTCTGACGAACATAGTGCCCAAAAAATATTAAGGTCATAATATAAAAAAATGTACTTTATTATACAGTTTTTTTTTTTATAAATAAACGCATTACACTCAACGGCCCCCATTAAGATCGCGTGGCCTTGTGTCGGGGGTCCGGAGACACAACACTAACACAAACACCCAGACCACGACAAGCATCCGTCCAGACCACGAAAAACATTCATATGGCCAATACGGACGTTTGACGTGAGCGGGGATCGAACCCGCGACCGTTAGCGCTTGAGTCAGTTGCAGTGACCACTGCGCCAACGTGTCTGTCAAACATAGCAAAGAATGAACATTTTGTTTTTTTAATATAAAAAGGCAGTACACTTTTTAAGAAGGTAAAAATTATATACAGTTCTTTTAAATCAATAAAAAGAGTACAGCGAATTATCCTTTTTTTATAGCTTTGTATGGACGCTGATAAGCAATACTGTGTCAAGCCACACGGACTTCATTCTGAGAAAATGGCGTCTAAAGATGTCAAACCTATTCTTAACAAATATGTTTGACGAAGTATATATGGATACTGATAAGCAAATAATGTGTCAACCCACAAAAAGTCAAATTTGTAGATATTGATGTATTGATACTACGTTACCTATATAATAGTATTAAAAAAAAATTCAAGTCATCTAAACTAAATAAGTATGGAAGAAAGTTTCTTAACTCAATGCTTCGAATTTCAGATGCGTTCCATATTTTACAATTTATAAAATAATATCAAATATTTACAAACTTATTATGAGATAACATATTAAATAAACCTATCTACTTTTGATTCATTATACATTTTATCAAAATAGAAAAGAAAAAATGAATATATACGACTTCAAACAAATTTATTAAGAATAGCTTTGACATCTTTAGACGCCATTTTCTCAAAACGAACTACGTGTGGCTTGACACATTATTGCTTATCAGTGTCCATATATCCATCTTTTCTTTTTTCTTTTGATAAAAGGTATAATGAATTAAAAGAAGATTGATATATTATCTAATACAAAGTTTTTCAAATACTCGCGATTATCGTATAAATTGCAAAATATAGAACGCACTTGGAAATGGAGACAATTAGTTCAGAAACTTTTTTCCGTACTTATTTAGTTTATATGACTTGAATTTTTTTTTAATGTTAAATAGGTGACGCAGTATCAAAATACATCAATATCTTTGAATTTGACTTTTTGTGGGTTGACACATTATTGCTTATCAGCATCCGTATATGAAAGTCCATTTTTAAATTATCAGATCCTTTAAACAACTTGATAAGAGCTGATAATGTTGAAACATCTACACAGATCGTCATAAATTATAGCCAATTACCACCCCTAATACATCAGCTTATGCGCATAAAAAACCACATTAAAATTGGTCCATTCATTAGTGAGCTACGATGCCACAGACAGACATACACATCGAACCCATAACCTTTTTCTTTATTAAAATACTCACTATATATTTTAAGACTTTCACAATTTAAACTATTCATGCTACTTAATATTATAAATGTGAAACTTTGTATGTGTGGATGGATGTTTGTTACTCTTTCACGCAAAAACTACTGAACCGATTTGGCTGAAATTTTAAATGAAGATGGCTTATATCTTGGATTAACACATAGGCTACATTTTATCCTGAAAAAATTGAAATTCTCACAGGAATAACTCACTAAGCAAGTACTGAACCGATTTGACTGAAATTTGAAATGAACATGGCTTATATCTTGGATTTATATTAACTATTCCACGTGGACAAAGACACGGTAGTCACCAGTCAGCTCGTGAGCACGACGAACGCAATTTCGTTGAAACGTCGGGCAATAAAAAGGTATTACTACTACGAATATACTCACTGGACATTAGTAACGTCTTATTCTGTTTCTTCGCTTGAAGCTGCTGCTTCTTAGCCTTCCCGCTGAAGGGGGTTTTACGCCGAGCCTGCGGCATTTTTATGATGTCTGAAAATTGAATAATGAAACAAAGTTAGGGTGGATACTTTGAGGTGGTTATATGGACTCATCTGTAATTGGACGCTGATAAGCAATACTGTGTCAAGCCACACGGACTTCGTTTTGAGAAAATGGCGTCTAAAGATGTCAAACCTATTCTTAATAAATTAGTTTGAAGACGTATATATTCATCTTTTTTTTCTATTTTGATAAAATGTATATTGAATCAAAAGTAGATAGATCTATTTAATATGTTATATAATAATAAGTTTTTAAATATTTGAGATTATTTTATAAATTGCAAAATATGGAACGCACCTGAAATACGAAACATTGAGTTAAGAAACTTTTTTCCATACTTATTTAGTTTAGATGACTTGAAATTTGTTTGGATAATGTTAAATAGGTAATGTAGTGTCAAAATACATCAATATCTTAAAATTTGACTTTTTGTGGGTTGACACATTATTGCTTATCAGCATCCAATTATCATGATAAGATTTGTATGAAATAAAATGTTTGAAACTTCGTACAGAAAAGTTAAATATTTGAGTTAAAAAATCTAAGTATAAAAACTTAGTCTTTATTAGTAGTCTTTACTAAAGTTAAATTACATTAAAATTCTTTTAAAACCTTTTATTTTACGTAATTATTAATCATATTACAGACGTAACTGTTACAGTGAGTTACTTCATAAAAGACATTGACTAAATAAAAAAAAAAATTTAGAAAACGTGGTTTGAGTTTGTTAATTCACTATCTTTATAATTTACAGTATTAAGTTAAGATACTACCACACAATGATGAACAATATTTTGTCCTTTGGAGTGAGATATAAAAGAGCAATTAAGAGTAATTAAATTACTTATAAACAGTTATGTGGATAACTCCGGTTTGTTTTAAATTACACAGCGGCCATTTTTTTTTTTTATCGTCTACGAATGAGAATACATTAAACTTACTTGTCGGTAGTTAGTGGATGGTATTTTTTCAGGTTTCTTGCGATATAACAAAATAATTTTAATATATCTCGAATAATCCAGACCTTTCCTAACCGGTATCAACAAGAATAAAACTATTTACTGTCAAATGTCTAATGTCAGTTTTTACAGACAACAAATAACATATGATATATGATTGCTATAACTAATAATTGTATGTCCATTTATTGCTGCTCTGTTAATAAATATAAAATATTATATTATGATCAAATAATTATTTAAAGTGACATTTTGTATTCAATGCTTTATCTTGCATATTAAAAATATATCACAATCTGTTGGCAGAATAGCTTTAACTGTAAGTCTCTCGACACAAAATTTAAAAACTTTAAACATAACCTCAAAATCAGAAAAAAGTGACAGTTCATACTTCATGTAAACAAATAAGCCTGATTACTAATCCGCCAATTTTTAATAATAAAATTTAAGCAAAAATGCTGCCTTTATCGTTGTTACGGACAGCGCAAAACCATCCAATGCTTGTCGAGCTCAAAAATGGCGAAACCTACAACGGCCACCTCGTTAGCTGTGATAATTGGATGAACATTAATTTACGAGAAGTAATCTGTACATCGAGAGATGGTGACAAGTTCTGGAGAATGCCTGAATGTTATATACGTGGCAGTACAATCAAATATCTTAGAATACCAGACGAAGTTATTGACATGGTGAAAGAGGAGACTCAAGTTAAGGCAAGAGGTCGAGGTGAGGTCAATAAAGGTAGAGGAGGTCAGAATATGAGGTCAGGAAGAGGTGGCAGTCGAGGTGCGTTCGGAAACCGCGGCAGACCGGCTCCATTAGCTCGCGGTGGCGGGAACACGGGTCGGCCACAGAATAAAAATAAAAAGTAAAATTTTTTAGGTTCTTTTTTGTGTAAATTAAATTAAGTATTTCTAAGGATGGTTTTGTTTTATTGCTATTTTCATAAAAATCTTTTATTAGACATAAGTTTAATGACTAAGGTAAATTAATAAAGGCTAAATTAATAACATTGAGAATTCAGTTATGTCTAGAGCTGACACTAGGGTATTCGTAGCAGGTATTGGCTTCCCTACAGCGACTATAAAAATTAAAATCCTCGAGAAAAATAAATTTTTTCGAAAATTTTTATATATTTTTTTCTATTCAATTTCTTCAATAATGAAAACTAAAAATGAGTGTTTATTGATTTATTCCTTGAGAAACAAATATATGTAAATATCAAATTACATGAACAGGTAGGTTACAGGTAATTGACAAAAACATATATGGACGCTGATAAGCAATACTGTGTCAAGCCACACGAATTTCATTTTGAGAAAATAGGGTCTAAAGATGTCAAACCTATTCTTAATAAGATTGTTTGAATAAGTATTTATCCATATTTTTTTTTCTTTTTGATTAAAGCTGTAATGAATTAAAAGCAGGTTGATATATTTAATAGATTATCTAATAAAAAGTTTTTAAAAATATAAGATTATTGTATGAATTACAAAATAAGGCTGTTGCCTGGAATTTCGAAACAATTAAGAGAGTTTTTTTTTCGTACATATTTTATATGACTTTATTTTTTATTGAATAATGTTAAATAGGTAATGCACTATTAAAATACATCAATATCTCCGAATTTCACATTTTGTGGGTTGACACATTATTGCTTATCAGCATCCAATTAACTCACACTAGCTGTTTGTCAAATGCTTTAGACATCTGTTTCGTTTTAAAATAAATATTCTCCGTTTAATAAATGCTTGGAGGCAATTTTGAGTGTAATTGTCTCTTATCAAAATTAGGGTTTACATCTGTATGGATTTCCAAGATTTCTCCTTCTCAAGTCCTAGCTTACAAGACATTCTGGGAGCTTTTGGATGGAATTTTGTTTAAAAATTTACATTTAAAGAACAGAAAACATAAGGCTATCAATAATATTACATAACTACAGATAGGTATGTTATACGGTCATGAATTTGCCGACCACTGGAGAACGTTGCCTGGCAACCAGCAGGTGACTAAGTACAATAGGCGAGAGGACCTTTTGGCCAACAAGTTTATTATCAAGTTAAAGTAATTAAAAATATTCGACTGAATATAAAAGGCCACCTAATTTGCCGACAACTGGACGACGTTGCCTAGCAACCATCTAGCGACTAAGTATAGTAGAAGAGAGGATCATTTGTCCAACGAGTTTATTAACAAGTAATTCATAGAAACAATTCAACTGAATAAAAATGACCATAGAGAATCGTTACTAACGAACCTGAAATTGTTATAGATCCTAAACGGTAATTCTGATTGAAAAACGATATGAGAAATCTAACAATGATTTTTAAATACCTATTCAACGATACCCCACTTGACATCGTTCGTCGGTTTTTATGTTTTCTTTTTCAAGTTATTATTTTTTTGCGCCGTTTATCAAAATCGGCCTACGAATTTGGTATAAATACTGCCACAAAGATACAAACTCATACATACATATATACAAATATACATAGACAAATAATGATAAACACAGTGTCCTCCATTGCTTCGCGCAGTCGGGTAAAAGCGTGACATTACATATTTCAATGTAAATAAATTTGTACATATTTTTATTATACGGCCGCCGAGTGAAGGACACTCTGAACATAGGCTCTCCGAATTTTCGCGCATGATACGCCTAGAGATGGGCAACGCTAAGTTGCTATTCAATAAATCGATTTTTGTTATGTTCAAAATTATTCAAAATAAAAAAAAATACATTTTATTTATTTCTATGTGAGAGGTTTATTTAATATCTACACATTCCAATAAAAATAAAACAAAAATGTAAACATCAATTATTAAAAGAAAAACATTGTGTTTATTATTATTATAAGGAACAGCGAATTGTGACATGATTTTTTTAGAACAATCAAATCAATATTTTTTTATTAAATAAAAACAAACTTTATAATAATTATTTCTTCTTTTATAAAAAATTATGTATTTCAATTAATAATTATAAACTTGAATTAGTCTGCTTAAATCGTAATTTAATATATTTATATTACTTCCTGTGTATAAATCGATTGAATTGTGTGTGTAACATAGTAAAAAAAAAATAGATAATATTTTTTTTTATATTAATTAATAGTTATTTTATTAAATGACATTTAAAAGAAAATTAATAATCGATTACAATAATCGACCATTTAAAGGATCTCTTGTGTTTATGTTAGGCACATCTCTATCTGATTCCTAAAAACGCTATTGCGCAATCACTTTAACGAAGTTCAATGTGGCCAAGATCCGACGGCCCAATAATAACTTTAATTAGGATAAACGTAACATTAATGTTGTCAACAGCCAAAAATATTCACCCCTAAAATCATTTCAATAAAAACAACCATGGTGAGGAAAACAACAAAATCATACTTAAATTTTTATATCAAATTTTCATATTTAAAAACTACAAAAAAAAGTACACACAGCATAATGAATATTTAAAATACAAGCTTATTTTAAGGCGAGAATTATAAGTGCTCGCAGACTTTCATAAAGCTTTACATAAGTAGTGTCTCATTGCTTGACACCTGAAAGAGTTTACTGTCAGCGCCTGTCGACACTCTCAGCTCTCGTGGCTACTGGCGACGTATCCGTTGCTCGCTTACAGAGCAGGTTTATATCGCTCTCGAAGGTAAAACTTGTAAATGTAATTCTCGCCTAGTAAATAGTGAACGTAAAATGGCAGGCGTAAAAATAATGTTCTACGTTGTAGTATCAAAAAACGCTCTCTAGGAAAGGACGCCATATTGTTTCCATAAACGTTTGAGTGACGTCATCCGACGCTATAAAACGACCGTTACAAGACAGTCACAGTGGATGCTGATAACCACACAATCGCATTCGGAGATTTTGATGTATTCTGATAACGCATCACGTATATAACATTATTCTGAAAAAATTCAAGTCGTCTAAACTAAATAAGTGCGGAAAAAAGTTTCTTAATTTAATGTTTCGAATATTGAAGTGTCTTCCATATTTTTCAATATGTAATAATCTCATTCTAAAATATAAACTTTAAACATTACACCTTTCATCAAAATAGAAAATAAAAGATATATGTGTCTCCAAACATATTTATTAAGAATAGGTTTGACACGTTTAGACGCCATTTTGTCAAAATGAAGTCCGTGTGGCTTGACACAGTATTGCTTATCAGCGTCCGTATGTCTTGTGATCATCAATTTAGTTTCTTTAAACAATTTCGAAGTTGGGTTTAAAAAATTACAACGAAAAAGTATTTTGATAATTTTATTTCAAGTATTTAAAATTATATTTGTCTTCATCGAGGCTTGTGGTTCCGTAGGTGTCTCAAAGCGCACCTCGCCGCGGTACCCTTCGCGATACGATAGTTCCTCCCGATGCCTTTGAAAGCTCCCCTCCCGAACACTTCCACGCAGACCCTAACTCTCCGACCGTCCGCTAAGCGCTCCGGTTTACTGAAAATATAAAATTACAAGTGATAGCGGTGCCGTCATATAGCGGCCGCGATATGAAGGACGTAAATGTTTTTTTACTTTTGCGTAAAGACGAACGAAAGAACATAATCGTATTGAGTTGTTAAATAATTCTTAGTATAAGTTTAAATGGATGCTGATAAGCAATAATGTGTCAACCCGCATAAGTCAAATTTGGAGATATCGATGCATTTTGATACTGCGTACTTATTTAACATTATGAAAAGAAATTTCAAGTCATCTTAACTAAATAAGTACGGAAAAAAGTTTCTTAATATTTTGCAATTTATATAATATTCTCAAATATTAAAAAAAACTTATTACTAGATAACACATAAAATATATAAATCTGCTTTTAACTCATTATACCTTTTATCAAAATAGAAAAGAAAAGATGGATATATACGTCTTCAAACTAATTTATTAAAAATATGTTTGACATGTTTAGGCGCCATTTTCTCAAAATGAAGTTCGTGTGGCTTGACACAGTATTGCTTATCAGCGTCCAAATAATACTGCCAGCAAAAATATTACTACCAGTAGTACTATTGGAAGGTAGTTTAATGTGATATAAGATGGTTTTAGTGCAGTATTAGGTAGTTTTGTGTAGTGCAAGGTATTTTAGTGTAGCGTAATGTAGTTTAGTGTACAGAAAGGTAGTTTAGTGTACCGAAAGGTAGTTTAGTGTACTGAAAGGTAGTTTTGGTGTAATGTAAGGTAGTTTAATGTAGTTTAAGATAGTTTAGTGTATTTAAAGCTAGTTTAGGGTAGTTTAATGTAGTTTAAGATAGTTTAGTGTAGTTTATTGTGTTGTAAGGTAGTTTAGTATAGTGCAAAGTAGTTTCAAAGTAATGTGTTTTTCAAAGTAAAGATTACGTTACTATATTATAGTGTTACAGTGTAGGTTATAGTTACCCAAACTTGGCAGTATCCGGTTCAGCTTCCAACAGTTCCCTGACGGGTGACTTGGGCGCGGCCGCGCTGAAGGCATCCAGCTCCGCGCCCAAGAGGGCGCCAGCCGACTTCCACACCGCGCACAGTGACATGCCTGGACACATTGGGGGTGCTATTAACCGACTTCACTATGATGAGGTTTTATATTGAACCATATGTAAATTTGTATGCGATTTTCTCAAAAACTACTAATAAGACTTGGGTGAAATTTTCTATATTTAAATGCATATATTTTAAGGAAGCTTATAGTATATAATGTATTACGATCTGATACAGATCATCGGAGATGGACGAAGGAAGTCTTCATTAACAGCAAACGATCCGCACACAGACACACGCGTCAAACGTGTTATACGTTACCCCTTTTTTGGGTGGGGGGAAAAAAGTGGAGTTTTATATATATTCTTTAGAACACAGTAGGAAATAGACGTAATTTTTACATGTAACATTTGAAAGACAGCAGATAACTAAAAGAAAAATTAATTAAATATCATATATAAAAATATTATAAAGCTGAAGAGTTTGTTTGTTTGTTTGTTTGAACGCAAAATCTCAGGAACTACTGGTTCGAATTGAAAAATCCTCGTGTTAGACAATTTATTTATTGAGACGACCATAGGCTATATTACATCACCCTACGTGAAACCACAAGGGACAGTGCGTACATCATATTCATAAAAATAATATACATAAATCGCTGATTTTCAAGAATATCGTAGTAACTCAAAATTCTAACAAATAGAACTAAATATGTCAAAAGACCATAAATCTTTGATGTTTTATCGTGAAAAGAGTCGCGATGATGAATTTTCGTTTCATCAATAAAGTTATAACATCAAGGGATCGTTTAAATTTCAGCTATGCACCAACACATTAATAAAGAAATTCAAAAACCCCATTCCCTGAAATGCATCATGTTTAGTTGCATCGATGTTTAGAAATACAAATCTTATTACCTGAATCCAGGAATATGGCCCCGGCAACGGATTCGAACAGATCTCCGAGAGCCTTCGGCACTTCCACGTCTTCGGCCTGCTCCATCTCGTCTTCTTGGATCAGGTAATGCTGCAACAATTAAAAAAAATCTCAATATATACTTTATTCAAATAAACTTTTATAGGGAAAGACCATATTAGGGGTTCTTCCATTAATCGGCTTAAAAGGGGGGGGGGAGGGGGTAGGGTAGGAAGAGTAATGGAATATCTGATGTATTTATTTGTTACTCGCTGTGCCCCGCGGTCTCCCCCGCGTTCATTTGAGAAAAAATTATATATTAATATAATGTTCACCTTCCCTACTCGAATCGGATATTGTTCACTATTTCATTGGTTTCAAATTGTTATCTCGTATTTTTTTTACTTTATTAATTACAATAAATAACATTTTAAAATAAAAATAGTCTAAGTTACTCCTTATAACATTAGCTATCTGTGAGTGAAAGTCTCGTCACAATCCGTCCAGCCGTTTCAGATATCAGATGGAACAATCAGACAGACAAAAAAAAATAAAAATAGCTGTTAATTTGAAATTACAAACAGACTTCAATTTTATTTATCTGTATAGATAGTAGAAGTATATAATGTACTAGAGACCCCCCGCAGTTTCTCCCCCCGTCTTACCCCTTAGGGTCGAATTTCGCAAAACCCTATTTTAGTATCTACGTCCTCAAAAGAAACCCCGTGCAAAATTTGAAATCCCTATCATTTTTGTATTAATGTTGCATGCTTTTATTTCCTTTTGTGTTGTTGAAGTAAATAAACAATTCACTAATTCACTCACTCATTCACTCACTCACTCATTCATTCATTCATTCATTCACTCACTCATTCATTCATTCACTCATTCATTCATTCATACACTCATTCACTCATTCATTCACTCTTTCATTCATTCATTAATTCATTCGCTTACTCATTGATTCATTCGCTCATTCACTCATTCATTCACTCATTCACTCATTCATTCATTCTTTCATTCATTCGCTTGTAGTTTTCGTGAGGAGTGAGTGAGTAACTTTTAGTTGTTATATATATAGATATACATAATAGTATAGTATATAGTATGAAGCTTCCTTCTCACCTCTTCACTAATAGAGTGTCCATTCTCCTCCTGTATCTTGACGTACTTCGACAGAACCTCGTTCAGGCCCGGCGACATGTGCCGGAAGTATCTGGAAACGTTTCACCGGAATCAGTTTAGCATTTCAACTTTAATATAACGAATATATGGACACTGATAAGCAATACTGTGTCAAGCCACATGGACTTTATTTTGAAACAATGGCTTATAAACATGCCAAAAAAAAAATTTTGTCCATATAAACATCAACACCCCTTGCAGTTCAATAGGGGATGATATTCGTGCGTTTTATGGTTCACATTTCATTACTGCCATCCAGAAGTGTGTGTATTAAATTTTAAGTTAATACGACCAGGGAATTAGATTTTCCATACAAATGTTTTTACCTCTTTTAACCCTCTTAGGGGTGGAAAATCGAAAAATCCTTAGTGGATGCTTACACCCTAAAAGTCACCTATAGCCAAAACTTAAAGTTCGTAGCCCAGCGGTTTAGGCTCTGCGTTGATGAATCAGTCGGGACAAGTGATTTTATATAAGAGTTATATTAAATACTAACTTTCACCCGCGACTTCGTCCGCGTGGAATAGTAAATGTAAATCCAAGATATAAGCCATCTTCATTTCAAATTTCAGCCAAATCGGTTCAGCAGTCTTTGCGTGAAAGAGTAACAAACACCCACACATACAAACTTTCTCATTTACAATGCTAGTAGGACGAATAGTACCGATCGCGAGAGCGCGTGCTATGTTATGTAATGTATGTATATATTAAGAGTAAACAAAGCGACGAAGCAACCCACTTGTGGAAGCCGTGGCGCGCGGCGAGCGTCGCGAATATGGTGTTGTTGACGAGGGCGGAGCGCAGGTCCGTGAGCGCGCCCGGCGAGTGGCGCCGCGGGTCCTCGAACAGGTGGCGCGTGATGAGGTAGTCTGCGGGCGCGCGCGCGCTCAGCGGCCGTGCCAGCCGCGCTCGGCCGAGCCCGGCTGGCACCGCTCATCTCCGGCGCTCAAGTACTGCTTGGATGCATCGCGAGCTCGGCGGAGGAACATCGTGAGCAAACCTGCCGACTCGCAGTGGAGCAGCGAGGTGGAGCTCTAAACCTTCTCCGTAATAGGACAGGAGGCCTTTGCCCAGCAGTGGGACATTACCATTGTTACTTTACTTTTATTATGATATAGGCAATCACGTGTCAAGCCACAACACGTCTGGGATACGTGTTCTGATAATGCGTCATCTATACTAAATACAGAATAAAGCATCTTGATTCAATGTTTCGAATATTCGAAAATAAATATTATTAGATTAAACTTTGTTATACCAATCTGATTTTAATTCATTATATATTTTATCAAAATATATACTTCTTCAAATAAATTTATTAAGAATAGATTTGAACATTTTCTCAAAATAAACCCCGTGTGGCTTGACACAGTATTGCTTATCAGCGTCCATATGTTGTAACAAAATGTACACTGGAGATTATCTATTAATCACGTGATGTTTGACCAATTTTTAAACGCCCTCCCGCTTGTGATACCCACTTAAGATCACATGTATTTTTCAGCTATAATCATATAAAATTAAAAAAAATGAGATATATTTTTTTTCCCAGACCCCTTCTTTACGATTCGTACGTGATTGACCCCTTAGCGAGAAAAAAATCCGGCTCGAAGGACCATGTACAAAAAAAACAAAACATACCAAGTATGGCGTCTCCTAGAAACTCTAGCCGCTGATAACAGTCGGTCAGTCTGTTCCTCTGGTGGGACGCGTGAGTGAGGGCCTGCAGTAATAGAGACCGATCCCGAAAGCGGTACTGTAGCGTCCTCTCTAGAGCGTCGTAACCTGCAAACGAATGAACAACATCGAAATAAATATATTTTTAGAGTAGCCAACAAGGCAGAATACGTTGAGACTTGTGACATAGTAAAGATGAAAGAAAGAAAAGCGCGCGCTCCTTAATTTTCGCGCGCTTTACAAAAGACTTGGCTGTACGGTATAATACCTTTGCCTTTTCCCTCTCAGGAAAAAAGCGAAAAAAAAAAAATTTTCGCGCGCATTCTCGTTGCTTTGTTAATGTGTTTTTAATTATTTAAATACTTCTAAAGTGTTTTTGACTAAAAAAGTAATTACGAATCTTCTATATGAGAGAATATATATTTATATATAAATTTCTTAACAGAGTACTACGCCCGTCCTTATAATATTAGTATAAGTGAAGTAAAGTAAGTAAAGTTACAGCCTGTTAATGTCCCACTGCTGGGCAAAGGCCTCTCCTATTAAGGAGAAGGTTTAGAGCTTAATCCACCACGCTGCTCCACTGTGGGATGTACATGTGTCAGTCTCCCGGCACATGCAGGTTTCCTCACGATGTTTTCCTTCAGCACGAGATGAATCAAACACAAAATTTAGCACTTGAAAATTCAGTGGTGCTAGCCGGGGCTTGAACTCACGATCATCGGTTGAGCCATCTCGGCTCTTTATATATTATATTATTAAAGATTACATACGATTGGTATAGATTACATCTAATTCGATGAAAATTATTCGCAATGGTCACTGCAACTGACTGTGGCGCTAACGATCGCGGTTTTGATTTCCGTTAATTTAACATATTTATTTATTAATTAAAACAAAGTTAGTTTTCATTACAATATAAACAGTATAAGTAACTAAATTAAGAGTTTTCAAAAATACAAAATAATGGGTAAGACTCGTGCCTAAACTAGGACAATCAAAATCGAAATAAAAAATACTTCATTTCAGTATGAAGTCACTACCGGTTTGGAACGTAGATTCTACCGAGAAGAACCGGCAAGAAACTCGATAGTTACTCTTTTAAAATATTGTCAATACATCACAACACAGTTTATGATTACAAATTGATTATTTATCCTGCACGAAATTCAGCGTATGCTAAGCCCACGCATCTTTATTGTCAACGTAATCTTGTATAGAGTAATATGCTTTAGCTATTAGAGACTTTTTAACATATGATTTAAATCTATTCATCAAAAACTGAAAACGTTTCTGGGCGATTTTATTATAAAAGCGAATACCTCGCCCCAGAAAGGAAACATTTACTTTGTGGAGTCGTGTATCTCAGGCCAACCAGTCATCCGCCCACACAGATATAAGTCGTGTGAAGTTACCGATCTACATACATGCTAGAAATATTGCAAAGCTAGCGACTTATGTTCTGTATGTTTATGTATGCCATCTGAAGGAATCTGTATTGTGTGTGCGTATTCGTGTCAGTATGCGTCTGCGTCTGCGTGTCCGCGTGCGTGTGCGTGTGCGTGCGTGTGCGTGCGTATGCGTGTCATTATGCGTCTTCGTCTGCGTGTCCGCGTGCGTGTGCGTGTGCGTGCGTATGCGTATGCGTGTCAGTATGCGTCTGCGTGTCCGCGTGCGTGTGCGTGTGCGTGTGCGTGCGTGTGCGTGCGTATGCGTATGCGTGTCAGTATGCGTGTGTGTGTTCGTTTGCATGTACGTGGTCTGTGTATAACATAGGATCATGAATTCCTAATGGCCGCCAGTGAGTGAGTGCGTAATGTGAGTAAAAAAAATATTCACCTGAAAGCATCTGTTCCAATTCTCCTTCTGGATCCTCGATGTATCTCAACAGCGGCGAAGGAGGCGCTTTCAGCTCGCCGAAGATTGGCTGAAATAGAAAGATCGCATACAATCCCACCGACACGCCAGGCGTGTTCCGGGAGCTGCTATCGCTGCGGTGCGGACACGCTAGGCGTGTTTTGAGTTACTGTAATATCTCAAAAACTAGATCAAATTATCCACACTACTAGTGAACATTATCAGAATGTATATATTTACTAGAACAACAGATAATAAAAACCAGTCAAGAGCGAGTCGATCACACGAATATAATACATATTATTATAACGCCTACCTTAATTATTTTACACATGGATGCCGATAAGCAATAATGTGTCAACCCACAAAAAGCCGAATTCAGAGACATTGATGTATTCTGAGAATGCATCATTTACTTGTCATTAGCTGTCCCTGGGGGTTTCATTCACGTTTATGGTTACAGCTTCGGTCCTGTGAGTCGTAGCGTGATGTAATATAGCCTATAGCCTTCCTCGATACATGAAGTATCTAACAAAAAAATTCCAATTCGAACCAGTAGTTCTTGAGATTGGCGCGTTCAAACAAACAAACTCTTCAGCTTTATAATATTAGCATAGATTCTTCAATATGTTTCAAGTCACCTAAACTAAATAAGTATGGAAAGAAATTTCTTAATTTATTGTTTCGACTATTGAAGTGTGCTCCATAATTTGCAATATGCGATAATATTTGAAAAACTTATTATCAGATAAAACTTTTCTTTATAAGAACCTGTTTTTAATTAATTATACCTTTTATCAAAATGGAAATGGACACATGTTTAAATACTCCTTTAAACAAATGTATTAAGAATAGGTTTGACATGTTTAGACGCTATTTTCTCAAAATGAAATGTGGCTTGACACAGTATTGCTTATCAGCGTCCAAATGTAATTATCTAGGACAGCCCCAGGCTCTCACCTGCAGCCAAACGCCCCCCTCCCCCTTGTAGGGCCGCAGGGCGCCGACGGGTCGCCCGGGCCAGCCCCAGTCGGGCTCCAGCGATTCCAATTCAGGGTCTGAAGACTCGTCTTCGGAGCATGATGACGATGTGGCTGTCTTTTTCTGAATCATGGATAGGTTATTAATTTAAAGAAAATAAAACCCGTAACAAGACTGCAGTCCGTACCGTGTCACCGTGTTCTGTCTAAACGCCTGAAGTGAGAATCGTTACTGACCGACTTTAAATCGTTATAGATCCTAAACGGTAATTCTGATTGAGAAACGATATGAGAAACCTAAAAATGATTTTTAAATACCTATTCAATGATACCCCACTTGACATAGTTCGTCGATTATTATTAAATAAACTAGCTTCCGCCCGCGACTTCGTCCGCGTGTAATAGTCACTTTGGGTTAATAATGCATTATTTTAGAACAAATTTGGTTAGCATAAAAAAGATTATAGTGAGCTAACCTTACAAGATAGACATATGCTGTCGCGGACTTTTATTTAGAACTTTTAAAGGGGAACAATTCTGTCATACATGATTTTTGCGAAACTTTAACCGTTTACGCAGCGCACGCGGCGTAAGCTCTCTCAATAGGAAAATATCCTCCGATTTTGAAACACTCTTCATTGGTGCTCCGCTCTTTTGGATCTTAGCGTGATAATGTATAGCCTATAGCCTTCCTCGATGTATGGGCTATCAAACACTGAAAGAATTTTTCAAATCGGACCAGTAGTTCCTGAGATTAGCGCGTTCAAGCAAACAATCAAACAAACAAACAAACTCTTTGGCTCTTTCATATTAGTATAAATAAAAAAAAACACATAACACTAACACAAACACCCAGATCACGACAAACATCCGTATGGCCAATACAGACGCTAGCCGTGTGCGGGGATCGAACCCGCGACCGTTAGCGCTACAGTCAGTTGCAGTGACCACTGCGCCAAAATTATTTATTTTTCAGAGCATCTAAAATCGATTTCGATAAATAACATGCCTGATTCGTCATATTAACCTTAACATTTAGAAAAATCAAAATGGCCGATTTTGGACGCCATAATGTGAAAATCAATAATGAAAATCGACGAACTATGTCAAGTGGGGTATCGTTGAATAGGTATTTAAAAATCATTGTTAAGTTTCTCATATCGTTTAATCAGAACTACCGTCTAGGATCTATAACGGATTAAAGTTGGTCAGTAACGATTCTCACTTGTAGGCTTTCAGATGGTCTTGTTAGGTAAGTTTCTTATATAGTATTATTTACACAAAACATTATCTCTCTCCAAAGCCGAGATGAGTAGTGGTTAGAAATTGTCGATTTCAACCGATGATCACGGGTTCAAAACTCGCTGAGTTTTCAAATGCTAAAGTGTTTAATTCATTTCGAGAAGGAAAACATCGTGAAGAAAACTGCATATGACAGAACATTTTGCCACATGTGTATCCGGCTCGAAGGACCAGCGTGGTGGATTAAGCTCTAAACCTACTCCTTAATAGGAGAGGCCTTTGTCCAGCAGTGGGATATTTATAGACTGTAACTTTACTTTTTATTACTTAAATACTCCCCCCCCCCATACAACAGATTATAAAACCCCTCACCGGCACTCCCTTGTCCTCTTCGCTCTTCTCCCTCATTCTCACCACGTAGGGGTGGTCATCAGCGAGTGGCAGGTCGTGTCGGGGCAACACTCTTATGCCCAGCCACGACATGAACAGCAGCGCTCCGCGTGGTCCACACTCCAGCAGGTACGCGCCTATGAGGGCTTCCACGCAATCGGCTATTGACTTATCTGTGATAATAATACGGTTATGACGACAAAAATTAAACTACTAAGAATTATACCTGGAAAAATAATGGTTTAATTTTAAAAATCGCAAGTGTATCTCGTGTGTATGACCGTATCTAACTTTTTCTATAAATTCGGTGAAGCAATCGACTTATTACTCGCTGAAGCACACATGAGAAGCTGACGTTTAGATTAAGAGATTAATGCGTTCAAACAAACTTTTCCCTATTCGATATATGGATGCTGATAAGCAATAATGCGTCAACGCACAAAAAGTCAAATTCGGAGATATTGACGTATTTTGATACCGCATCATCTATTTAGCATTATTCAAAAAAAATCAGTCATATAAATAAGTAAGGAAAAAAAGGTTCTTAATTAATTGGTTCGAATTTCAAGTGGATTCCATTTTTTTGCATTTTATATAATAATTTCAAATATATTTAAATATTTTTTTTTTTGATAATATATTAAATGTATCACTCTGATTTAAATTCATTATACGTTTTATCAAAAAATAAGATAAAAGATGGATATATACTTCGTCATAAATATTTGTTAAGAATAGGTTTAACATCTTTAGATGCCATTTTCTCAGAAGTCCGTGTGGCTTGACACAGTATTGCTTATCGGCGTCCATATGTAAGTATAAAGTTCAAGTTTTAATTACGGTTTTAATTTTAAGGTTTTTTTTTGATGCGGAATGTGATGTCTTATACTTACAGGGCCACGAGCTATCTCTTACGGTTTTACTGGCGTTTATGGTTACTGTTTCGCTCCTATGAGTCGTAGCGTGATGTAATGTAGCCTATGGCCTTCCTCGATAAATAAACTATCTAACATTAGTAGATATTTAAAGGACCTTGATTAAAAGTCGAACACCATGTATAAACATATTCACCTGGTATGCTGTGCTGCGTGATGAGGTTATACGGGATGAAGCAGCCCGAGCTATCCACTGGCGCGTCTGTCTGTGCATCCTTCGTGTCACCCTGTATAAGAATAACTTTATTTGTAACATCTAAATATATATAACTCAAAGATGACTGACATAGTGATCTATCAACGCACAGCACAAACCACTGGACGGATCGGGCTGAAATGTGGCATGCAAGTAGATGTTATGACGTAGGCATCCGCTAAGAAAGGATTTTGGTTAATTCTACCCCCAAGGAAATTAAATAGGGGATGAAAGTTTGTATGGAACTATGTCAATTTTAAACCGATCGGGCTGAGACTTTGCATGCATAAAGCTACTATGACGTAGGCATCACAGACATCGCAGACGAAGTCGCGAGCATTAGCTAGTAGATATAAATGCAGATAGAAATTATTAGAGTAGACACTAAAAAAAAAGTAACAACAAAAACTAAAATCAAAATCAAAATCAAAATCAAAATATGCTTTATTCAAGTAGGCTTTTACAAGCACTTTTGAATCGTCAATACAGAAACAAAAGAAAACTAAACACTAATTAATTAATTAATTTACCACCGGTTCGGAATGTAGATTCTACCGAGAAGAACCGGCAAGAAACTCGATAGTTACTCTTTTTAAAAGTTTTACGATGGGTACATACATTTATGAGTTACAAATATATTAAACACCTGTGTGAATCCAGCTTATACTAAATCCAAGCATGTTTATCATCTATATAATCTTGAACAGAATAATATGCTTTAGCTACTAAGGATTTTTTAATATGTACTTTAAATTTATTTTTCGTAAACTGTAACACTTTTTGCGGAATTTTATTATAAAAACGAATACCTTGCCCCAAGAAGGTAACATTGACTTTGCGGAGTCGAAACTTCGGCGTTATAAGTTTATCCTTTCTTCTCGTGTTAATACAATGCCTGTTACTGTTATGTTATGTAAAAATAATTACAAAGTAAATAATTGTAATAATAATGATTTTTAAAGGTAACTAATAACAATAACGACAAATAGACGCTGATAAGCAATACTGTGTCAAACCACACGGACTTAATTTTGAGAAAATCTGAACATATTTAAAATAAATTTAAAGAAGTATTTATCCATCTTTCTAACTAAACTAATTTAAAAAAAGGTTTTATGTAATAATAAGTTTTTCAAACATATGAAATCATTGAAACATTAAATTAAGAAACTTTTTCCGTTCTTATTTAGTTTAGATGACTTGAATTTCTTTCAGAATAATGTTATATACGTGATGCGTTATCAGAATACATCAAAATCTCCGAATGCGATTGTGTGGTTATCAGCATCCACTGTGACTGTCTTGTAACGGTCGTTTTATGGCGTCGGATGACGTCACTCAAACGTTTATGGAAATAATATATACTTTTTCAATAACGTTAAACACGTGACACATTCTCAGAATACATCAATATCTCTAAATATGACTTCTAGTGGGTTGACATATTATTGCTTATCAACATCCAATTTAAATAAGTGATTTGAAAAAAGAAAAGTTACTTTGTCTATTAATTTTTATATGAAAATAACTTCGATTTCATTCATACTTAAAGAGAACCCTCCTGTCGATATAAGTAACATTATAGACACCCCAAGCTTAATAAGCGCCGTCGTGCAACTGTCTTATATCCGCCTTTTTTGTAGTGGCGATATTAGGATAAATGGATTAGTAAAATCAACAAGTCTTTTTCCGCAAGTTTAAAATACGAAATATAATGTAAATATTAAAAATTTTGAAATTTTTAAGTATAGGCCCGGCGCCTTTTTCACTCGGCGCCGTCGTGCGCCGCACGACTTTGCACGTATGGACGGCGCGCCTGATTATACAATACTTTGAAAAGCATTTTCAAAATTTAGTTATTTTTAACAGAATAATGATTAATTTCACAGACACGTTGGCGCAGTGGTCACTGCAACTGACTCAAGCGCTAACGGTCGCGGGTTCGATCCCCGCTCACGGCAAACGTCTGTATTGGCCATACGGATGTTTGTCGTGGTCTGGGTGTTTGTGTTAGTGTTGTGTTTCCGGACCCCCGACACAAGGTCACGCGATCTTAATGGGGGCCGTTGAGTGTGATGCGTTTAAATGATTAATGTATTATCTTATGTATAGTAATAAAACGAATACATTTAATAAAATTAATATACCCTGCAAATTTAAAAAAAAAACATGAAAAAATACCAAAAATCTTTTTTTTTTCAAACTGAAACGGATTAAAAGTGCTCTACTGTAA
The DNA here is from genome assembly GCA_037950945.1 of Hypolimnas misippus. Lineage (NCBI taxonomy): Eukaryota > Metazoa > Arthropoda > Insecta > Lepidoptera > Nymphalidae > Hypolimnas > Hypolimnas misippus. Next base: position 5,700,914 of record JBBEEQ010000020.1, read on the forward strand.
AATTGTAATTTTGGGGTTACAACAACTTACGTGGGAGGTATCGATATATTCTATATAATCGCAGGAAGAAATATCTTCCGAAAATATACCTTAAATTTTAAAACACTTCCCAAGAAATTGTGGTCTTGGTGTTTGATATAGTTACTCACCGTCGCGTTGGGCTGGAGGGTGGGTTGGAGGGTTGGTGGTGGTTGATGGCAGGGCGGCAGCCAGTTGTCGTGGGGTTCGAACTTGGACGCGATCATTCTGGCCCCCAAACGTTTATTACGACCTAGGCGGTAAAGATTTAAGTTGGACACCTGGAAAAAATGGGTTATAATCTTGAAAAATGTATAAAAAATAAAGTAACAGCCCGTAAACGTCCCACAGCTGGGCAAAGACTTCTTCTATTAAGGAGAAGGTTTAGAGCTTAATCCACCACGCTGGTCCTTCGAGCCGGATGTACATATGTCAAAATGTCTCCTGGCACATGCAGATTACCTCACAATGTTTTCCTTCACCAAGCACGAGATGAATTTAAACACAAATTTAACTCTAACTCAGCGGTGCTAGCCGGGTTTCGAACCCGCGATCATCGGTTGACATCGACGTGTCTATTCGGCACCATTTAATGCGGCGTATACGATTCACGCTTAACTGATCTTTTGTTAAATACACAAGCCAGCCAACTCCCGAAAAAAGTTTTTATAGATATTTCCCGAGAGCTCGAAAGGTAGTTTAATAAAATTATCATCAAAATCGCTTCAGAAAACGGAGTTCTTGTAACAAACATTAAATACACGAATAGAGACGTTCCTTTTGAAGACAATTAAAAATGGTTATCTAAAACGAGAACCGAACCTGCTTACTCCTCATATGGGACAGCTTGCCTTCATGGACAGCTGGGTGGGCGCAGTACAGATATGCGGTTATGGCGAACTTCAGAAAACTATCCCCAATAGTCTCCAAACGTTCTAGGTTTATTCCATCATTCGCGTTGGACATCGTTAACGCCTGTAACATAATAAACGCATACACTCAATGGCCTCCATAAGCCCATTAAGCGCTAATATTGACTCTAGCAGTTTTAAACTAAAATATTTTATTTTTTTTTAATTATTAGTAACATATTATGGATAGTTTTAGAAGGGTGTACTCGCACGAGTACAGCGGTCAAACTTACTGAATCGTAGTTGTAAAAGCTAAGTTACAACAACTAACTGTACTCAAACGAGTACGACGGCGCATAATGGGTTAAGATTTCATGATCTTGTGTCGGGGGTCCGGAAACATTCACAACACTAACACACCTAGACCTCGATACAGACGTTTGCCGTGAGCGGGGATCGAACCCGCGACCGTTAGCGCTTCAGTAGCAGTGACCACTGCGCCAACGTGTCTATATGTACGCTACCAATACTAATATTACTTATGTTTGTTTGTTTGAACGCGCTTATCTCAGGACCTACATGTTCCAACCATGGGAACCTAATTCTTTAAATCACTAATTCATTTAGTATATATGGATGCTGATAAGCAATAATGCGTCAACCCAATGTATTTTGATTATGCGACACCTATTTAACACAATTAAAAAATTAATCTTTTAAACTACATAAATTCGAATGTTTCGAATTTCAAGTGCATTCCATATTAAAGAAAAGATATATCCGTCTTTAAAGAGATTTATTAAGAATAGATTTGACATCTTTAGACGCCATTTTCTCGAAACGAAGTCCGTGTGGCTTGACACAGTATTGCTTATCAGCGACCATATAATCCGACCGCAAGACCCTAAACCCATCACTTCACTCACCTGCAAAATAACACTAGGACTTGGCCCCGGATGCCCCTCCAAATTGGGCTGATAGTCAAAATCGAATTCCTTCCCATTCTGTCCCTTACCGTCCATATAATACGGCTTATAATCGTATTTCTCCGACCAAGAATTAACAATTTTTTCGTATTTCTCTTTCCTATCGAAACCTATGTTGGCAACTTTCTCATTAACATAATTCGGCGCGTCGATGTCTATGTCCTTCATCGCGAAACAGTTCATCGCTTTAATTTCATCGTTAGTTAAATTATTTTTTATATCTGTTAACAAAATTCTCTTGTTCCGTTCTATCGATTCTAGAGTTATCTGTCCGTTTTCGAATTCTATCGCGTCTCCGAATGGAAAGATTTCGTTTAGGATCTGATCGTTCGTCTTCGTGTTCACTTCTTTTATTTTTTGATTATCTGCGACATTATTTTCACTTTTATCACAATTAGTTAAGGCTTCATTGGATTTTGTAGTTATTTCTTTTGATTGTACTCTTTCATTTATAGCCTTTTTACTTTCATTGTTAATATTCCTGTTTGTCTGTTTGTTAATTAGTTCTAGAGCTATTTCGTCATTTACATTTATGTCTTTTCCTACAGGTGTAGTTTTACTTACATCGACTTCTGTTGTACTTAAATTCGGTTTATTTAATTTCGTATCTACCACTTTTGGATGTTCAACTTCATTACACTCATTATTACTTTTAAAATCTTCATTTGATATTTCATTCATAAAATCATTACATTTGCTAATTGTTCCATCAGTTATATCATCTCTAACTTTATCGTCAATATTAAATTCACGTATTACATTATTAACGTCCATATCTGTACATATATCTTCAGAATTTTTATTATTTTCATTACAAACTGTCCTTTCTAAGCAATTTTCAGTAATATTTTGACAATTTTCTTCAACAGTTCCTACGTTTAATTTATCATTTAAATCAATTGATTCAACTCTTTCTGTTATTAACGCAACGTTGTCCTTCATAACGCTATTATCTATTATATCTTTTACGGAATCTTCTTTATTAATAGGACTATCTCTTTTATCTTTTTGTGGTATATTTTTATCTATATCTCTAGTTGGTTCTGGTAATAGATCTTCTATCTTTTTATCTTTATCTATTAATAGACCGTTTTCTAAGATTTCTCTTTCGTGTTTCTCGACGGATTCGCGGAATTTTCTCACATACTGTAATATTAATGTTAGATGTTATTTTAAGGTATTATTTATCTTTATTTATTTTACGTTAAACATGAAATGAATAACTTTAAACATGACATAAAAAACAGGGATAATCGATTCCGTACTTTACTGCTATTCAGAAAAAAGGCGCCTGAGCACTTGACGCGGAATCGTTCAAGTTTAATATTATAAAACTAGGATTTAAAAAAAATAAACCAATTTTAAAATACACAATTTCGTTGTCTTCGATTTACACTAATTACATTTACATTGATTTATAAAACCAAATTACTGAATCGATTTTGATAAATTTCTATAAAACCAATCTGAAAAATTTTATATTATATACTTTATTTCACTAAGTAATTATTATAGTCAATTACAAAGTAGATACATAGGCAAAGGGGGATTTCAATCAACCTCGGAGTCGAGTGATGAGGTCAAACAGCGGGTAACATAGTGCTTAATAAAAGTATACTCTTTCGAAAAAAAATTAACAATTGATTAAAAATTTACGGAGTTTTGAGGTTATAAACATAAAAAAACCATACAATTAACCTGCTTCTTTTTAGAAGTCGATTGAAAAGTCATTATTATTTCATATATATGTAACTAGTTACTACTCACGTTAAGGTTATTTTCAACGTACAAATTTTGGACCACCATTTCACCCCCTTTGGGAGTGAATTGGGTATACTTTCAGATCACTCCCATAGATTAAAAAAATAAAATAATGAATGCTAAACTATGTTCCGAATAAACACAATTACGTAATTTATTTTGGAAGTGAGTTTTTTCGTCACTAAAACAAATGTATGTATGAATGTGTAGCTATACCTCGTCCGGCGGTTTCCCTTCCCTCAGAATACTCTTAAACTGCGCCAAGTCCCGGTCGTCGTCAAGCTTATCCGGCTGCGGCGCCGGCGCGATGGGTTTACGTCTTTCCAAATCGACGGCCTCCGCTTCGTGAGCCGTTTTGTATTCGATACGAACTCCCATTGCCGCTGTGGATGGCAAGACTACGATTAACAAGACTTAAGTACTTTGACAAACGCGTTGGCGCAATGGTCACTGCAACTGACTAAAGCGCTAACGGTCGCGGGTTCGATCCCCGCTCACGGCAAACGTGTGTATTGGCCATACGGATGTTTGTCGTGGTCTGGGTGTTTGTGTTAGTGTTGTTTCCGGACCCCCGACACATGGTCACACGATGTTAATGGGGGCCGTTGAGTGTGATGCGTTATTTATTATTGTTATTATTAAGCGAGAAACTTCTGGAAGATACAGATGATATACACGATTTAAATACGCTAAAAGCAGTATTATTTCAACGTTTAGTAATCGTGAAAATCTAAAGCGAGAATTACACTTCAGTTTTGCTTTTAGACTTTCATAGAGAATTATATGGATGCTGATAAGCAATAATGTGTCAACCCACAAATAGTGAAACTCGGAGATATTGATGTATTTTGATAGTGCATCACCTATTTAACATTATTCAATAAAAAATAAAGTCGTATAAACTAAATACGTAGGAAAAATGTTTCTTAATTGTTTCGAATTTCAAGGTCGTTCCTTATTTTGTAATTTATACAATAGTCTAATATATTTAAAAGACTTTTTATTAGATAATATATTAAATATAACCTGCTTTCAATTCATTATACCTTTTATCAAACAAGAAAAGAAAATATGGGCAAATACTTATTAAAACAAATTGATTAAAAATAGGTTTGATATCTTTAGACGCCATTTTCTCAGAATGAAGTTCGTGTGGCTTGACACAGTATTGCTTATCAGCGTCCATATAAGATTCTCATCGCTTTACAGCTGAAAGAGTTTACTGTCAGCGGCTGTCGACACTCTCAGCTCTCGTGGCTACTGGCGACGTATCCGTTGCTCGCTTACAGATTTTTATATCGCTTTCGAGAGTAAAACTTACAGATGTAATTCTAGGCTTACGATAAACAAGACTTGAGATTACCAATTTTTTTTAAAGGAAGACATTACAAAAAATACGTCAAATAGTATGAACATATCTATAGTTGGACGCTGATAAGCAATACTGTGTCAAGCCACACGGATGTCGTTTTAACGAAATGCCGTCTAAAGATGTCAAATCTATTCTTAATAAATATGTTTGAAGACGTATATGTATATCCATTTTTTCTTTTCTATTTTGGTAAAAGCTATAATGGATTAAAAGCATCTAATAATGAGTTATTTTTTAATATACATATGAGATTATTGTATAAATTTCAAAATATGGTACGCACTTCAATATACGAAACATTAAATTAAGAAACTTTTTCCGTACTTCTGTTAATTCTTTTTAAATGACTTTAAGCTTTCTTGAATAATGTTAAACATGACGCACTATCAGTATACAATCAATATCTCCGGATTTGACTTTATGTGGGTTGACACGTTATTGCCTATCAGCAAATATCATTGGGTAAGCAGAAGTATATTACGACTCACCGTTAGAATTTCTGCTGCTACAGAATCCACTGAGGTCCGTATCGTCATCGCTGCCATCGGAGAGATCAGAATCATCGGTGTCGAAATCGCTGAAAAATAATTGTTTTCATAGCAAAATATAAACGACTAGCTTTATATATATTTATTTATTTCAGACTAGCTTTTGCCTGCGATTTCGTCCGCGTTTTCGTCGTTTTTCGAAAAAAAGTAGCGTATTTCCTTCCTCAGGGTTCAGTGGTTTTGATGTGACAGAGAGATTGACTATCGTAATTTAATAGGGAAATATAATATGTCAATCCACAATACTTGATTTCTATGATATTTTTATTAAATAGGTAATAATGTTAACTTTTTTAAATTCGTGATGAGTGAGAGTGTTATAAACGTAAGAGTAAACAAATATAATCAGAATGCTCCGAACTGCTAAGCTATCAGGAGTTACACGTGTTATTCCGAGTCAACCATAAAAGATAGACATATGCTATTGCGGGATATTTTCTAGAAAATTTTATGTAGAATATTTCCGTCATACATGATTTCTATGTAACTTTAACCATTAAGGCAGCATACGCGACGGAACCTTAAAAATTGGAGTAACGTCTCCCGTTTTCCCAAAGTTTCCCTTCACTACTCTGCTCCTATTGACTGTAACGTGATGAAAAGTATACTATAACCTGCCCAGGAGTATGAAGAATAATTGTACTGAGTTTCGTTAAAATCCGTCGAGTAGTTTTTGTTTCTATAAGGAACATACAGACAGACAGACAGACAGATAAAAATTTTACTGATTGCATTTTTGGCATCAGTATCGATCACCCCCTGAGAGTTATTTTGAAAATATATTTCATGTACAGAATTGACCTCTCTACAGATTTATTATAAGTGTACATCATAATACATCCATGTGTTAGTAACAATGAACTTAACTATCAATAATAGTTAAGATGTAGGCATCCGCTAAGGATTTACCTATTCACCCCCTGAGGGGGTGAATCGGGAGACCGAAGTTTGTAGAGAAATCATTCTTAACGCGAGTAAAATTAATAATTGTTATACTAGATATAAAACTATTTTAAACGGATTTAAATCGCGTATATTAATTATTTTTATCACCCCGACGTTTCGAGCACTTTGCAGCGTTCGTGGTCGCTGCAAAGTGATTTTATTTCAATGAAGAATTTTTCAATTCGTACCAGTAGATTAGCGCGTTAATTTAAATCACATACAATAATTATTAGCATTGCTCGCGACTTTGTTCGCGTTAAATTCTCCACACACTTTCGGCTCTCGTTTACCGGATACGGATATCCGGACACCACTACTAACAGTACATACCTTGACATGTAAGAACAGTCGCTGTCCGCCATGGAAAACGTCCGGCTCGGATTGAAGTGACTGACTTTCGGCTTTTCGATAGGTTCTGACCAATTCGCTCCTCCTGGGGGTGAGAATGATACGTCTTTAACTTTTTGAATTTTGAATATAAATTTAATTTTTTATTTATCCTTTGGATAGTTAGGTTTTACATTTCAAGACTGACCACAGATTATTCTAAATTTGACCATAGACATTACCAATAAACAAAAGAGTGTATATACGTATGGATAAAAAAAAGTTCAGTTTTTTAATGGATGCTGATAAGCAATAATGTGTCAACCCACAAAAAGTCCAAATCGGAGTTATTGATATATTTTGATACTGGATCACCTATTTAACTTTAATTTAAAAAAATCTGGTCATATAAGCTTAATGAACTTGGAAAAAAGTGTCTTAACTAATTGTTTTGAATTTCAAGTGCGTTCCATATTTTTCTATTTGTACAATTATCTGAAATATTTGAAAAACTTCTTATTAGATAATATATTAAATATATCAATCTGCTATTCATTACATCTTTTATCAAAACAGAAAGGAAAAGATGGATATATACGTCTTCAAACAAATTTATTAAGAATAGGTTTGACGTCTTTAAACGCAGTTTTCTCAAAGTAAAGTCCGTGTGGCTTGACACAGTATTGCTTATCAGCGTCAAAATATCTATTCTAGTAAAGCTAATATGTCCAACACATGCCCGGTTGACGCCCTGTATATAGACTTCAAGTGTACGAAGTTTCACACCCCTCCACAAATTTTCGTAAAATGGTGTAAAAAGTGTTTGCTTCACATATTAATATATAGACAAACACTCGATCTTAACAGATGATCGCGGGTTCAAACCCAAGTTAGCACCACTGGATTTTCAAGTGCTAAATTAGTGTTTAAATTCATCTCGAGCTCGGTGAAGGAAAACATCGTGAGGAAACCTGCATGTGCCGGGAGACTGACACATGTACATCCTGCAGTGGAGCAGCGTGGTGGATTAAGCTCTAAGCCTTCTCCTTAATAGGAGAGGACGCCTTTGCCCATCAGTGGCAAATTTACAGGCTGTTACTTCACTAGTTTACTTTAAAGCTATACAAAATTGTACTATTATACTATACAAAAATATTTTGACGACAAAGAGGCGTGGATTTGATACGCGTTGATTTTCTATCCGGATAACATAATTAAAACGTAATAAAAATACATTATGTATAAAAAATTTTAAAAGAGTCACTATCGAGTGTCTCGCCGGTTCTTCTCGGTAGAGACTACATTCCGAACCGGTGGTAGCTTTATAACAATCTAAAACGAAAATATGACATGTAACTTGACGATACGAAAGTGCTTTAAAAGCCCATTTGAATAAAGTATATTTTGAGTTTGATTCGTCATATTTACCAGACGATGAAGTGCAGAAGGTGAGGTTCGGCGGCAAGGGCTCCATGAACTCGTCGAACTCGGGATCCTGCGGTATCGATGAAGCCATGTCGTTACTCCAGGTACCGATTTCGAAGCCCTAGAATCAATTAACTTATTGAATCGTTCCGTTTATTCACCCCAACGTATCCGGCTCTGCACGTTTCAGGAGAAAATCTGCCACATGTATATCCGGCTCGAAGGACCAGCGTGGTGGATTAAACTTTAAACCGTATATGGGAGAGAAGGCCTTTGATAAGCCGTGGGACATTTACAGGCTGTTACTTTACTATAGGCTATATTACATCACGCTACTCCGGAGCGAAGCGGTACCCATAAACGCGAGTGAAACCCCGAGGGTCAGTTACTATGTAATGTACGGTATGTTGCAGACTACAAATCTTCGCTTTTTCTTTATACATGCTTGATTAAACTCTAAAGATTCTTCTTAATCCCAGAGGAGGCTTTTGCCCAGCAGTGGGACATTTACATGCTGTTAATTTACTCTTATATAATACATCATTATAATTATTACTCACACTTTCTGCGTCTTCTTTCTCTTGTAATATGTCATTGATCGTCTTCTCTTTAACGTCTTCTTTCTTCTTATCTTCTATTTCTTTTACTTCTTTCTCTTTATCTTCTTTAATTCTGTGAATTGTTAAAATTATATTTGTTGAAGTAATTTATATAGGAAGAGTCCTTAGTATATCTAAATATATATAATTCAAACTGACTGAGTGACTGACTGACATAGTGATCTATCAACGCACAGCACAAACCACTGGACGGATCGGGCTGAAATGTGGCATGCAGGGAGATGTTATGACGTAGGCATCCGCTAAGAAAGGATTTTGATTAATTCTACCCCCAAAGGGATAAAATAGGGGATGAAACTTTGTCAATTTTTAACCGATCGGGCTGAGACATTGCATGCATAAAGCTACTCTGACGTAGACATCAGACATCGCAGACGAAGCCGCGAGCATCAGCTAATAGTATTTCTAAATAAATTATTGTGTATTGCAAAATATGGAACACACTTCAATATTCGAAACATTAAAATATGGAACTTATATCCATAATTATTTAGTTTTTCATTTAAAAGTTTGGAATAGTGTTAAACACGTGGCAAATTATCAAAATACATCATATCTCAGAATTGGACATTTTGTGGGTTGACACATTATTGCTTATCAGCATCCATATATATTAATAATTCTTATATATAATATAACATTTACATACCTAGAATCTTTATCCTTTTCATCTTTTTTCGTGTCCACCTTTTCAGTATCTGCACTGAGTACCTGATGATAATAAAATATATAATTTTAACCCCCAACATAAAAATAGGGGGGTGTTTAACTCCGGGATCTTCCAGAGTTATATATATATATAATGAAACTCTAATCTCAAATAGATCTTTGATCAAGCCGTGTCAGAGATTAGCCTAACCAAACTGACGTACAGACAAACGAACAAAAAATTTCTATATCGTTGTCTTAGATTTTCGCGATTATTATTCATTGAAATAAAACTATTTTAAACGGATTTAAATCGCGTATATTAATTATTTTTATCATCCCGACGTTTCGAGCACTTTGCAGCATTCGTGGTCACGGGTAGACAGTCGAAAATTTCTAAAATTTAATTAGTACACTCGACTCGAAATTTACTATACTGTCAATGATATTCAAATAACACAGTTGCTCAACCTTGAGCTGACGCTGCACATCAGCTGACACATCTCACTCACAGAAGTATCGTGATGGGATCGTTGAAATGATCTTAAAGAGTAAATCGTCTGATTTTTTTTAAATTTTCAAATGTATATGATCAAAATAATAAAGATATAAAAGAACTGAAATGGCCCAGTGGTTTGAACACGTCGATCTTAACCGACGAATCGGCTAGCTCCACTGAATTTTCGAGTACTAAATTAGTGTTTAAATTCATCTCGAGCTCAGTGAAGGAAAACATCGCGAGGAAACCTGCATGTGCCGTGGACTGACACATGTATATCCCGCAGTGGAGCAGCGTGGTGGATTAAGCTCTAAGCCTTCTCCTTAATAGGAGAGAAGGCCTTCGCCCAGCAGTGGGATATTTCCAGGCTGTTACTTTACTTTACTTTTAAAATAAGAAACACAAAATTTAATATATCCACTTCTAGCTAGAGACAAATGTACGTACATCGGCGTTTTCCAAAATATCACTCCTAAGAGGGTAAATTGGATGCTGATAAGCAATAATGTGTTAACCCACAAAAAGTCAAATTCGGAGATATTGATGTATTTTGATACTGCATCACCTATTTAACATTATTCAAAGGAAAATCAAGTCATATAAACTAAATAAGTACGAAAAAAGTGTCTTAATAATTATTTCGTATTTCAAAAAAGAAAAGAAAAGATGGATATAAACTTCATTAAACAAAAAATTAAGTAAGAATAGGTTTGACATCTTTAGGTGCCATTTTCTCAAAATGAAGTCTTTTTGGGTTGACACAGTATTGCTTATCAGCGTCCAATTAGGGGTACCCGATCTATATGTAGCTTAGTAAAGTATATTATGATTTTGACTGTCAAAAGTATTAAAGGACACCGGGGCAGAATATCCAGTCACATATATGGACGCTGATAAGCAATACTGTGTCAAGCCACACGGACTTCATTTTGAGAAAACGGCGTCTTAAGATATCAAATACATTCTTAATATATTTTTTGTAGATGTGTATATCCATCTCTTTTCTATTTTGATGAATGGTATACTAAATGCAAAGCAGGTTATTATAATGAAAAATTTTATCCAGTTATAAGTTTTTCGAATACATTAGATTATTGCTTATCGAAAAATAAATCAAATCAAATCAAATCAAATCAAAAAATACATTATTCAAGTAGGCTCTCACGAGTACTTTTGAATCGTCAATACATGAAAAAACAAAAAAAAAATTACATCAAATAATGAAGCTACCACCGGTTCGGAGCGTAGATTCTACCGAGAAGAACCGGCAAGAAACTCGATAGTTACTCTTTTAAAATATTGTCAATACAACACAGTTTGTGATTACAAATTGATTATTTATCCTGCACGAAATTCAGCGTATGCTAAGCCCACGCGTCTTTATCGTCAACGTAATCTTGTATAGAGTAATATGCTTTAGCTATTAGAGACTTTTTAACATATGATTTAAATCAATCATGGAAAACTGCAAATATTTATGGAAAACTGCAAATATTTCTGGGGGATTTTATTATAAAAACGAATACCTTGCCCCAGAAAGGAAACATTTACTTTGTGAAGTCGAAAACAAGGTGTTATAAGTTTATCTTTCTTTCTCGTGTTAATATTATGTCTATCTCTATTTCTTTCAAAAGAATGAATATTTTTATGAATGTATACTATATTGTTATAAATGTACTGTGACGCAACAGTAAGTATACCTACTTCACTAAAAATATCCCGAAGGGAGTCTCGAGCTCCTAGATTATAAATACCACGAACAGTTCTTTTTTGTAAGATAAATACAACATTAATATCTGTAGTTCAAATTTTAATAATATATTTCAATATATATTTATTATTAAAATTGATTATTAAAATTTTTTTGTGATATCCCCGTTGTGTATTATTCATACTATTTATTTTGTACTAGTAGTGTTAGTTATATATATGTATATTTATTTTCAGATATGCTTTTTATATAATATGTACTCCTAATGTATATATTTATGTATGGTATGTATGTGTGTATGTATGCAAGTAGATTTACTTATACTTATTGGACTTTATATGCATCTACTGAACGCTCTTTCTTGCTCGTCTTAAGGTTGGCTGGTAGAGAAGGCTATATAGCTTTAAGTCCGTCTTTTGCTCAATGTATTTTTTAAAACTGTTGTGCAATAAAGTGAAATAAATAAATAAATAAATATTAAATAAATTGCGAAACATTAAATTAAGAAACTTTTTTCCGTACTTATTTAGTTTAGATGACTTGAAAAATTTTCGAATAATGTTAAACACGTGACGCATTAACCGAATACATCAATATCTCAGAATGTGACTTTTGTGGGTTGATACATTATTGCTTATCAGCATCCATATGTACTTATACTTACTGACTCACTCTCACTCAATATCTCAGAATGTGACTTTTTGTGGGTTGATACATTATTACTTATCAGCATCTATATGTACTTATACTTACAGGCTCGCACATACTCACCTCAGCCAAACTCCAGCCAAAGTCGAGCGGAGGCCACTGGAAGCCGGGACAGGTCTCGTCGTCGATCCGGGGAATCCCCAGTCCAACATCTATCGCTACGGATCGACGGATCTCGTCCGCTATTAGTAGAGCGTTTATTCTGTAACAAGTGAGAAAAAATTTAATGAACTGTTGGTTAATTGTAACTTAGTTTATATGCTTAAGTATATAAGTTAAGTAACAGCCTGTAGATGTCCTTCTGCTGCGCAAAGACTCCTCTCATATTAGAGGTTTAAAGCTTGGTCCAAAACGTTGGTCCTTCGAGCCAGATATGCATGTAGCAGAACGTTTCCCGTACGTGCTGGTTTCATCACGATGTTTATCTATATGTATTATAATATGTATTATATTGTGTAAACAGCTCCGACACCAGGACCTGCTCCTGCTCGTCACAGCTGTGCAGACACTCACCTGTACAGCACGCAGGGCAGCGCCACGGTCGCGAACAGCTCCGGCACCAGGACCTGCTGCTGCTCGTCACAGCTGTGCAGACACTCACCTGTACAGCACGCAGGGCAGCGCCACGGTCGCGAACAGCTCCGGCACCAGGACCTGCTGCTGCTCGTCACAGCTGTGCAGACACTCACCTGTACAGCACGCAGGGCAGCGCCACGGTCGCGAACAGCTCCGGCACCAGGACCTGCTGCTGCTCGTCACAGCTGTGCAGACACTCACCTGTACAGCACGCAGGGCAGCGCCACGGTCGCGAACAGCTCCGGCACCAGGACCTGCTGCGGCTCGTCACAGCTGTGCAGACACTCACCTGTACAGCACGCAGGGCAGCGCCACGGTCGCGAACAGCTCCGGCACCAGGACCTGCTGCTGCTCGTCACAGCTGTGCAGACACTCACCTGTACAGCACGCAGGGCAGCGCCACGGTCGCGAACAGCTCCGGCACCAGGACCTGCTGCTGCTCGTCACAGCTGTGCAGACACTCACCTGTACAGCACGCAGGGCAGCGCCACGGTCGCGAACAGCTCCGGCACCAGGACCTGCTGCTGCTCGTCACAGCTGTGCAGACACTCACCTGTACAGCACGCAGGGCAGCGCCACGGTCGCGAACAGCTCCGGCACCAGGACCTGCTGCTGCTCGTCACAGCTGTGCAGACACTCACCTGTACAGCACGCAGAGCAGCGCCACGGTCGCGAACAGCTCCGGCACCAGGACCTGCTGCTGCTCGTCACAGCTGTGCAGACACTCACCTGTACAGCACGCAGGGCAGCGCCACGGTCGCGAACAGCTCCGGCACCAGGACCTGCTGCTGCTCGTCACAGCTGTGCAGACACTCACCTGTACAGCACGCAGGGCAGCGCCACGGTCGCGAACAGCTCCGGCACCAGGACCTGCTGCTGCTCGTCACAGCTGTGCAGACACTCACCTGTACAGCACGCAGGGCAGCGCCACGGTCGCGAACAGCTCCGGCACCAGGACCTGCTGCTGCTCGTCACAGCTGTGCAGACACTCACCTGTACAGCACGCAGGGCAGCGCCACGGTCGCGAACAGCTCCGGCACCAGGACCTGCTGCTGCTCGTCACAGCTGTGCAGACACTCACCTGTACAGCACGCAGGGCAGCGCCACGGTCGCGAACAGCTCCGGCACCAGGACCTGCTGCTGCTCGTCACAGCTGTGCAGACACTCACCTGTACAGCACGCAGAGCAGCGCCACGGTCGCGAACAGCTCCGGCACCAGGACCTGCTGCTGCTCGTCACAGCTGTGCAGACACTCACCTGTACAGCACGCAGAGCAGCGCCACGGTCGCGAACAGCTCCGGCACCAGGACCTGCTGCTGCTCGGCACAGCTGTGCAGACACTCACCTGTACAGCACGCAGGGCAGCGCCACGGTCGCGAACAGCTCCGGCACCAGGACCTGCTCTTGCTCGGCACAGCTGTGCAGACACTCACCTGTACAGCACGCAGGGCAGCGCCACGGTCGCGAACAGCTCCGGCACCAGGACCTGCTGCTGCTCGTCACAGCTGTGCAGACACTCACCTGTACAGCACGCAGGGCAGCGCCACGGTCGCGAACAGCTCCGGCACCAGGACCTGCTCTTGCTCGGCACAGCTGTGCAGACACTCACCTGTACAGCACGCAGGGCAGCGCCACGGTCGCGAACAGCTCCGGCACCAGGACCTGCTCTTGCTCGGCACAGCTGTGCAGACACTCACCTGTACAGCACGCAGGGCAGCGCCACGGTCGCGAACAGCTCCGGCACCAGGACCTGCTCTTGCTCGGCACAGCTGTGCAGACACTCACCTGTACAGCACGCAGGGCAGCGCCACGGTCGCGAACAGCTCCGGCACCAGGACCTGCTCTTGCTCGGCACAGCTGTGCAGACACTCACCTGTACAGCACGCAGGGCAGCGCCACGGTCGCGAACAGCTCCGGCACCAGGACCTGCTCTTGCTCGGCACAGCTGTGCAGACACTCACCTGTACAGCACGCAGGGCAGCGCCACGGTCGCGAACAGCTCCGGCACCAGGACCTGCTGCTGCTCGTCACAGCTGTGCAGACACTCACCTGTACAGCACGCAGGGCAGCGCCACGGTCGCGAACAGCTCCGGCACCAGGACCTGCTGCTGCTCGTCACAGCTGTGCAGACACTCACCTGTACAGCACGCAGGGCAGCGCCACGGTCGCGAACAGCTCCGGCACCAGGACCTGCTGCTGCTCGTCACAGCTGTGCAGACACTCACCTGTACAGCACGCAGGGCAGCGCCACGGTCGCGAACCACAGCGGCGCGGCGAAGGGGTGCACGCGGCACAGCTCCGGCACCAGGATCTGCTTCTGGTCGAGGCGGTCGCGCTTCGCCCTCCGAGTCCTCTCCGACGACACGGGCAGCGCCACGCCCTTGCGGTTGACGTATCTGACGGCATTGAGGATAAAGTTTAAACTCGTGAAGAAAAACGTTCTGTTCCGGGAAACTTTCTGACACATGTATATCCGGCTCGAAGGACCAACGTGGTGGATTAAGCTGAGGCTACAAACTTGAAATATAGCCAGATGCATCCACTAAGAAATATTTTTCGATATTTTATCCCCAAAAAGGGGTAAAATCTTTTTTAAAGAAAATTCTATTCTGTAGTTTTATTAAAAAAATAAAACTTTATACATATACTTCTGGATGACAGTATTGAAATGTGAAATACAAAACGTACCAATATCATCCCCTATTGGGGTGCAAGGGGGTGATAAAGTATGGGAAAAATGTATTTTCGGCCGATTATCTTCATACTTAGCATAAATATTCTATAGAGTGGAAATATGTGTATTAGAAAAATCATCATCCCACATGGAAGAGCTGAAGAAAAATTTTCGCAAGTTGGTTATTTCCAATTGAAAATTGGAAATATTGACATAGTGATCGACTAAAAACGAGTTTTTCTATATTTTATCCCTGAAGTGGTGCAAAAAAGTTTTGATGTTAATAATGAAATAGAAAACACAAAATGTAATATTTTATCAATCTTATTTCTTTTTTATTAATTAAATTAACTTTTAGTTGCCAAAAACATAGATGACGACAAACGTCACCCACTTACTCACCGTGGCGTCAAGAGGTTCAGCCTGGCGCTAGTGTGGTCGACGTCCAGCAGGGGCTGGCAGCTTTGCGTCAGCTCCGCGCCGTACTTAGCTTTATAGTAGGAGCGAAAACTAGAGTGTTGTGCTGACGGAAACGCTGAATCCGGCGTCAGTTTCCAGCATATCTCCGCCACCAGGAAGAACTGGAAGGTTATAACGTATAGGTAAGACAGCCTAGTGATTAAAATGGCTGAGTTTTCAAGTGCTAAATTTGTGTTTAAATTCATCTCGGTGAAGAAAAACTTTTTGAATTTGTATTGCTATTGGCCCTAATGGTCTTGACAACGTCACCGGGGTGGAGGGGGGCGGCCTTGAAATTGGAAGCCCCAGTTGGGGCTCAGAAGGGACGTCGTAATAGTGACTACTAGTGAGAGGCTTAGAACGTCATCGGTGTGGAGGATGGCGCTGATGACGAGGGTGAAGGTCTCACGACGCGCTAAAGCGCGAGCGAGCCGTCACAGATCGGGGACGGTGTGTCAAGGTTGGAAGCTTCTAGTAAGTAATACAATATTCGTGACAAGTGGAATTGTGAAAAAACGTGCACGTCGGGTGACATTCTGTCACATATATATCCGGCTCGAAGGACCAGCGTGGTGGATTAAGCTCTAAACCTTCTCCTTAATAGGAACGGCCTTGCCCAGCAGTCATTTATAGGCTGTTACATTATTTTACTTCTTACTTTTATAGCTAACAAATCTAAGTGCACACTCAAGTCGGGTACACTCGACCGGAGCAGTACCACACTTTCACATAAAATAGAACACAGTAGCGACATGCCGGATTAGCTTCTCTAAGGAATTGTATAAGACTCATATGTTTCGCCGATAGATGGCATTAAGAGGCGATTTAATCGCGCTATCGTTTTGTATTTCTGATTGCTTAAAGAGGATTTCGGTAAAAATATAAGAACCACAATTCATTACACTGTTTAATTTCGACACCAGAGGGAGCTGGTATCCCATAGTTTAAAGTGGATCAAACGCAAAAAATGTTTTACACTTGCAAGTACAGTTGTTCATTACACTTCAATGTCACAAATTGTTGATAATATAATCATTTATTCATTTCAAAATTACAGATAAAATACTAAATTATATAAAAATAAATGTAACTAACATAGCTAACTCGTTACACAGATTTAGAATTCCGTTAAATAATACTAAACGTGCGATATCTTGTACGGGACCCTTCGGACGGTAAACCGGAAGTGAAAAGTCTGAAATTTTGAAATATTGACATAGTGATCGACTAAAAATGAGTTTTTCGATATTTTGTCCCTAAAGGGGTGCAAAGGGGCGGAAAACGTTTGCATGCAAAATGATAACATTTTCTCTTTATGTGATCATATTTATTTTAAATACTCATAATCAAATAAAAAAGCACAAAACGTAATATTTGAACAGTTTTCCTAATCGTTTTTTTTTTTTAGATTTGAATAGTTTCGACATATTTTTTTTAATATTTTAACATTGAATTAAAGACCACCAATAGTTTAAGACTTAGACCATATATAGTACACAATGCTAGAAGCTTTTTCTTAGCTATCGGGTTTATATTCTAAAATGTTAAAATACCACGTTATAAGCATTTCTATATATTTTAAACTTTCGCGATTTATACTATTCATATTTAATATAACAGGTGTTATCACGATAACTAATGGTAGTAATACCTTTTTATTGCCCGACGTTTCGATGAAGTTACATTCGTCGTGGCCACGAGCTGACTCTGACTGACTACGTTATATTAAATATGAATAAACATTTCTAATATGTAAAAATACAAATACGATTCACGCTCGACCGGTTTTCAAGACTCACCTGCGGCTGATCCTGATTCCTATACCACGGCGTCACCACCGCTTCCTTGTACTTCTCAGCGTCAAATGTGAAAACTTCTCCCGGTTTCAGAAGGGGGTTTTCCATCTTCTTCACTCTGTCCTCCCTCTCCTTCTTCCTCTCCCCCTCCTCCCATATCATCGGCCTCTCCACCTCCAAGTTCTTCTTATCTTCCGTGTGTTTGTATATCAATTCTAGAAACGACCAGTCGATGTCCGTCCATGTCGTACCGTCTTCTCTTGTTTCTGGGAAAAATAGTATTATTTTGGTAAAGTCATTAATTTGTTTTTTCTTTTCTATTATATGGACGCTGACAAGCAATACTGTGTCAAGCCACGCAGAATTCATTTTGAGATAATGGCGTACAAAGATGTCAAACCTATTCTTAATTTTGTTTGAAGAATTATACATCTATCTTCTCTTTTCTATGTTGATAAAATGTATAATTAATTAAAAGCAGATTGGTATATTAAAAAGTTTTATATAATAATGACTTTTTCAAATATATTATATTACTGCATATTGCGAAATATTGAGCACACTAAAGGCCGGCAACGCACCCGCAACATCCCTGGTGTTGCAGATGTCCGGGCGATAGTGACCACTTAACATCAGGTGGTAATATCTGCTCGTTTGCCCCCCTATTATATATATATAAAAAAAAAACACTTCAATATTTGAAAAATTAAATTAAGAAACTTTCCGTACTCATTTAGTTTAAATGACTAGAAAAATTACATGAATAACGTTAATTACACGACGCATTATCAGAATACCTCAATATCTTCGAATTTGACTTTTTGTGGGGTGACACATTATTGCTTATCGGCATCCAAATTATAATCGACAGACGGATTATCTCAGTGTTCACTCCAAAGGTCTTAAGCGCTAACGGTCGCGGATTCGATCCCCGCTCAGAGCAAACGTCTGTATTGCCCATACGAATGTTTGTCGCGATCTGTGTGAGTTGTGTGTGACCTCTGACACAGGATCATGAGATCCTGATGGGGTCAGTATATCGTGATGTATTTGAAAATTTATGCAGTATATGGTGTTTTTTTTAAAGTACAGTTATTCACGTGAAGGTAGGTATGGCTTCCAGGTTTTTTTTTTCTTTTTAATATTACTTTTGTTATATTTGTGATGTAGAAGAGTATATACAGTATTTTTGGTAGAATATCATCAGAGACAGAGTTAATTAAAAAAATTTATGCAAGTTTAAGTTCAGTTGTAATAACATTAACGCGATTTAAAGTACGTGCTACGCCATCTATTATTCAGTTCGAGAACTAATTTCGTCACATAAACTTTTTTGAGATATTTTTCATCTAATTCTTAAAAGAAGTCATAATATCCTTTAAAAAAAATCTTAGAAGAACTCACGATTAATGACTTATTGTAGGTTAAAGCAAAAATTACACTGATAAGTCTCACTCTCAAACTTTCATAAAGCTTTACATAAGTAGTGTCTCATTGCTTTACACCTGAAAGAGTTTACTGTCAGCGCCTGTTGACACTCTCAGCTTCTGCTTCTAGGTTACAGAGCTGTTTTATATTTTTCTCAAAGGTAAAACTTACAAATATAATTCTCGAAAAAATCTATGTAAAATCTCTTTAAAATAACTTACTCTTAATAGTGGGCACGATGTAGTAATTGTTGTGCGTTGATCCTTCCGGCTGCAGCTTCATACCGCGACGTCTCACGCGTAACACGTCCGAGAACACGAACCTCATGAACCTGGGAAGGAACGAGAGAGCCTAGTTGTAGTTCGGGGCGGGATCTCACTCTCACAATAAAAAAACAGGCGAAATTTACACTTATAAGTTTACTCGCAGACTTTTCTAAAGATTTACACAAGTTTATCATTGCTTTACATTTTAAAAAATAAATCTAAAAAAAGTAGCCTAGAGCCTCCTTATAATATTAGCCAACTACGAGTGAAAATTCCCTTCAAAGTTAGTCCAGTCACATATTAGCCATACAAGCAGATAGACAAACAAAAATTTCAAAATTGATTTTTTGACGTCCGTGTATACTTTCATATGCATTCACTTAAAAGCTGTTAATTTGACATTACAAACAGACACTTCAATTTTATTTATTAGTATAGATTAATTAAGAACACAACTCACCTCCGTATAAGTCGGGCTCGTTTGGGTGAAAGCCGCACATCCGCTTCTAAGGCCGCTTCCACGCTCACCCGCACCTCCCCCGAGCGCGTGTAGACGGGGAAAGCGGGGATCTGTAGTCTGCAAGATACACACGTACATTACAAACTATCCCTCGTTGCCCCTCGCGGTTATGGTTACTGCTACGCTATAGGCTATATTACATCACGCCACTACTCAGGAAGCAGTAGCGTGATATAATAAAGCCTATAGTAAACGAAAGTAACAGCATATAAATATCCCACTGCTAGGCAAAAGCATTCTCCTATTAAGGAAAATGTTTAGAGCTTAATCCACCACGCTGGTCCTTCGAGCCGGATACACATGTAGCAATATCTCCGACATATGCAGGTTCCCTCACGATGTTATCCTTTATCACTCACCAATGCCAGCCGGGGTTCGAACCATCGTCGCGTCACGAGGCCATCGCGGCCGAAATACTCACTGGTGCGGATCGCGCCGGGCCATGAGCACGCCGATGGCCTGGCGCGCCAGCTGCGGCGCGTGCAGCCGCCGCCCGCGCGTGTTGTAGCGCTCCGGCAGCGCGCAGCACAGCGACGACGCGATGCAGTACAGCAGGTTGCGGCCTGGGGGGGGGGGGGGCTACACTGTCAACTCTATTCGTAATACGTTTGAAGACATATATATCCATATTTTCTTTTCTGTTTTGATAAAAGGTATATTTAACCCATTAAGCGCCGTCGTACTCGTTTGAGTACAGTAAGTTTTTGTAACTTAGGTTTACGACCACGATTCAGTTACTTTGTGATCGCTGTACTCGTGCGAGTACACCCTTCTAAAACTATTAATAATAGGGTTTCCTTATTATTTATTTAAATACGTCACTTATGATTAAAAAAATAAAAGATTTTGGTTGAAAATGCTGTTAGTCATATTGGCGCTTAATTAAAAGCAAATTGGTAAGATAAAAGTTTTTTAATTTTTTTTTTTATTAGATTATTACATATTGCAAAATTAGCTCCTATGAGCCGTAGCGTGATATAAGACAGCCTTTAGCCTTCCACAATAAATAAACTATCTAACACAACAATATTTTTTCGATTCAAACCAGTAGTTCCTGAGATTAGCGCGTTCAAACAAACTCATCAGCTTTATAATACTAGTATTGCTTTATATTTCTACAGACAAGCAGAAGTGTCTTCTTTACCATCAACATTCTATACAGATCTTCATAAATTATGTATATCTTAGAACCATCCCGAGTGAATCAGCTTTCAAACAAGATTGGTCCATTAGTTAGGGGGCTACGACGTCACAGACAGACATATAATTTCGGGTTGAGGGCTTCAAACTAACCTTTCTTAATGTTCTCAGTTTTCCCATCAAGCGTCGGATTCTCCTCTATGTCTGCATCCGTTGAGTCTATAACCGCTTGGCAGTCTGTGAACGCCCATGCTGTCTGAAATAAACGTATAATTACATCATCATCATCATCATCACTTAGTTTAGGTGATCACTGCCTTCCATGAACTCTAGACCACCAGAGGAGGCCCCTGACTCGAGAGGACCCCGGCCGTAAAGAACTTTATTAATAAAAATCTTCTTAATAAAAGAATAATATATTATTTCATTATAAATATGTATAAACCTATGCTCTTGAAAATAAAACTTATCAGATATTTAACTAAAATGCACACAATATTATTAATAGTTTTGGGTAACTACTTATGTGGTTCAATAAAATTAAGTTATAACGTGACGATGTTTACTGGGAGGCCCATCCAAAGAATTCGCCACGAGCCTCAGATGGTATAGTTACGCCTCTGGTTATAGGCTTAAAACAGATAATTGGACGAAGAGTAAAAAAAGTAACCAGGCTGTAAATGTCCCACTGCTAAGCAAGACTTAATATCCTCTGAAATATTGACATGTTTAGACGCCTTTTTTTAAAATGAAGTGAAGTGGCTTGACATAGTATTGCTTATCAGCGTCCATATAGACTTACAAACCCTCATTCACCACATTAATAGGGGATAATGTAATAAGCACAAATTTAAACTATCACTCGCGTTTAACGTTCTCACTTTGGTCCTATGAGACGTAGCGTGATGTAATATAGCCTATAACACCAGCTAGTAATAAATAAAAGTCAATTTGAAATTTAACACCATACCATAGAGTTCAAGTCAGTAGAAGGGTTCCATGAAAACAAAACAATTGAATGACGTTAGTATGGGAAAAATACTAAATCGTTAGGCGGTACAAGGTTCACCGGATCAGCTAGTATTACTATAGATATAGACCATTCATGAGCATGAGCCGAGATGGCCTAGTGGTTAGAACACGTCGATCTCAACCGACGATCACGGGTTCAAACCCCGGCTAGCACCACTGATCCCAGTGCTAAATTAGTACTTAAATTCATTTCGAGCTCGGTGAAGGAAAACATCGTGAGGAAACCTGCATGTGCTGGAAGAATATCTGACACATGTATATCCGCCTGCAGTGCAGCAGCGTGGTGGATTAAGCTCTAAACCTTCTCCTTAATAGGAGAAGCCTTTGCCCAGCAGTGGGATATTTACAGGCTGTTACTTTACTTCCACTTTACAATGGACCATTCTAGACCAAACTTATTTTTAGTCTGTGAAAACACAATTGCTCACCCGTTTAAAGTAATACTGCCTCCGCTTAGTGGTCCCCGGTCTGGCACAATCATTTCCATCTGTCGTCTCGTTCATCACATTATTGTCTAATTCGGCCGCTTTGAAGTTCTCTTTACCTGTTAACAAAAGTTAAACCATTCAGTTAAATCTATACAAATAAAAATATCTGTATGTAATTTCAAATTGACGGCTTTTAACTAAATCCATATAAAAGTATCTAAAAATATATAATTCAAAGGTTACTGACTGACATAGTGATCTATCAACGCACAGCACAAACCAGTGGACGGATCGGGCTGAAATGTGCCATGCAGGTAGATGTTATGACGTAGGCATCCGCTAAGAAAGAATTTTGATTAATTCTACCCCCAAGGGGATAAATAGGGGGTGAAAGTTTGTATGAAACTTTGTCAATTTTAAACCGATCAGGCTGAGACTTCGCATGACGTAGGCATCAAACATCGCAGACGAAGTTGCGAGCATCAGTATACAGTTGAGTTTAACTGGGTAGGCCAAATTCGAAACTATAAGGAATATCGAAAAATACTTAAAGGAGTCTGGGAACCGATTTCAATAAAAACTATAACTCCAGCGTTGAAATAAAACTATTTTAAACGGATTTAAATCGCGTATATTAATTATTTTTATCATCCCGACGTTTCGACTGTCTACCCGTGACCACGAACGCTGCAAAGTGCTCGAAATGTCGGGATGATAAAAATAATAAATAAATAAATAATGCATCACACTCAACGGCCCCCATTAAGATCTCATGACCTTGTGTCGGGGGTCCGGAAACACTCACAACACTAACACAAACACCCAGACCACGACAAACATCCGTATGGCCAATACACACGTTTGCCGTGAGCGGGGATCGAACCCGCGACCGTTAGCGCTTTAGTCAGTAGCAGTGACCATTGCGCCAACGCGTCTGTCAAAATAATTAATATACGCGATTTAAATCCGTTTAAAACAGTTTTATTTCAATGAATAATAATCGCGAAAATCTAAGACAACGATATATAACTGCAGCGTTTTTGAAAAGTTATTTTTCCTAGCCAGGAATCGAACCCATTGATTTAAAAAAAAACTTACATTATTGCATCATGAGATAGTATATGGTACTTACAACAAAAATACAATATTTAAAATTTTTGTCTATCTGTCCGTTTGTCTGTAATCTAAAAAATCACCCCATTTCAGGTGACTTTGACTTACAGATGTTATTAGGAGCAACTTAAGCTACTCTTATTTAAAAAAATATATTTATTAAAATTAATAAATAATAAAATAGAAACCAATGAAATAGTAAACAATATCACATATAGGGAAATTTTGATTTTAAAACCATTGAATAGGTATTTAAAAATCATTTTTAGGTTCCTCATATCGTTTTTCAATCAGAATTACTGTTTAGGATCTATAACGATTTAAAGTTGGTTAGTAACGATTCTCACTTCAGGCGTTTAGACAGAACTGATATTGACACGCAGTCGAATTTTTGAATTTTTGAATTATTTTATCTTGTTAGTAAAGTAACTGCCTGTAAATATCCCACTGGGCACGACCTCTTCTATTAATCTATCACGCTGGTCCTTCGAGCCGGATACATGTGTCAGATTGTCTCCCGATTTGTGCAGGTTTCCTCACGATGTCTTGCTTTAGCGAGATGAATTTAAACATAAATTTAACACTTGAAAACTCAGCGAGGTTCGAACTCGCGATGATCGCTTGAGATCGACGTCTTCAAATCACTAGACTATATCGGTTCTTTTTTGAAAAAAACATAAACAATACATTACCAATAGGCATTAGTTGATCGTCGAGCTCCCCTGATTTGTGGAGGATCCTACACGCTTGCAACGCGACCATCCGTCTGGCCAACACTCTCGTCGGCATTGGGTGACCCTGAGAACAAAATATTTGAATACATATGGACGCTGATAAGCAATACTATATCAAGCCACATAGACTTCATTTTTATATTTAAATGATATGAAAATTGCGTCTAAATATATCAAACCTATTCTTAATAAATCTGTTTGAAGAAGTATGTATCGTTCTATTATTTTTTAAGATACGATATCTTTAGACGCCATTTTCTCAAAATGTTGCCCGTGTGTGCAGAGTATTGCTTATCAGCATCCAAATGTTTTCAACATCCTGGTGAACCTCCCTTACCTTCTGTATATTGTTAACAAAATTTGTTTAGCAGAATTTGCGTGAAAGACTAACAAACATGCATCGTTTCAAACTTAACGCCTATAATAATGGAGGATACTCACAACGATATTATACTTTATGGGGCAATTCAATGGCATTCTCAGAGTGCATATATACGCAGTCTTCATCTCTCCCCGCCTGTCCCGGATCCGAACCTCCTCCATCCACCACTGAGGCGTCAAGCGCGTGAAAGTGTCGGAGGGTAGTTTACCGCAATATCTGAAAAATTACTTTTGATTAATATAAGAACATTTGGTCACTGTGTCAAGGCACACGGACTCCGTTTTGAGAAAATGGCGTCTGAACATGTCAAACCTATTCTTAAACAATCTGTTTAAAGAGATATCTATCTTTTAAAAAAGCAGATCGATATAGGTAATGTATAACGAGGCCAAGTCCTAGTGTTATTTTGCAGGTGAGCTGTGAAGGGTTTAGGTGGTGAGGGGGAGGGGGTGTTATTTGATCGGCGGTTATGGGATTGCGGGCGGATTATATGGACGCTGATAAGCAATAGTGTGCCAAGCCACACTGATTTCATTTTGAGAAAATGGCGTCTGAACATGTCAAACCTATTCTTAATCAATTTGTATGAAGAGATATCTATTTTTTCAAAAAGCAGATCGATATAGGTAATGTATAACGAGGCCAAGTCCTGGTGTTATTTTGCAGGTGAGCTGTGAAGGTTTTAGGTGGTGAGGGGGAGAGGGTTGTATTTGACCTGTTATCCGATAGAGGTATGGCAGTGTCGCTGATAAGCAATACTGTGTCAAGCCACACGGACTTCGTTTTGAGAAAATGGCGTCTAATATGTCAAATCTATTCTTAATAAATCTCTTTGAAGACGAATATATATATATATTTTTTTTTGTTTTAATTAAAGGTTGAATTAATAGTAAATTGATATATGTGTGTGTTATACAATGATAAGTTTTTCAAATACTTGAAATTATTGTATAAATTGCAAAATATACGCACTTGAAATTCGAAACATAAAATTTAGAAACTTTTTTCCGTATTTACTTAGTTTAGATACGTTGATTTTTTTAATAATTTTAAATAGGCATCGCGTAATCCAAACACATCAATATCTCCGAATTTGACTTTTTGTGGGTTGACATATTACTGCTTATCAGTATCAATTTATATTGATACGTCTTTATAGTCTATTTTTTTTAATTGGCAACGACATAAATAAAATAAATATCAAAAATTTATTTTTAAAGTAATTTAAATCCTTTAAAAATGCAATCCAATTCAAAAACCAAAATAAGTTATTTCGTTTACTCCGATGACATAATTATTACACAATTTATCCACTAAATCAATTTTGATGAAACTTTTATGGAACTCACGAGTCTGAAAGTATACTCTTTCAAATAAAAATGAATTAACTAAATCAGTCAAGTCGTTTTCGATTTGTTTCTTTATAAACCATAATATACTAAAACTAGCTATCCCTCGCAGTTTCACTCGCGTTTATGGTTACTGATTCGCTCCTATGAGTTGTAGCGTGATGTAATATAGCTTATAACCTTCCTCGATAATTAAGATATCTAACACAAAAACAATTTTTCAATTCGGACCAATAGATCCTGATATTAGAACGTTCAAACAAACAAACAAACAAACAAACAAGCAAACAAACAAATAAACAAACAAACAAACAAACAAACAAACAAACAAACAAACTCTTCAGCATTATAATATAAGTATACATAGGTTCAGCTGTTTAAACGTGAAATCGTAACACACACAAAAACTAGAACGTATGACGTAATACGGTCCAATTGGCACCTCTTATGTACAGAACCGTTAAAGTATTAAAAGAACATTCTCGAGATCGATATAAAACAGCTCTGTAAGCCTGGCGCTGACAGTAAACTCTTTCAGGTGTAAAGCGATGAGACACAACTTATGTAAAGCTTTATGAAAGTCTGAAAGCGAAACTTAACTGTGATTCTCGATATAAACATTTAAGCTTACCTATTAATAAGCGCAATTGCTGTATTCAAGTCAACAAAGGCAGGCTGTTCCTCGATCTTCTTATCGCCTTGTATCTTATATTCGTATT
This sequence comes from Hypolimnas misippus, assembly GCA_037950945.1. Classification (NCBI taxonomy): domain Eukaryota; kingdom Metazoa; phylum Arthropoda; class Insecta; order Lepidoptera; family Nymphalidae; genus Hypolimnas; species Hypolimnas misippus. Next base: position 5,727,949 of record JBBEEQ010000020.1, read on the forward strand.
TAAAATTAAAACTATTTATATCACCATTAACCTCTTTAGTCTCCCTAAAATCTAATGTTCTGTGACACGGAACTAAATTCACATTGATTTCGTGTTTAACTTTACCATCGCCAACTTCACGGTTATCAACTAAATCTTCACTTTTCAATTCGTTTTCAACTTTATCTGTTTTGCCATTAGCCATTATTACATCTGTATTATCAATAATTTCAAAACCTTTAGCTATGTTAGTGGAATCGTTTAGTTTATTAGTATCATTATCGTAATCTTTGGTTGATAAGTCTTCATCTGTCGCTGTGTTATGATTTGTTAGACTTAAATTATCAATAATACAATTATCATCTATATGTTCGTTATCAAGTTTTGCATCGAGATTATCACATTTATCAAATTCTGCTTCTGTTGATTTATTTATATTATCTATTGATTCTTCTTTATGCAATTCATGATAATTATCGTCTTTATTTAATTCGTTATCAATGTGATTAACATCTGTAATTCGTATTGCTTTATTCGTAGTATCATTTATAGGTTCTTCTTTATTCAATTTATGATAATTATCATCCACTTTTGCATTACAATTATCATTTTTATGAATTTCTGTAACTAGTATTGTTTTATTTGTATTGTTTAATGGTTTTTTGTTTAGTTCCAAGGGTATGTATGATTTGACGACTGGTGATAATGCGTCTGCGTGATACTCCTCTTCTAAAGGAGGTTCGTATTGAACCCCACAGCCGCATTTTCTTGTTATTATCTGTGGAGAAAATATTAAAATGCAAAATACCTTTTCGTCCATTGCATTTGATATTTTAAAATCTAAACTTGTGTAGTGCACTATGAATCTATTTATTGAGAGTAGGTACTTAATAATGGAATATAAAAAAGTCCTTAAAAATACTAAACAATAATTAACTCTACACTAAACAGACACAAATCTATAACACGCTCTCGCTCTTTGTCTCCTCTTATACAAATATCCATGTGTAGGTGATCACTTAAAATCACGTGACCTGCTTATTTGCCAGCTAATTCTATTTTTAAAAAATCACCATCAAGACACTCCCCCCTCGTTCTCCCGCACCCGTTTTGAGTTATTGATATAATACTTGAATTTCTCCTGGACAGTTATTAATATCGAATCGACTATTCAAACATTACCTGGTCCAATTCCCTGTAAACGGCTAGATTGTGCGCTAGGCTCGCACTGCACGTGTCAGCCGCGGCTAATAAGGCCACGGCTGCACGTGGCGCCCTCGCACGGCCCCTACAGAGACCGTGAGACCGATACCTGGAAAATTTAATTATAGTGTAGACTAGTCTTTATTACATTTAAAGCATTGTTGTCGACTAGCACTTGTCACCCCATGCTCCTCTCAGTACTTTTGCCCACTCGGCGTTGTCAACCCACTTTCCTCACACTACTATTGGAGACTAGTTTTTTATTATCTTGAATTCCTAACAGTGCTATTAGAGACTAGACTTTTATCACCCCACTGTCCTCGTACAAATATTCATTAAACTGTGATTTAAGTGTAAGTAAGAAACATGTGATGTAATTGCATTTTAAAAAATGTCTTTATGTGTACACATACTTAAGGGTTTAAACCTTGTCACAGAACTACGAGCATTTATATTTGATATATTTGATAGTATTTAATAGTTTTTTCCTGTTTTATGTACCAGAGCTAATAAATAAATAAATATTGTATACTAGCACTAATCACCCCCTTCTCCTCATAGTACAATTGGAAATCCCTTACTGCCTACACTCCCCACAAATTATACAATCCATCTTATACTTAATCCTAGCATCTTTATCATATATGGATGCTGATAAGCAATAATGTGTCAACCCACAAAAAGTCAAATTTTAAGATATTGATGTATTTTGATACTACGTCAACTATTTAACATTATCCAAACAAATTTCAAGTCATCTAAACTGAATAACTATGGAAAAAAGTTTCTTAACTCAACGTTTCGTATTTCAGGTGCGTTCCATATTTTGCAATTTATAAAATAATCTCAAATATTTAAAAACTTATTATTATATAACATAATAAATAAATGTATCTGCTTTTGATTCAATATACATTTTATAAAAATAGAAAAAAAATATGAATATATATACGTCTTCAAACTTATTTATTAAGAAAAGGTTTGACATCTTTAGACGCCATTTTCTCAAAACGAAGTCCGTGCGGCTTGACACAGTATTGCTTATCAGCGTCCATATAGATGATAAAGATGCTTGGATTTAGTATAAGCTGGATTCACACAGTATTTAATATATTTGTAACTCATAAATGTATCCATCGTAAAACTTTTTAAAAGAGTAACTATCGAGTTTCTTGCCGGTTCTTCTCGGTAGAATCTACATTCCGAACCGGTGGTAAACTAATTAATGCATTGTTTTTTGGTTTCTTTTGTTTTTGTACCTACCTACTTGAATACAGCATATTTTGATTTTGATTGATTTTGATATATGTAATCTTGAACAGAATAATATGCTTTAGCTACTAAGGACTTTTTAATGCGTACTTTAAATTTCTTATTTGTCAACTGTACCTTCTGCGGGATTTTATTATAAAAACCTTGCCCTAAGAAGGTAACATTGAAAAATTGACGTTATAAGTTTATCAATCAAATGTTATCCTTTGAAATTACACAAATTCTACTCACGAAGGCGGCACATCCCATCTGACGACCAGATTACACCTCGGCAAGTCAATACCTTCTTCCAGGACGGAGGTCGCCAGTAGAAGGTTACATTCGTGCATACGGAACCTAAACAAGATAAAATTTAAAATTAAAAAAAAACCCTACCATGTACTCATTGAGACTATTTTAAAGAGCCCCAACACGATACTTCTGCTACGAGGAGTTGTGCATCAGCTGATGCAGTTGATGTGCAGCATCAGCTCAAGGTTACGCTGCTATGTTAAATTGATCATTTACAGTACAATAAATTACTCAATTAGACCAGAGAAAGTAACTCAGACCCTTTCAACAACTACGAGAGCTGATAACCTTGAAACGTGTGAACAGATCTTCGCAAAATATAGCTAACCATCTCGACATCATCATCTTTCAAACAAATAAAAATCAAAATTGGGCCATTCGTTACCCACTGCAAACTAACTTCTTAAGCCTCTCCCCTCCCTCTCCCCCTCCTCACCTGTCACGCATGCTCTTACAATACCCAATCAAGAAAGAAATTGACATTTGATAGATAAGAAGACACCTTGTGAAGTAAACTGCTGGGCAAAGAGCTCCTCTCCTATTAAGGAGAAGGTTTAGAGCTTAATCCACCACGCTGCTCCACTGCGGGATATACATGTGTCAGTCTCCCGGCACGTGCAGGTTTCCTCACGATGTTTTCCTTCACCGAGCTCGAGATGAATTTAAACATAAATTTAACACTTGAAAATTCAGTGGTGCTAGCCGGGGTTTGGAACTGCGATCATCGGTTTAGATCGACGTGTTCTAACCACTAGGACATCTCGGCAGATGGGTTTTGTTTTCTACTTCGTCTTTTTCATTAATTAATAAGACCTAACGTCCCCAATCCACCCTATATCACACACACACGTTCCTACACTAAGACACTAGAAACTAACTTCTTAAGTACGTCCTCCTGCTTCTTTCCCTCCTTCTGCCCCCCACCCGGAGCTTCAGCTGCGCAGTACTGCGCGCACAGTTGCGAGAGTGTGGGACGGCTGCGTGACATGTCCTAAGTGGGAGAGAGACAGAACTATAGCTATCGGTAGAGTTGGTAATTGATATATGGGATAGTAGCTGCTTTCGCGGTTTTATCCTTGTTTATGGTTACTGCTTCGCTCCTATAGATCGTGGCGTGATGTAATATAGCCTATAGCTAATTACAGACGGGGAGCTACTGTTAAACAGTTCATTTATTGAGAAAGTTTATATGCTATATTACATCACGCTACGACCCATACGAGCGTAGCAATATCACTGTAAGGGGCAGCTATTGTTAAATAATCGATTATTTAAGAAAACTTATAGGCTATATTACATCACGCTCAGACTCATAGGAGCGAAACAGTAAAACAATGACATCGCGAGGGGCACCTATTATTTAATAGTCGATTTATTAGGGAAGGCTATAGGCTATATTACATCACAGTGACATCGTGAGGAGCCGCTATTGTTAAATAATACATTTCTTGAAGAAGGTCATAGGCTATATTACAACACGCTACGACTTGCTCGAGTTTACATATCAAAACATACTTTCAATTATAATCAACTTACCACAATCATCATGAACATAATCTTGGCCATCAACGACTCCTTCATGAACACGATGCCGCACAACGCGTCCGGATTCTGCTGCATTTGGAGCAATTTAGCAGCATTGCTTCGTTGCACCCTTCCACGACCCCTCGACCTGTGCCCCATACGCTTCCCGAACCCTAACTTATGTTCACTCTCACCCTTCACACTTTCACTTTTAACTTCACTCTTAACTTCACTTTTAACGCTTTTCACTTCGTGATAATCGTCATATTCTTTAAGGTTAGTCTCGATTAAATTAACACGGTCTTCGATTTTGTTGCCGAGGGACTTGAAATCACATTTCTCAAGTTCGCTCAAGAGTTTATTCGTTTTAGACTTCATATCATTCGTGCCTTTGCTGGTGGTCGAATCAGATTTAATGCTTTCCGTAGCTTGTATTTTGCTTTCTGTGTCTGAACTATCGGAGGTGTCCTCTTTCGTTTTAATATTAACTTCGTTGTCTGGACTGGTATCAACTTTGGGTGTATCGTTTATCTGTTTGGTGGCTTGATTCTCCGGTGGCTGGAATTGTTCCAATATTTCCGCCAAACGCAAAACTTTGGGCGTTGAGAATATGGTGATCTTCTCCCAATCGGTGGAACACTTTGAGAACATGATGTCAGCGTAACATCTTATCTTCACAAAGACGGTGGTACACAGACAGAGTAATAAGAAGTGCCTCTCGTATGGGACTTTTATTTTAAGCTTTTCCAGCTTCGTTAGTAATGATATAGCTGCTTTGTCAGCTGCGTAGGGACCTGAAAAGGACATTATTTTCAAGATTCGATCATATGGATGGTGATAAGCAATACTATGTTAAGACACACGGTCTTTATATTGAGATTAACGGTTGCTTCGCCCGCGTTTATTTTGGATTTTCAGCAAAATATATCTATGAGCGTAATTGTTACCGTTCCAGAATTTAATACTCCCTAGCGTCAATTTAAGGGATGGTTTTGAAATTCCGGGATACATATATTTATTTATCCTCCCTAAATAATGTTTTTGCTAATTTAAGGATAATCGGGCAAAAATATATATTTTCTCCATACAAACTTTACTACCCCCTTGCACCCCAGTGTGGAATAATAGTACCCCGTTTTCTATTTTACATTTCATTACTATCACCCAGAAGTATGTGTATTAAGTTTTAAGTTAATACGACCACGGAATAAAATTTTGCATACAAACGTTTTTACCCCTTTTCACCCTCTTAGGGGTGAATAATCAAAAAACTCTTTCTTAGTGGATGCCTACAACCTAAAAGCCACCTACTGCCAAAATTTCAAGTCCGTAGCCCCAGCGGTTTAGGCTCTGCGTTGATGAATCCGTCAGGACAAGTGGTTTTATATGTATAGATAATGGCGTCTTAGCACGTCAAACCTATTCTTAATGAATTTGTTTGAAGAAGTATATATCCATCTGTTCTTTTCTATTTTGATAAAAGGTGTAATTAAAAGCAGATTCGTATAATAAATTTATTCAAAAATATGAGGTTATTGCATATTACAATATACGGAACCCACTTTAATATTCGAAACATTAAATTAAGAAAGTTTTTTTCGTACTTATTTAGTTTAGATGACATGAAACATTTTCGAATAATGTTAAGCACGTGACGCATTAACAGAATACATCAATATACAATTTGACTTTTTGAAATTTGACACATTATTGTGACAGACACATTGGCGCAGTGGTCACTGCAACTGACTGTAACGCTAACGGTCGCGGGTTCGAACCCCGCTCGCGGCAAACGTCTGTATTGTCCATACGGATGTGTGTCGTGGTGGGTGTTTGTGTTAGTGTTGAGTGTTTCCGAACCCCCGACACAAGGTCACGAGAGCTTAATGGGGGTCATTGAGTGTGATTCGTTTATTTATTAATCAGCGTTCGTATGTATGTGGACAAAATGTACGAACTCACCTAACTGCTCCAGCACATAGAGAAACTCCATGAAGATCTGTTTCGGATCGATCGTCGGGTCCGGTATGTTCTTGAATTCTTCGTACATCTCCTCGCCGTATATTTCCGTTGGATCATATCTAAAGTACGATTTTTAATTCGAGTCAGTAAAATGACAAGTGCCACTGTCACTGATACAAAAAAAGGGTTACCCGCTACAATAGTGATGTTCGGCAATCAATAGACTTCGACATTTAGTCATGCTTTATTTTATTAGGTATCAAAGCGTTTTTTTTGTATTGTAAATAAATACATACCGTAATAAATAATACGATTTTAGAAATATGGACCTTACCAGTGTATTAAAATTTCTCACTACAATATTATTACAAAGCTGGGAAAAAATGTATTCTATGTCTATTGATTGTCGAACAGTATCAGTGACAGTTGCACTTGTTATTTTACCGACTGGAATTAGCAACAGTCCTTTAGTCGAAATTCCCAAAATTATAGTCGAGTTTCTATCACATCACTATTTATTTGAGATTAAAATCCTGCAACACTGGAAATGTCATTTTACTGACTCGAATTAATAATTTTACTATATAATTTGGTTTTTATTTTATTTTGTTTGGTACAGTAACAGATAACGGATTAAAACATTTAGATACATGAGATAGTACTTAACGAATTAAACAATAAATCTCAATTACAACTGTACACAGCACTTCAGCGTGTAAGAGATGTAAACACAACTAGACGCAATCAACAAAAGGTAAAAAAAAAAAAAAAACTGGTCAAGAGCGAGTAGGACTCGCGCACCGAGGGTTCCGTACAAACTTATAGAAATCTATATACGACTAACCCATCTACGCCATTTGTGGTCTTCATCAATTCCAAAATAAGTTACTAACAAAAATACCTAAATCGGTATAGGTGTGCCTATAATATTTGAGGACAATGATAGACAGGATAAATTAATTTTAAAAATATCAAAAACCCGCGTAACGAGACCATCTGCAGTCAGTACCGTGTCAATATCAGTTCTGTCTAAACGCCTGAAGTGAGAATCGTTACTGACCGACTTTAAATCGTTATAGATCCTAAACGGTAATTCTGATTGAGAAACGATATGAGAAACCTGAAAATGATTTTTAAATACCTATTCAACGATACCCCACTTGACATAGTTCGCGTTTGGTCTATGTACCACAAAGGTACAAACCCACATACATAAAAAGAACGCACACACACCCACATACGTAAAAGACGTTCTCTCGCTTGTTCAGTTTTTATTCTTTGCAGTTTAATTTTACAGTTCAGTTTTAACGATGGAACAAAAGTAAAAAAACACGTCAAGCGCGAGTCGAACTCGTTTCTTTTACAGACGTATTTAAAAATTACATTTCTAAAATAAACATGAAATAATATAACCGTTAAATTTTTTTTAATCCGACTCGCACTTGAGGTACATTCAGCACCACTACACCAGAGCGGTCGTCCGGTTTTATAAAAAAAAATAATAATTAAATATAATCACCGATGCTCCTTAATGAATTCCAGAGCGTCGTTGACGGTATCCTTCATGTAGTTCTCTAGTTCAACGTAGGGCTCGGGCAGGGCTTCCGTTGGCGGTCTAGGGCTGTATTCGATTATCAGCTCTCTAGGTTTCGACGCTGTGGCGGAGAGACTGGAAAATATTATAAAGATGCTGGGACGATTTCGGAAATTTTGGGTTGGATAGGCTATATTACATCACGCTTTGATGCATAAGACATAAGGGCGAGTGAAACCACGAGCGATATCTACACTAATATTATTAAAAGTTATTATTTATTTTTATGTTTGAAAGTTTGTATGTATAGTGTAATCTCGACTGATCCGATTTGAAAGAATCTTTTTTGTGTTGAATAATTATTGAGGGAGGTGAAAGGCTATATTACATCACGCCACGAATCTTACAGCGAAATAATAGAATTAACGCGAGTAAAACCAGAAAAGATATGTAGTCTACATTAAAATTACAAGGTATAATTTGTTTGTAAGTTTGTATGTAAGATCTCAGAAAATACTGATCCGATTTGAAAACATATTTTTTATGTTAAGTCTGTATATTGAGGAAGGTTATAGGCTATATTACATCACGCTAAGACTCTAAACTGCGAAGTAACAGCCGTAAACGCGAGTGAAACCGCGAGGGACAGCTAGTCTACACTAATATTATAAAGAAATACAATTCGTTTGCATGTCTGTAAGCTTTTAAGATGGTATGTAGAGGATCTCTGAAACTGCTGATCCGATAAAACAAAATTAATCGGATTGAACATCATGTTTATTAAGGGATGTTATAGGCTATATTACATCACGCTACGACACACAGAAGCGAAGCAGCGGTATCTAAATAAAATCTTTCTATCATTCAAAGCATTATTAATATTCTCACCGTTTCCCTCCATCGATATCTTCGGCTAAATCCATTTCGCTACACAACGCCTTCTCCAGTTCCACAATTTTCCATTCCAATTTCTCATACATATCAAAATCGTCAATATTATCATTAACACTTATATCTGTGACATCTTTTTCGTCTTTATCTATATCGATTTTGTCCGTCCCGTCCGTCTGTTCGTTAGTCGGCGCTGTGAATAGCGGGTACGTTAGAGCTAGGACTCTTGGTCGTTTAATTTCTTCACATTCTTTGTAGAGTTTCATTACCTGTGGATGGAGTTAATTGAAGTTCGCATCAACCAATGCCAGTGTTGCTACATGACGTGATTCTTATTGAGCCAATGGCAGAGGCCGAAAGGGTCACAAATACATATACATATATAGAAGATCTGAACATGATTAATTTAATTTTATTAATTATATAGTAATATATGTAATATGAATTTAGTTCAAAATCATTACAAAAAAGACTATGGTTTATGTTTAACGAAATTGTAATAAAATATATTAAATTTATTTAATAATTCACTGTACACTGGGGTAAAAAATCGGAAAAGCAATCAGAATGAAATTCTTTTATCCACCCTGGTCGGACACGCGATTCCAATTATCCCACTTAATGTGGATACTTTGAGGTGGATAAATGGAATGGAAAAATGCGTCTTTTATGTTACGTTATAATTCTCGGCTCCTATTGGCTAGATCAGTATCACGTCATCTAGCAGCCCTTTTATTGGTATTGATAACTACGAAGAATTCAACTAATTATTTGGACGCTGATATGCAATACTGTGTCAAGCCACACGAACTTCATTTTGAGAAAATGGCGTCTAAAGATGTCAAACCTATTCTTAACAAATATGTTTGAAGAAGTATATATCCACCTTTTCTTTTATTTTTTGATAAAAGGTATAATTAATTGAAATTAGATTGATATATTTCATTTAATATCTAATAAGAAGTTATTCAAATATTTGAGATTATTGTATAAATTGAAAAATATGGAATGCACTTGAAATTCGAAACAATTAATTAGGAAACTTTTTTCCTTACTTCGTTAGTAAATATGACCTTAATTTTTTTGGATAATGTTAAATAGGTGATGCAGTATCAAAATACATCAATATCTCAAAATTTGACTTATTGTGGGTTGACACATTATTGCTTATCATCCATTATCATAGCATCCATTTATCGTTTTAATTAAGATATTGGCTATTAGGCGAGAATTACACTTACAAATTTTTCTCTTAGACATTCATAAGGCTTTACATAAGCTGTTTCTCATTGCTTTACACCTGAAAGAATTTACTGTGAGTGCCAATTGATATTTTCAGATTTCGTCACTACTTACGACGTATTTTATATCGCTCTCGAGAGTAAAACTTACAAATATAATTCTCGCCTTAAAGAGATCGCAAAAATACTAATTTTTATGTAAAATGGTACTTAGCTATAAAGATATTAGCTAATTTTTTTATTTTATCCATAACTCGAAGTTTCGACTCCGCAAAGTCAATGTTACCTTCTTGGGGCAAGGTATTCGTTTTTATAATAAAATTCCGCAGAAAGTGTTACAGTTTACAAAAAAGAAATTTAAAGTGCATATTAAAAAATCCTTAGCAGCTAAAGCATATTATTCTGTTCAAGATTATATAGATGATAAACATGCTTGGATTTAGTATAAGCTGGATTCACACAGTATTTAATATATTTGTAACTCATAAATGCATCCATCGTAAAACTTTTAAAAAGAGTAACTATCGAGTTTCTTGCCGGTTCTTCTCGGTAGTATCTACATTCCGAACCGGTGGTAAATTAATTAATTAATTAGTGTTTTGTTTTCTTTTGTTTCTGTATTGACGATTCAAATGTACAAGCCTACTTATATAACGCATATTTTGATTTTGATTTTAACATTACAGAAACTTGTTCCATTATACGTAAGCAAGAATAGAATTACAAAAAAACCACAAAGGTTTTTCCTGAATGCTTTACAACAAAAATACCAAATTCGAGAATTAAATGGATCAATGGATCATCAAATGGATACGAAATTAATTTTCGAGAGAATAAGTACAAATAATAATGATAACATATATATATATGGACGCTGATAAGCAATACTGTGTCAAGCCACACGGACTCAATTTTGAGAAAATGGCGTCTAAAGATGTCAAACCTATTCCTAATAAATGTGTTTGAAGAAGTGTATATCCATCTTTTCTTTGGTTTCTCGATAAAAGCTATAATTAATTAAAATCAAATTGATATATTTAATATTGTATATTGTATAATCTATACTAATATTATAAAGCTGAAGAGTTTGTTTGATTGTTTGTTTGAACGCGCTAATCTCAGGAACTACTGGTCCGATTTGAAAAATTCTTTCAGTGTTAGATAGACAAAATCATGTATGACAGAATTGTTCCCCTTTAAAAGTTCTAAAAAAAAGTCCGCGACAGCATATGTCTATGTTTTAAGGTTAGCTCACTATAACCTTTTTTATGTTAACCAAATTTGTTCTAAAATAATGCATTATTAACTCAAAGTAACTATTCCACGCGGACGAAGTCGCGGGCGGAAGCTAGTCTAATAATAAGTTTTTCAAATATTTGAGATTATTGTATAAATTGTATAATACGGAACGCGCTTGAAATTCGAAACAATTAATTATTTAACTTTTTCCGTACTTTAAATAAGTACGGAAAAAGTGAAATAATTAATTGTTTTTATAATTAATTTATATGACTACATTTTTTCAATAATGTTAAATAGGTGATGCAGTATCAGAATACATCAATATCTCCGAATTAGATATTTTGTGGGTTGACACATTATCGCTTATCAGCATCCAATTGTACTTACATATTGCAGGTTTTGATCCTTGAATATTAAATGACAACTGTCAATGATCAAGACGTTTATGTTCGGTATAACCAGTAATCCTTTCTCCAATATCGTTTTAATGACTTCCGAAGTGCATACGACGACCTGAAATATGAAAAATAATTGCGTTTGAATTAAGAATTGTGACACGAACCACAGTCTATATTAGCCCATTTAGCGTCGCCGTACTCGTTTGAGTACAGTTTGTTTGTGATCGCTGTACTCGTGCGAGTACACCCTTCTTAAACTGTCCATAATAGGAAAACCTCTTTCCTTTTGTATTTAAATATGTCACGAATAATTAAAAAAAAAAAGGATCTGGGTTTAAAATGTTGCTCGTGTCATGTTGGCGCTTAATGGATTAATATTGTGAAGAACAAATTTTACCTTTTATTTGTAGGGGGTACTCTGGGGGGGGGGGGGGGAGGTGAATTATTTTGAGATGGATATGGAATGCTTTAAATTAAAACATATATTAATTAATATACGTGTAATATAAAGTGACCAGGCATCCCGTCTTCGTGGGACAATCTCGACTTTTTCTATACAAATAAATAAAATTGAAGAGTCGGTTTGTAATATCAAATTAATCGCTTTCACTAAATGCATGTAAGTGTAAACGATACTGACAACAAAAAATTTTAAAATGTTTGTATATCTGTTTGTTCCGGGTAACCTCTGTAACGGCTGGACCGATTTTGACAGGACTTTCACTCACAGTAAAGACCTTTCTTATTGAAAAGAAGCTTTAGAGCATAATCCACCACACTGGTCCTCCGAGCCGGATGTACATGTAGCAAAATGCGCTTGAAAACTCAGCGGTGCTAGTCAAGGAACCAGCGATCTAAACACCAGGCCATGTGTATATATATAAGCCTATTCATACCTCCTTATGTTCCAATTCGTCTGCCCAATCCTCAACATCGCTATACAGGTGAGCCTTGGACACAGACAGATCTGTGAGTATTGTCAGTTCATGAGCCGTGCACTGTATTCGAGACGACCTCGTTACGAATATAGAACGTTGACGACCAGACGAGAATGATCTGCAATTGTATAATAAAACATCAAATATACCGATCTTATTTAACTGGACGCTGATAAGCAATAATGTGTCAACCCACAGAAAGACAAATTCAGAGATGTTGATGTATTTCGATACTGCGTCATCTATTTAACATTATTCATATCAAGCCTATAAACTAAATAAGTACAGAAAAGTGTCTTAATTTAATATTTCGAATTTCAAGTACGTTTCATGTTTTGCAATTCATACAATAGATAACACAATAAATATATCAATCTGCTTTCAATTCATTATACCTTTTTATTAAAACAATACTTCTTTAAACGAATTTGTCAAAAATATGTTTCAGATGTTATACGCCATTTTCTCAAAATGAAGTCCGTGTGGCTTGACACACTATTGCTTATTAGCGTCCAATTATCTATTTATACAAATACAGGGTGTCAACTGGGCGTGTGTTGGGTATTTAACCAGCGTTGCCAGAATAAATGGTTAAAAGTAAAACAACTATAGTCCATTTTTCTTGTCCCATTTGGTTACAATACTTGTAACGATAATCACGAATTTTCGAACATTATTTGTCATTATAAAAAATGATTCAGTTCAATCACTTTTTTCGATAATTATCTAACTCTTAAGTGTGGTTAATAGTACGCCATATTGGTCTGAAAAATATTACAAGAAAAATAGACTATAAAGTAAACTTTTTATCCGACTGCGCAAAGGAGTGTAATGAGTGTATCCGTCTGTAAGTATATCCTAAACAGGTGAACCGATTTGGATGCGGTTTCTTTCATTCGAAAAACGATTTTCTAGCGATGATTCTTAAACATGTCCTACCAAAATCGGTCTAGCTATTTTAAGATCAAGAGCTATTTTCTCCACTTTTCAGAATGTCGGGGGTCTTTAAAATTTTCAATTTGACTTTTTCATTCGGTAGCTTTAATACTAAGCCTGCAATGCTTTGTACAATCGTTAAGAACACTTCCTGCGCGAGGAAGACTCGCGCTTGACTGGTTTTAATATTTTTAACTTTAAAAGCTTTAGCATTTTTTTTCCACTTACGTTAGATGACAGTAACATTTTTATCAATTGAATAGGATATGCGCTTATTTATGACTAGCTGTGCCCGGCAGTTTCACCCGCGTTAATTTGAGGAAAAATTATATTTATATAATGTTCAGCTTCCCTACTTGAATTGGATATTGTTCACTATTTCATTGGTCTCCAATTATGTTCTCGCGTAACCCTCTTTTGTATTTATTAATTAAAACATATGTCACAATAAAAGTAGCCTAAGTTACTCCTCATAGCATTAGCTATCTGTGAGTAAAGTCCTGTCAAAATCGGTGCAACCGTTTCAGAGATTAGCCGGAACAAACAGACAGACCGACAGATAGACGGGCAAAAAATTTTAAAAACTGTGTTTCTGATGTAAACACCGAATTTGAAATTACAAACAGACACTGCAATTTTATTTATTTGTATAGATTTAATAGGATATGTGCCTATTAATGATGATACTGCAAATTTTTTTGACCATTACTCTTATAATAAGACTTATAATAAGACAGATCAATAAAGATAACTTTCTGGAATCTTTAAGGACACTAATATCGTCTTTTCAGGGCTTCGATTCGCGAAGATGCCGATTATCGCAGCCGTCCTAACTATATTCAAGGACTACACCGCCAAACTTGCTGACAGTATGCCTCGAACGCTCGACTTCCATCCACAAACCTTCGGGATACAAGCGAACCGCGGAATACATATTCAATTTACACCCCGTACGGTGTAAATCACTAAAGTATTGTCAATTTTTCATTACTTTTTATTTCAGACAAATGTGACGTACTTCTAACGGCACATAAGAGAGTCGAGGAATTATCGATCGAATGATTGAACTGAATAATATTTTATTATTAAAAATTATAATGACAAATGGACGCTGTGAGCAATACTGTGTCAAGCCACACGAACTTCGTTTTGAGAAAATGGCGCCTGAAGATGTCAAAACTATTCTTAATTAACTTATTTGAAGATGTATTTATTCGTCTTTTATTTTCTTTTATTTTTTTTTTGATAAAATGTATAATGAATCAAAAGCAGATAGATTTATTTAATATGTTATCTAATGATAAGTTTTTAAACATTTAAGATTATTTTATAAAATGCAAAATAAATAACGCACCTGAAATTCGAAACATTTAGTTAAGAAACTTTTTTCCATTCTTATTTAGTTTAGCTGACTTGAATTTTTTTTGAATATTGTTAAATAGGTGATGCAGTATCAAAATACATCAATATCTCCGAATTTGACATTTTGTGGGTTGACACATTATTGCTTATCAGCATCCAAATAATGTTAGAAACTTCGTGATAATCGTTATAAGAATTGATACCAAATAAGACCAGGAAAGAAATATAGAGTGTAGGTCACTTAGGGTTGATAATTGGCTGGAATATTTAGGATTGTCCCGTGTCCAGGAATTAAATTACATACATTAGTGTACAAAGGACCATATACATAATCTATGTTCATATATGGATGCTGATAAGCAATAATGCGTCAACCCACAAAAAGTCAAATTCGGAGATATTGATGAATTTTGATACTGCATCATCTATTTAACATTATTCAAAGAAAAATCAAATAATATAAACTAAATAAGTCCGGAAAAAAGTGTCTTAATAATTGTTTCGTATTTCAAGTGCGTTCCATATTTTGCAATTTATAGAATAATCTGAAATATTTGAAAAACTTTTTATTAGATAATATATTAAATATATCAATCTACTTTTAATTCATTATACCTTTAAAAACAGAAAAGAAAAAATGGATATAAACTTCATTAAATAAATTAAGTAAGAATAGGTTTGACATCTTTAGACGCCATTTTCTCAAAATGAAGTCCGTGTGGCTTGACACAGTATTGCTTATCAGCGTCCATATGTTCTACAGTAGTAAATTAATAATGTAGTCTTCCTAACCGTTTCATTCAATCTCATGTCCTTTGCCCTAAGGTTGTCTGGAAGAGATCGCTGTTATAGCGATAACACCGCCTTGTGTACATAATTTTTTTCCCTTCTTTGTTTGTTTATGTATATATTCGTTTTTTGGACAATAAAGCATATTTCTATTTGTACACTTATAAGTTTTGCGTATCCGGATTTTTGCAAATTCACCCCCTAAAGGGGTGATACGTTATGACGATTCACAGCACACAAGTACATATAGGCAAAAATTACAGTTAGCTTTTGATGTCAGATTTTCCTAAGGATTTACATACGTTTATCGCTGCACGCCGCATTTGATAGGTATCTAGACACGCAGTAGTGTGTCAAGCCAAGTTCAAGAAACAGAACTGGCGAGCCGCGCCGTGTGTAATATTACACGAACCATTTGGAGACACTTTTGACGCCCTCATACAAGAATACAGACAAACCATTATCTTATGTTATAAGAGGATATCGTATGTTATACTGTTACTTATAAATAAATTTCAGGACTGACCATTGAACTTGGCACACATTTACATCTCACTTCTTTTATCGTTGAAGTCAACAAACTTAAAAAATTAAAATCTTTTTCCGCGTCTCATATATTTGAATAACTAATATATAAAACTCTTTACTACACAAATCTGCTTTTAATTCATTATTCTTTTTATCAAAACAAAATAGAAAATATCGATATATATCAAAATCAAAATCAAAAAATACTTTATTCAAGTAGGCTTTTAAAAGCACTTTTCGTCAAAACAAATAAAAGTTGCTTAAATTAATGAAAAGTAACCACCGGTTCGGAATGTAGATTCTACCGAGAAGAACCGGCGAGAAACTCGATAGGTACTCTTTTAAAATTATGTTTTTAAGTATATATATTTAAAAATTACTAATATTAAATGTATGTACGTGTATATTAAACATCCTGTATGAAATCCAGCTATACTAAATCCATGCATTATAATCATCAATATAATCTTGTATAGAATAATATGCTTTAGCAGAAAATTGCAAAAATTTCTGTGGTAGTTTGTTATAAAAACGGACACCTTGCCCCAGAAAGGAAACATTTACTTTGCGAAGTCGAAAGCTTGGTGTTGTGAGTTTATCTTTTCTTCTTGTGTTAATACAATGCAAGTCACTATTTTTCTCAAAATAATCAATATTATTAAATACTTCTTCAAACAGATTTATAAATAGATTTGACATGTTCAGACGCCATTTTCTCAAAATGAAGTCCGCGTGGCTCGCCACAGTTTACAGCGTCCATTTCAAAATAGTAAAGAGTTCTTCATCACTTAATCTACATCTTACCCTCGGATCTTATAAGCGTGTTCTATCAGAACGCTTGTGGATATAAAAGAGGCATGCTCTGTTACTAAGATGTTCTTAGCACCGGCACAAGCAGCCAAACGAGCCCCACCCTCGGCCGCTGTGAAACGAGTGCACGAGGATTCCATACCTGGAATTGATAATATATGTAACATTAGTGATAATATGTACATATAAAATTAAATAAGTAAAGCCTATAAATGGATGCTGATAAGCAATATTGTGTTAACCCACATCAAGTCGAATTCGGAGATATTGATGTATTTTGATACTGCGTCACGCATTTAACATTATTCAAAAAATAAAGTCTAAATAAACACGGAAAAATGTTTCTCAATTCAGTTTCATATTTTGCATATTTGAAAACTTATTATTAGATAATACATTAAATATATCAATCTAGTTTTAATTCATTATACCTTTTATCAAAATAAAAAAAAATATGGATATATACTTCTTCAAACAAATTTATTAAGAATAATTTTGATATCTTTCGACGCCATTTTCTCAAAAGGAAGCCCGTATGGCTTAACACAGTATTACTTATCAGCGTCCAAATATCCCAGCCAGCCTATAGATGTCCCCCTGCTGGGCAAAGGCCTCCTCTGCTATTAAGGGGAAGGTTTAGAGCTTAATCCACCACGCTGCTTTTGGGTTGGCAGAAATACATGTATCAGAATTTCTCCTGGCACATACAATTTTCCTCACGATGTTTTCCTTCACCGCCGAGTTCGAGGTGAATTTAAATACAAATTTAGCACTTGAAAACTCAGCGGTGCTAGCCGGGGTTTGAGCCCGCGATCATCGGTTGAGATCGACGTTTTCTAAACACTAGGCCATCTCGGCTCGTAATCTGTACAAGTAATTAATTAAAAAAATGAAAAACCCGACTGCGTAACAAGACCACAGAGCATCGGTACTAACCAAGTTTAAATCGTTATAGATTCTAAACTGTAACTCTGGTTGAAAAATGATTATAAGAAACTTAAAAACGATTTTTAAATACGTATTCAACGATACTACACACAACACAGTTCATCGATTTCTTTTTTTTTCACATTAGGCGTCCAAAATCGGCCATTATGATTTTTCAAAATTATCATCATTTCTATGACATTCGTACTGTTATGATGAATCAAATGTGTCATTTATTAAAATCGACCCACGAGTTTGATCTAAATAGTGCTACAAAGGTACAAACCCACATACATACATAGACAGATTACCCTAGCGTCGCTCAGTCGGTTAAAAATGCTTTGGACTGACTGATCAACGCACAGCCTAAACCGCTGATCATAGGTACTTAAAGCTTAAAGGACATACATTGATCTTGGATAGAAAGGAATTTTTCGAAAACTCCACCCCCCAAAGGGTGAAAAGTGGTAAACGTTTATATTTAAAATCTTATTCTGGGGTATTGACTGCAAAACTTAGTACATATTATACAATATAAACTATTAAGCTGAACAATGGATTTATTAAGTGTCAAATTCCAAAGTATACAAGAGAGCAGCCACTGGCAACTCCTAGTATACATATAAAAGGTGTATACTAGGCCTGAATATTTTACTAGTGTTAGCTAAATCGATAATTAAAAGTAAAAAAAAAACGGAACTACTTATTTACAAATTATTGTATACAAGGTGTTTCTTAGGAAACGTTGGATCTCGTAGACTCATATAGATATATGTGGAGCACGATAAGCAATAATGTGTCAACCCACAAAAAGTCAAATTCGGAGATATTGATGTATTTTGATACTGCATCATCTATTTAACATAATTCAAAAAAATTATATTAATTATATATGGTCATATAAACTAAATAAGTACGGAAAAAAGTTTCTTCATTGTTTCGATTTCCAAGTGTTCCATATTTCAGAAATTATACAATAATCCCAAATATTTGAAAAACTTTTTATTAGATAATATATTAAATATATCAATCTTCTTGTAATTCATGATACCTTTTATCAAAACAGAAAAGAAAAGATGTATATATACTTCTTCAAACATATTTGTTAAGAATAGGCTTGACATCTTTAGATGCCATTTTCTCAAAATTCATCTTTTATTAGCTATTTCATAAAAAAATCAATGAGATAAAGATCGGCTAGTAGACAGTCTTATGTAATAATAAGTTTTTCAAATCTAAAAGATTACTGCAAAATCCACAATATGGAACTAACTACAATAATCTAAACATTAGATTGAGAAACTTTTTTCCGTACATACTTAGATGAGATGGTTTGAATTTTTTTTTTTATTTTAAATAAAAAATGCATTGTCAGACTAAATTAATATCTTTCTTTTGACTTTCCGTGGGTTATTATTGCTTATCGGCATCCATACAGATCCATCTTCTCTTTTCTATTTTGAAAAAAGCTACAATGAATTTAAAGTACATTTATAAAATAAAAAGGTTTAACTAATATTAACTGTTATAAATATATTCTATTATTGCATATTGCAAAACATTGAGCGCGCTTCTATATTCAAAACATTAAATTAAGAAACTCTTTTCTGTATTTATTTAATTTAGATGACTTGAAAAATTTATAAATTGAATATATTTTATATAAAAATATAAAAAAGGTTGGACTCTAAGGAGTCTGTAACATATACATGAAAATAAATCGCAAATAATCTAGCAGGAGACTAGACGTTAAGTAACCTTCGCCACCCATAGCCATTCGCAGCAATAGACCATAAATGCTTTGCCATCTTAAAAAGTATTAGGGATTAAAAGAGAATAGTAAGTAAGGAACAGAATGAAGCTAACGGCTATGGCTAGACTTTACTACACTAATCATGTCTAGAATGGCAAAAAAATAGTAGCTTTTCTTTGTTTAAATCACATTTCCTATACTCTGGGGAATCAAAATATGCTTTATTCAAGTAGACTTTTACAAGCACTTTTGAATCGTCAATAAAGAAACAAAAAAGAAAACAAAAATTAATTTACCACCGGTTCGGAATGTAGATTCTACCGAGAAGAACCGGCAAGAAGCTTGATAGTTACTCTTTTGAAAATTTTACAATGTGTACATATATTTATGAGTTACAACTATATTAAATACTGTGTGAATCCAGCTTATACTAAATCCAAGCATCTTTATCATCTATATAATCTTGAACAGAATAATATGCTTGAGCTACTAATGACTTTTTAATATGTACTTTAAATATCTTATTTGTAAACTGTAACACTTTCTGTGGAATTTTATTATAAAAACGAATACCTTGCCCCAAGATGGTAACATTGACTTTGCGGTATAATGCCAGTCCTATTACCAGTGGTGGCGCAAAGGTGAAAAATATGTTTTTCAAAAATGTTTCATTGCAATATAACAATTGTTAGAGATAACAAGTGCTCATAATAAAATATTGCTTCTGTAGCTAAAAAAAAAATTGTTCCAAAAGATATGACTTTTCTTAAATGTTTATGTATTATAAAATATATAATCCTTAATTCTTTAATAAATATATAATAAATAACATTATTAAATAAAATATAGATTAGAATTATTTGACATAATTCGTTTGTATTTAAAAAACAAATTCTTATAAGGTTATAATAAAAAAAAATATATGTGAATAATACATCTTACCTTATAGTTTATATTAGTGTTTCTTTATGCACTATTTACAAATAAAACACACAAAAAAACAATCCATATTACATGAAGATCATACTTATTAGCATAATTTAAAATATCACAATTTTTTTCCAGTAAAAAGCGCCGAAGTAAAATTTCGGAAAGTTAATACGAAATAAAATTAATATTACAAGAAATATATTATCACAAAATTGTATAATTATTCGTATTGAATCATTAAATTCAAGTTTTAGAAAAATAATATAGATTTTAGCTGTTTCAATCGCTGGTAGCGAACATAAGTTCGATGACATTTAGGCGTTCTGTTTCTGTATATACTTAATTTGTGTAACATTTACAATAGATAGCAAAAAATATATAATTTATATATATTAATAGTTCAAATAAAAACTTAATTTAAAACATTGCAAATCATTTACATTTTAGTATAAAAATATTTATTAAAATATTTTTTAATATATTACATCTATATTTGCAATAACAGAACGTTAGTTACCATTAGTTTTAACAAATTATTTTAGTAAAATAATCAAATAAGTACAAGAAATACCACAATATGTGTAATGTATTATTAAATGTAATATTTTTATTAAATTTTATTATAAAAATCAAACATTAATTTGTTTATCTCATATGATTACGATTCGTTCTTCACTAGTTTACTAAACATCGATAGACCACGATGAATGTATAATATCACTATATATAGCACTAATAGGGAAATCCCCACAAAATTGATTCTTTATGGTGGTTCCTTCGGGGGCTTACCGAATAAGCGACTTATAGATAAATATTATGCGACGAAACTGAAATGTGTGTATATTGTATATTATTTGTTCACTGCGCAATATTCTTGTGTAGTTGCGTGTAATAGTGACCCCATTTGTATTTATAAATTGCACGTTGAATTATTTCGTCATTTTGTTTTTAATATTAATTAAGTCATGACGTCTGCTTGTGATCGTGATAAAAACGATCTTATCCGCGCAAATTAAAACAGGTTATAAGGGAAAAAAACCGTATTATGTTGTGATAAATTTAAAAATGGATGTGAAGTGATTTAATTTTTTTTTGTTATAAAATCTGTCATATTTTAAACATTCCAGAAACAATATACAAAAAATTAATTGAGGAAAGTTAATAAGGTATCAATTTATTTTGTCTGTTCTTTTGAATTTTATTTAAATGTTCTAAAATTTGTTAAACAGTGTTATTGCAAATAAAGTTTTTATTCAGGAAATAAATGGGAGCGAGGTAAAATTTGCAATATGAAGACGTTCTCAAAAGTCATCTGTATGCTTACAATACTGGCTCTGCCTATGGGAAAAAGATTGCTTATTAAATATATCGTCTTGATGAAATATCGTTTATCTATCAGACCAATAATTGTTTTAAAAGTAAATACAGACTAGACATCTTGATTTCAAGCACTAGAATGAAAGAAAACTAACCTTAACCAACGTATATATACTTACTGTTATGGGATCTGCCATAAACGTGACTTGGAAATTTACCTAGTAATGGATTGTTGTCAAGAGAGAGAAAGTGGCGATGTATTGTTACAAGAGTTGGAAAATTACGACGTGGACTACGAATCTAGTGCCTCATTATTATTCTTCCTTTTAAAATACTTACATCCCTGCGAGTCAGCTCTACTGCTTTGCGCGTTTTCAAGAACAATTTGATCGAATTAGATATATTAAACCTCGCAGAAGAGAATGATTTGTTGATGACCGTAATGAAGGCGTTAAAACGACACTATTTGTAAGTAATATATTTTAAAAACCAAGTCCCGTTCATCTTAATATTCTCAAACTTCTGCCACCACAATATATAATTTCTAGTTGTTATTCCTGCAAAGATACTCAACTTTGCTTGGTGGTTTTACCCATGTTATCGTTCGGTACTAGCCAAATTGCTTAAAGTTTATCTGTCATACTACAAAAGACGCATTAAAACCTTGTTGAACACGTGTCTAGCTAAACAGTGTTTAAGATTAAAACATTGCTTAAAATATTATCTAAATTGCTTAACAGCGAATAAACTCATTAAAAAACTTATTGATAAAATGTTATACGTTAAATTTGAAAGCAAAAATAGGTTTTTAACATCTATTAAACTCACTTAAACGTATATGAATCTATGTTTAAACATGTTTAACTCAAAACTGTCTTAGACGCGCGTTTAACGTCTGTTTAAATCTTTTGTAGTAAGGCAGTATATGTTTTATAACCTACTAGCTTTGACTCGCCGCTTTGATCGGGTACATGTAAATTTTGTTTAATAATAATATTAATGTCTATATAAAATATAGCCTGTGACCACCTAGAATAACGCACCTTTCAAATGGTATCATAACTTCTTTAAAGAGGGTATGTGGTTTCAGAGTTCACTTCGCAAATACAAAATTCATTCAAGGAGACAGCACAATAGCTTCCTTAGTAAACGCATCATAAACATAGAAAGATAGATTAACAAAGAGTTTTTGTTCAGTTTTTTTTTCACCTCATATTAAGTGATCAGGGACCAGGGTGATATAAAAAAAGGTAAGGTGTGAGGAATTAAGGGTAATAAGAAGTGACGGGGTTGAGTCACGTTTACGGCTCTTACGCAACCATCCAAGTACCATGGGAGCAATAACGAAGGTTTTTCGAGAGATTTGAATGAAATTAAGAAAGTCCAAAAATTAGCAAATATGAAACCAAAATGATGATAAATTAAAGATGAAATATTGTTTTTTTTCCTATCCCTTAATCTTGTGTCGGGGCCCAAATACACATTCAGTATAAACAAATACTCAGATCACGCATATATTCGTAACGCCTAAATTTGTCATTGCTGTCCCTTGCAGTTTCACTAGCGTTTGTTTATAATTTTTATATTTGTCCATATTATTATGGTGTCTCACTTGGATTTACTGTTTATCAGGTGTTGGTAAAAGAAATCATCTTCAACGCACCATTATGCGGACTATTAGTACTACCCATTCGCGTACCCGGACTTTATCTTGGAAAAAAGGATGAGAAAAACAAGGGAGGCATGTGTAACTTGGTTTGTGCGTAATTATTTATTGTAAATTAAATTTTTATTTAAATAAATATCCATTTTCATTGCCATAGTCAATTTTAATAATCATTCATTGTCCTTTTATAGACACTGCTGAACTAAGGCCTTTTTTAAGATGCACTGTACCTCCCGATCCTCAGCCATCCTCACTCTTCGTCTAGTCCAACTTTTATAAATGACAAATCATGTGGGAGCGTTTCACGACATATCTAAATATAAATGAACGCATACAAAAATGTATTGAACTGCGAATTCAAATATACAAATAAAACTTTATCCTTCCTCAGTGCTTCCGTAGTTGGATATAAAGTTGTTTTATAATAACATGTATATAAAAAATATTGTCACACGCGTATATAATCTTTGAAATGGTGCCAAAATTTTAAAACAGGTTAAGAGATTTCGGAATTTACTTCACACGCACAAATTCGCTCTTCTTTACGTTTGTTAGTATATTTATAGGTAGATAGTATGCTAGCTAAATACAGTAACAACCTGTTAATGTTCCACAACGGGTGAAAGGTCTCTTCTCTTAATAAGAACAGTGATAGGTACCGCTCTTAAAATGGATTGTCGTGTAATTATGTCAGAATTTCTCCTGACAAATAAAATTTCTTATTTTCACAATGTTTTCACAATGAAATTACATTGCAAAAGCAGTCGAAAAGTCAGACGTTTCAGCCCCGATTTGATCCCGCGATAGTCGAAATGAACGGGGTTTATCAACTAGAGTATTTTGGCTTAATTATTAAATACTTATTTATTAACAACTTATTAAGTATTGTACAACACACTAAATCTAATATAAAATAAACTGCAAGGCCTATTGTCTAAATAAAAGTACCTATCTATCTTTTAAAAAACTTCGCTAGTAATTAGTTCACTAATACATTTTTTTAACCGTAATTTTTCCGATAATTATTTAAAATGTGTCACAAATTGGCAAAGCTACAACACTATGCAGTCTGTCATGGGTTTAGGATTGTTATCATACATTGAAAATTGTAATAAGGTATATTTTTATGAATCTAAATTACAAAGTAATGTATGTGAGACTTCATTGTATTGACAAACAAGATCTTTATTCATTATAGAAAAACCCAAACGTAGTACTAATATACTGTTCACCCATTATTCACGTCCTTAGGTGAGTAATTTATAAATACTTTAACTTTTCTAATTAAGTATCTATGGAGAACTGTTCTTAAGAAAAATGATTTTTCTGTTCACTACTCCTTGCTGTTCATTGTTCGTCTTGTGCGGTATGTTAATGGCTTTATTGTGTCTTATTTTACCATTACCTAAAAAAAAGTTTTTTAACGAATGTGGAGTGTGTAATACTTTTAGTATCATTTATTGCTTATCAGATTCCAATTGGAAAAATAAATAATAAAGTCAATTCATTGCCTTATCTTTAAGTATTAACTACACTAGACAGTTATTATTTAGTCATAAAATTATAATTAAAATCGAAATTTACTTTATTAAGTATGCTTTTAAGAGCACTTGTGAATCTTAAAAAAAACTAACAAAAATTATTTTTCACTAATATTATAAAGAATTGGCAAGAAACTGAAAATAACTCTTAAATATTTCATCAATACATACATATAGACATTACAAATATGTATAT
Organism: Hypolimnas misippus; assembly: GCA_037950945.1. Taxonomy (NCBI): domain Eukaryota; kingdom Metazoa; phylum Arthropoda; class Insecta; order Lepidoptera; family Nymphalidae; genus Hypolimnas; species Hypolimnas misippus. The sequence continues at coordinate 5,753,179 of JBBEEQ010000020.1, forward strand.
TAAACATTGTGTTAAATCCAACATACCACTGTTATTGACTATATACATATATGACTATATATATGTTGACGATAAAGACGCGTGGGCTCAGTATACGCTGAATTTCGTACAGGATAAATAATCAATTTGTAATCATAAACTGTGTTGTGATGTATTGACAATATTTTAAAAGAGTAACTATCGAGTTTCTTGCCGGTTCTTCTCAGTAGAATCTACGTTCCGAACCGGTGGTAGCTTCATTATTTGATGTAATTTTTTTTTGTTTTTTCATGTATTGACGATTCAAAAGTGCTCGTGAGAGCCTACTTGAATAAAGTATTTTTTCATTTTGATTCATAATTCCGTATTAATTCAACAAATTTAAGAAAAACTTTTAAATTTTAATCTAATCAGAAATGTTTTTTTTTTTCTTAAATTAAAGGTAATGTTCTTTTCTGTATTCTTGAACTGTATGCAAAATTTCATAATACTATGTTCAATTCAATTATTGGCTTTTAGTTGTGCCAATTAGACACATGTTATTTCGCCAATGTCACGCGGGATGGAGGAGACACGATGGAGATTGGTCGGTAGGGTCGAGAATCCAACCTTAACTAAATTTTGACAACACCCTAAAATAGTGTCAATTTCATTCTTAGTCAAAATAAATATAAATATTATACATAATAGTATATAAATACAAATAATTTTAATACTATTATGAGTATTTGAGATGAGAAAGAATCACAAATAACTCTAAATTCTCCTTTTGTATCCTTAATATTAGGTGAGAATTACACTTATAAATTATATCCACAAGCTTTCATAAAGATTTACATAAGTTATGTCTCATTGCTTTACACCGGAAAGCATTTACTGTGAGTGTCTTTTTAATGTTTACAGTGTCAGTTATGGCATCTGTTGCTAGGTTACACAATTGTTTTATATCAGTTACAAGAGTAAAACTTACAAATGCTGATAAGCAATAATGTGTCAAGGCACACGGACTTCATTTTGAGAAAATAGCATGTAAAGATGTCAAACCTATTCTTGATAAATTTGTTTGAAGATGTATATATCCATCTTTTCTTTTCTATTTTGATATAAGTTAGAATGTATTAAAAGCAGATTGATTTAATGTGTTATCTAATAACAAGTTTTTAAATCGTTATAGATCCTAAATGGTAATTCTGATTGAAAAACGATATGAGAAACTTAAAAATGATTTTTGAATACCTATTCAACGATACCCCACTTGACATAGTTCGTCGATTGTAAATTTTATCCTTTCATTATGTACTTGTGTATTTAAAAATTACATTACTAGCATTCTATAATTGTGACGTTTCTATTGTTTTTTGTTGTAGTCGGGTTTTAGTTTCTTACTTTTTACTGACTTCTACATTCCATTGCATATTTACACACACTTAATAAGTCCAATATTTACATTAAATAAAATAATATATATTTTATTATAACAAAAGATATTTACAAATCGTCAATATAAAACTATTTACATTACATTTATAATTTATAAAAATAAAAAGTTCATTTATAATAATACACTATTTTATCACATCAAACAAAGAAGTAACATCTGCATATTTATATAAAAATCTAGTCCAAAAAAAAAAATATTACAAGGGGATATTAAGAAATCTTGTATCTAGTATAAAAATCTCACCACGTATCACCAGGGGAGAGGGGGACAACAGAGGCGTAACTATATTTATTTATTTATACACTTTATTGTACAACACAAATTAACTAAAATCATTTTGTTAATAAAGAAGAAAAAAACTACAAATCTATACCATCTGAGGCCCGTGGCAAATTCTTTGGAAGGGGCCTCCCAGTTAAAATCGTCACGTTATAACTTAATTTTAATGAACCACTTAAGTAGTTACCCGACACTATTAATATCTCTGCATTTTAGTTAAATATCTAATAAGTTTTATTTTCAAGAGCTTTATTCATATATACAAACTTACAATTAAATGACGTTGTTTTAAGCCGGGGCCCTCTTGTATCAGGGGCCCGTGGCTTTATGCTAGCCCGGCTGTGCTATAGTTACGCCCCTGGGGATAAAGAAATTGCTAAAAATATCACGTGATTTATGGCCAGCTCCTTGTAATTTACGCTTTACGAGGCGTGTACTTAATCATAATACCGCAGGTCGCTTGAGTGGCGATGCACTTTGGTTGTAGTTCGAGTTTCCGAGGCATGCCGTCAGCGAGTTCGGCTGTATAGTCTTTGAATATAGTGAGAACTGCTGCGACGATCGGCATCTTCGCGAATCTGAGCCCTGGAAATACGAAATCAATCAATCAAAATATACTCTACTAGCTGTCCCTGGCGGTTACTGCTTCGTTCCTATGAGTTGTAGCGTGATGTAATATGGTCTATAACCTTCATTAATAAATAAACTATCTAACACAAAAATAATTTTTCAATTCGAACCAGTACTTCCTGAGATTAGCGCGTTCAAACAAACAAACAAACTCTTCAGCTTTATAATACTTGTATTAATTCAAGTAGACTTTTAAAAGCACGTTTGAATTGTAAAACAAACAAAAAGTACTTAAATTAAGAAAAAGCTACAACCGGGTCGGAACGTAGATTCTACCGAGAAGAACCGGCAAGAAACTCGATAGGTGCTCTTTTAAAATTGTAAAGGAGTGAAGAATGGTAATGATATTTTAAAATTATACATAAAAAGAACATTAAATCAATAAACAAAATACACACACTACCATATTTTTGACACACGTATATAATTGAATGCTGACAAGTAACAATGAGTCAACCCAATAAAAGTCAAACTCGGAGATATTGATGTATTTTAATACTGCATCCTGCACCTATTTAACATTATTCAAAAAAATATTCAAGTTATATAAACTGAATAAGTACGGAAAGAAGTTTCTTAATTAATTATTTCGATTTCCAAGTGCGTTCCATATTTTGCAATTTATACTATAATCATTATATATAATTCAAATTCCTTATATAAATTCAAATTATTATATAAATTCAAATCATTATATATAATCATTACATATAATTATATAAAATATTTGAATAACTTTTTATTAGATAATACATTAAATATAGCGTTGTCTTAGATTTTCGCGATTATTACTCAATGAAATAAAACTATTTTAAACGGATTTAAATCGCGTGTATTAATCATTTTTATCATCCCGACGTTTCCAGCACTTTACGGCGTTCGTGGTCACGGGTAGACTAAGGTGACATTTGTCTATTCGCGGTTTTAGAAAATATTATTTACAACTACCGCCAACGGTTTCTAGTTGGTATCTCGAATAACGTTCCGGCTGCACGCAGAAGGCACTAACTGTATCTTTGGGTCTTGCATACATTAAATATATCAGTCTGATTTAATTTAATTATACCTTTTATCAAAATATAAAAGAAAAGATGGATATATACTTCTTCAAACAAATTGATTCAGAATAGTTTCGTCATCTTTAGACACCATTTTCTCAAAACGAAGTCCGTGTGGCTTGACACAGTATTGCTTATTAGCGTCCATATATAAAAGCGATAGGTCACTCACTCACTCATCATGAAATCTCAGAAACACTACAAGTGTTACGAGTTTCAAATTTTGTATGGGGGTCCCTTTTAGGACGTAAATACTCACTAAGACAAGATTTTTCAAAATTCTACCCCTAAGGGAGCAAAACGGGGAATTCGAGTTTGTATGAAAGTCCTGTGTTAAGCGCGGGTTAAACCGCGAGGGACAGCTTGTAATTTATATAATTACTAGATTAAAACCCGGCTCCGCTCGGGTGAAATGTGACTCATAATACACGTGTACTTGTATAATGTTTTACTACACTCAATGTTTCGTTTTACACAGCCACAGGTCTTTGTTTCTAAAATGGATGACGTGTTGACTGGCGAGGCGTATATGAGGTATGAAACGGAACGTTCAATAACTACTCAAGATGGCGTCTGCGATTTGTCTGTCATTGCCATTAGAATTTAACAAAATACTCGACAATCCGAATTTTGCGGATATAAGTTGTCGACTCGAAATCTTTAATTTTTTTATGTTTTATTATTCAGGTAAGGTTTGGATTGAGTCTACCGTAACCCTTGACGAAATTATTAATATAGATTTGTACTGACTGACTGATTCGTCAACGCTGAGCGAAACAAGAAAAAATAATAATAATGCTGAGAAAACTTCGTACAGTCACCTAATGTGTGTGACGATGCGTTTCGAATGCTTGGCGTGTAAATAATTCAAGAACTCTTTTATAAAGTCAAAAAAAAAATGGCTCTTGGTTGTTAACAATGATCTACATTATCTATACTAATAATATAAAGCTGAAGAGTTGGTTTGTTTGTTTGATTGTTTGCTTGAACGCGCTAATCTCAGGAACCACTGGTACGATTTGAAATATTCTTTCAGTTTTAGATATCCCATTTATCGACGAAGGTTATATGCTATATATTATCACGCTAAGACCAAAAGGAGCGGAGCACCAGTGAAGAATGTATCAAAATCGGATTTTTTCCTATTGAGAGAGCTTACGCTGCGTGCGCTGCGTAAACGGTTAAAGTTTCGCAAAAATCATGTATGACAGAATTGTACCTCTTTAAAAGTTCTAAAAAAAAGTCCGCGACAGCATATGTCTATCTTTAAAGGTTAGCTCACTTTAACCTCTTTTATGCCAACCAAATTTGTTCTAAAATAATGCATTATTAGCCCAAAGTAACTATTCCACGCGGACGAAGTCGCGGGCGGAAGCTAGTAATATTATAAAGAAGTATAATTTGTTTGTTAGTTTATATGTAGAGGCAGGGGCGTAACTATAGGAAATAGCCACAGGCCCCCGACCCGAGGGCCATGTTATTTCACTATAAATATGTATAAACCTATGCTCTTGATAATAAAACTTATCAGATATTTAACTAAAATGCACACAATATTATTAATAGTTTTGAGTAACTACCTAAGTGGTTCATTAAAATTAAGTTATAACGTGACGATTTTTACTGGAAGGCCCCATCCAAAGAATTTGTCTCGGGCATCATATGGTACGCCTCTTTGTAGGGGGTAATCTCGAAAACTATTGATCCGATTAAGAAAATTCTTTTTTTTTTCGGATAGCCCGTTTATTGAAGATTTTATATGAGTGCAGAATGCTAATACTTAAGATTATTGTACAAATCGCAAAAAATGGAACGCACTCGGAATTCGAACCAATTAATTAAGAAACTTTTTTACGTACTTATTTAATTTATATGACTACAACTTTTTTTAATAACGTTAAATAGATGATGCAGTATCAAAATACATCAATATCTCCGAATTTAACTTTTTGTGGATTGACACATTATTGCTTATCAGCATCCAATTATCCATAAGAAAACATTACACACACACGTGTATTTCAATCTCTTTGACACACCCACGCATATCTACAAAAAAACAGTTCCCCACTGCGCCCGAATATACTTAGGAAATTGATACCTAACAAACTTCCAACCCTCTTTTTACCCCTTAGGCGATGGATTTTCGCAAATCCTTTCTTAGTGTACCCTTTCGATAAATGATCTACAATGTTCAAAATCAAATCGATACCTCCCACGTAAGTTGTTGTAACCCCAAAATTACAATTTTACAGTAGAGCACTTTTAATCCGTTTTAATTTGAAAGTTACAACAAAATACGCCTTTTTTCAAGCGTATTTTATTGTATCTTTCCTTGAAAAAAAAAAAAGATTTTTGGTATTTTTTCACTTTGAATGCATTAAGCAATGCAAATTCGTGTAGTATTCAGTAAAAACGCTAACGGCAATTTTGTGGCTTACAATAACTTACGTGGGAGGTATCGAAATGTTTGTGCAAAATTTAATGTTTCTAGCCCCAGCGGCTTCAGCTCTGCGTTGATCGATCAGTCGATATGTCAGTCAATTTTTTTATGTATATAAATTTTGTTTTTGTTAGTCTGTGCTCGAAGTGAGAGTAAACAGTGTATACTCTTTATTAATGATGGTCTAATTTCGGCCACTTGTATCTATAGTTATCTTATATTATTTATGTACTTATCAATTTAATTACCTTTACGCGAGCTATTCTTGTACATATTTATATATGGAAGCTGATAAGCAATACTAAATCAACCCACACGGATTTCATTTTCAAAAATTGGTGACTAAAGATGTCAAATCTATTAATAAATTTGTTTGAAGAAGTATGTACATCCATCTTTTCTTTTCTATTTTGATAAAAGGTATAATGAATTAAAAGCAGATTGGTGTAATGAAAAGTTTTATCTAATAATAAGTTTTTATATATATTAGACTAGCTCTCCCTTGCGGTTTTACATGCGTTTATGGTTTCTGCTTCGCTACAATGAGTCGTAGCGAGTAATACAGCATAAAATAATTTTTCAATTCGAACCAGTAGTTCCTAAAATTAGCGCGTTCAAACAAACAAACAAACTTTTCAGCTTTATAATAGCATAGATTATTATATATATAGTAAAATATGGAACACACTTTAATATTCGAAACAGTAAATTAAGAAGCCTTATTTCTTCATACAAACTTCACAACCCCCTGAATCCTAATAGGGGATAATATTGATACATTTTGTATTTCACATTTCTAAATTGCCACCTAGAATTATGTGTTTAATACACATGTTTTATGTTAATACGACTACGGAATAAGATTTTCAATATAAACATTTTCACCACTTTTCACCCTATTAGGGGTAGAATATCGAAAAACTCTTAGTGGATGTTATCAACCTAAAAGGCAAGCAAAATTTCAAGCTCGAGCGGTTTAGGCTCTGCGCTTTTGAATCAGTCAGTCTGGACAAGTGATTTTATATGTATAGATTTAAGTATTGTTAGGATAAAGATACTCACCGATGCATAACCGAGGTCCTTCTCCGAAAGGCATGTAAGTGAAGGGCTTGATATTTTTCTTCTCCTCACCATAGAACCTTTCAGGTCTGAACTCCTCCGGGTCCGGGAAATATTCAGGGTTGTGGTGCAAATCATAAACTGGTACGTGAATACGAGTGCCTGTCTCTAAACACAGGCCTGTTGGGAGACTGTAGTCCTCCGTCACCTCGCGGGTGAGGACGCCCAGCACAGGGTACAGACGGAGCGTCTCATCGAGGCACGCCTGCAGGAACGGCATCTCATTGATACATTCGTATTCTATCTTTCCATCGTGTCTTTGGAAATAATCGTCGACTTCTTCAATCACTCGAGCTTGAGCGTCTTTGTTCTTCGCGAGCTCGTAAAGCAGGAAACTCGTTGTGGTCGATGTCGTTTCAAATCCAGCGGCGAAGAACAATACACATTGTCCGATCAGTAAATTATCATCTACATCTATATTTATTATTTCTTTGGCCCCCGAGCTGGCATTCTTCAAGCTGTCGCCACTCAGATATTTCTTCTTCTTCCAACTAAGAATGAGGTCGACGAAATCGTTTCTAGAAGTTTCCTTGTATTGACGACCTTCAAACACATCTGTTAGTAGTTTTTTGAAGAATACGTCTATAGCAGGATCGAATACTTTTAACCCTAAACCGTAGAAAATAGCCGGCCACATGGAACGACTGACCATTTTGAGTCCACTAGCGTTCGATACGTTTATAATTTTTTCACCCATCACCGTAAATGGATTAATTTGTGATTTTCCCGCTAAAGTACCCGTGTTTATACCAAAAGCACAGTTTCCTATACAGTCCATTGTGTATCTCACTAAGAGGGACTTTGTCTCGATTGTATTCTTTTTGGCAATTTCTTCTCTCAATACGGTTTCCAAGGAGCTGGCGCACGATTCGATCAAATGGAACATGTTTTTAAGTTTGGCGGATGTGAATAGGGATGTCAAGTTCTGGCGCAGAACCTTCCACGTGTCGCCTCCGATGAAGAACATGGTCTGCGTTAGCAACTCGTTATGCGTGTACTGTGATATTTCTCTTTCGTGAAAGGAGCCGAAATCTTTTGTCATCACGAGTTTTATCAAGCTAGGGTCCTTGACGATGAGAGCGGGTTCCGTGCCATAGAATGTCCCGACATACGGCTCTTCAGGGAACTTTCTGCAAAGATCTTGAGCGATTTTCGGCCAATACTTTCTCAATAAAATAAAGTCCTTGTAATTTCCGAATAGTAATGCCGGTTTTTGATGTGGCACGTTTCTCTGACGCCAGTAATCATACTTCTTGGTTAATTGGTAATATAAGAAGTATAGAATGGTAAATATTAGGGCGATGATTGGATAGTGGAGTACCATTGTGTAGCTCGATACTCGTGAACTGGTTTAAAATTCGTTGAAAAACGTCTTTATTTATACTCGCTTGGTTTATCTTAACGATAGGGCGACCACGTTTTATAAAATACGCAAAATCACGCTGTTATCTGAAGATGTAATTAATTCTACATGTATTAAATAAAAATATTTTGATTTAGTAAATACTGAATCAAATAATTTTTATTTAAAATAGGTATTTACATTGTCCTTTTAAATGTCAAAAAATTTATCACAGATTACGAAAAAGTTTAAAGGAACTCAGCGGGTCTTTTTTTTGTAATAATGACAAGATTTGTTACAAATCATAAAATATAATAATCATAAGAGCTGAGATGGCCTACTGGTTAGAACACGTCAACCCAACCGATGATCGCGGATTCAAACCCCGGCTAGCACCACTGATTTTTCAAGTGCATAATTAGTGTTTAGTGTTTTTAATTCATCTCGAGCTTGGCGGTGAAGGAAAATATAAGGAGGAAACCTGCATGTGCCAGGAGAAATTCTAACACATGTATATCCGCCTCGCAGTAGAGCAGCGTGGTGAATTAAGCTCTAAACCTTCTCCTTAATAGGAGTGGAGTCCTTTACCCAGCTGTGAGTTATTAACAGGCTTACTTTCTTGTGACTTTTTTTTACATAAAATATATTGAGACAGTCAGGCGATCGCCTTATTCCAATGGTGTATCTTTTTTTATTATAAGTGGTAAAAAGCTTAGAACAGCTTTAGAATCTAACTAACGTGAATCCGGACCTGATTGTTTTTTGTAAGTTTTTATCTATATTTTTTTTCGCCTATTATATTTTTGTAATGCAGGTGTGTCATTGTTTATGAAACACTTTTTATAAAAATTATAAATACACGTTGGTGCTGTGGTCACTGCAACTGACTGAAGCGCTAATGGTCGCGGGTTCGATCTCTGCTCACGGCAATCGTCTATATTGGCCATACGTATGTTTGTCGTGGTCTGGGTGTATGTGTTAGTGTTGTTTCCAGACCACTGACACAAGACCATGAGATTTTAATGAGGGCCGTTGAGTGTGATGCGTTATTATTATTTATTTAAATATAAAATTATAACATAGAAACATATTTTAATTCTTGATAATCGTTGCAGAATTTTCAACTGTCATATTGAATATTTTCTTGAAAGGGTATACTTTCCCATTTTGCAAATATCGATTATATATATTTTTTTACTAGCTTGTTGTTATTAATATTAAAATTATTATTATTATACATTCGATTCAAAAGTGGACCTTATTGCAGAGCTTTTTCGTTTACGCAAACCCACTAAAACCCCTGCGATGGCTTTCCTCAGCGCGGAAATTGAGAGGCCTCCCTTGCGACGTTCCGCTCGTGGCCGGCGGAGCTCGTCTCAGGTGGGCAAAGTGTGGTCATACCCTTCCCGCACCCCTCGCTGATGTGTACAGCAGTTCTAGGCCATCCTGGCTGCCGTCCTTCACGGGGCTGTATGAAAACGGGGATCCCCATCTCACACACCCACGGCCCGAGGGCGTGGGTTATGTATTTATTCTTATTGCAAAGCCAGCTACGCGGTTTTGCATTATCTCCGATGATATGGTAATTATATAGAGGTAGATTCATTCAGATGGGTGAAGGTGAATGAGAACTAGACAAAATTGGTAAAAGGAACCATGTATTCGGTTTTGAAGTTAAGAAAAACTGTATTAAATAATTAATTTATTAATTTTAAAAAACAATAATTCGACTGCGTAACAAGACCATCTGCAGTCAGTACCGTATCAATATCAGTTCCGTTTACAAGTCTTATAAGTGAAAATCGTAACTAACCAACTTTAAATCGTTATAGATCCTAATCAGTAATTCTGATTCAAAAACGATATGAGAAACCTAACAATGATTTGTAAATACATAGCTATTCAGAAATCAACGATACCTCGTGTTACGAATTCCATTTTTTTTTCAATTTTACATTATGTAGTCAAAAAACAGTCATTTTGTTTTTTCGATTTCTTTTATAATTTCAATGACATTCGCGCCGTCATGACGTCTCAAACGTGATCGAGCAGGCGTGACATTTCATGTTAAGTGATCAACAGCTCATGAAGATTTACTTATGGGAATAGGCAAAAAGAAAAGGAGTCGGGGAGGGAGTTGGCTCGCTCTATCACACCACGAAAACACAGCCATATTTAGTATTTCACGGCGATCTGTGATACAGAGCCCCTGCTCCGGTTGAGCCTATACGAGCCGTTTTGGGTCTCACTTAAGACGATCGTCTAAACTTCAAAGTCAAATCGTTCATGGATTTTTTATTACAGTTTATCTCATCACTCATTTCTGAACTGATTTTGTAAATTCTATTTTCGTTTGAAAGAGTATGCCTCCAAATGGGTCCCATAGAAAATTTATCGTCATTAATTTATTCGGTTTTAAAATCAAAACTGATAGAATAGACTCTACAATTAATACGATTAACGTAAAGAGAATTTAATTGAATTTAAAAATTACGTGCAGAGTTCGAAATTTTCGCAAATTTTTACGACGAATAATCCTAACGAAGCGTGCAATCGAATTATTCAATTGTTCAAACCATTACACGAACTTTTCTCAGTAAGGGCTATTATAATTAAGTATTTAATTAATACGTGAACCAAAAACTTCGTATACCTAAAATTTCGCGGACGAAGGAGTATGACACTTATATATAAAATCCTCGTGTCACAATGTTAGTTACCTTACTCCTCCGGAATGGCTTTATTAATTTTTTCCAAATTTTATATGCGTATTCAGTAGGTCAGAGAATCAGCTTCTAACTTATTTTCATAACCCTAAGTAATAAGGGTTGTTCCCCATTAACATTTTTTTTTTAATTTTTGAATAATTTTTTTTGCTGCCAGTATTTTGGGAACTTTACCCAGATGCAGTGGCTTAAATGAGGTCTAGACTCTTTTGTAAAAATTATCCTTTTTTATTTTTTTTGTATTAATTTACTTTAGTTTATTTAAATGTTATATTCTGTACATATATTTTGTAAAAATTAATGGATTAAATAATAATTGAAAAAAAAAAATGTCTTTTTTATCTATAACGAGGTATTAAAAATACATACAACCCTTAATTATTACCCTTTTATCATCAACCCCTATTTTTAATAGCCGATTTGGTAATGTAATCATTTTCAACCCTTTCGATAGCTGATCAATGGGTCAACTGGTAGTTTATATAGAGTATTGGAGATAGCAGAATGCTAATATTATTTTGAATTGAATCATTAAAATACATATTGCACACTACCATCTATTAGATACACACACACACACACACACACACACACACACACACACATGCGCAGATGTATTCTTTTGTTACTGTTCAAACATATAATTTAAATTTATCACTGGAGAATTTTGACCACTGGATGACCACAAGTAAATATTTGTGATAAGCAATAATGTGTCAACCCACAATAAGTCGAGGACATTGATGTATCCTGATGATGCGTCACGTATTCAACATTATACATAAATAATTCAGGTAATTTAAACTAAATAAGTACGGAAAATTTTTATGTTTATAATGTTATTGTCTTATATTTTTTGCAAAATACAATAATCTCATATATCTGATAAATTTATTATAAAACGTTTTATTATATCAATTTGCATTTCATTAATTGTACCTTTTATTAAAATGTAAAATAAAAGATGGATATATACGTCTTCAAATAAATTTATTAGGAAAAGGTTTGACATATTTAGACGCCATTTTCTCAAAATGAATTCACCAGCACCGTATCAGTTCTGTCTAAAAGCCTCTAAGATGGATTTAAGGGTGTTTTCAAAATTTATTCAGGTTGGATTCTGGACACCACCGATCAATCTCCATCGTGTTTTCTCCATCCCACGTGACATTGGCGAAATAACATTGGCACAACTAAAAGACATAAACCAAAGAATTGAATTGAATTGAACGAAGTCGCGAAAAATTAGGTTTTAAATAAAACATGTGATTGTCCCATTAATATTAGGTGTATTTTTAAACTATATATTTATTATATTTATAACTTTTTTTGTGTCGTTTTAGAACTAACAATGGAATTCACACTATTTTAGGGTATTTTCAAAATTTCTTTAAGGTTATATTCTCGACCCCACCGATCAATCTCCATCGTGTCTTCTCCATTCCACGTGACATTGGCGAAATAACGTCGCTGCTTTTCAAGAATATCGATGCAACTAAAAATGATGAATTTTATGGAATGGGGTTTTTAAATTTCTTTATTATTGTGTTGGCGCATAGCTGCGTAATTGAAATGATCCCTTGATGTTGTAACTTTATTGATTTAAAGAAAATCCATCATCGCAACTCTTTTCATGATAAAACATCAAAGATTGTGGTCTTTTGACATACTTAGTTCTATTTGTTAGAATTTTGAACTACTATCATATTCTTGCAAACCAGCGATGTGTCGAATTGGCACAACTACAAGCCATTAACCAAATAATTGAATCGATTGAGCCTCTAAGATGCCACATAAAATGCTGACAACGTTCCTATAGATTTTCGAAGTAGCTGATTTTGTTAGAAAAAACTTTAAGTTACATAAAACATCACAAATCTATACTAATATTGTAAAGCTGAAGAGTTTGTTTGTTTGTTTGTTTGATTGTTTGCTTGAACGCGCTGATCTCAGGAACTACTGGTCCGATTTGAAAAATTCTTTCAGTTTTAGATAGCCCATTTATGAAGGAAGGCTATAGGCTATATATTATCACTCTAAGACCAAAAGGAGCGGAGCACCAAAGAAGAATGTTTCAAAATCGGGGGATATTTTCCTATTGAGAGAGCTTACGCTGCGTGCGCTGCGTAAACGGTTAAAGTTTCGCAAAAATCATGTATGACAGAATTGTTCATCTTTAAAATTTCTAAAAAAAAGTCCGCGACAGCATATGTCTATCTTTTAAGGTTAGCTCACTATACCATTTTTTATGCTAACCAAATTAGTTCTAAAATAATGCATTATTAGCCCAAAGTAACTATTCCACGCGGACGAAGTCGCGGGCGGAAGCTAGTTCATAATAACTGTTTGTGTTATGTGTGTTCGGACACAGGATCATGAAATCCTAAGCGGGGTTGAGTGTGATGCGCTTTTTTTATTATTCATTTAAATCGTTATCAACGTGACGATGCTAAATTATTGCCAGGACAAATGGACGCTAATAAGCAATACTGTGTCAAGCCACACGGACTTCATTTCGAGAAAATGGCGTCTAAGCATATCAAACCTATTTATAATGAATTCGTTTGAAGAAGTATATATTCTTTTCTTCTCTATTTTGATTGAAAGGTATAATTAATTAAAAGCACATTGGTATTATATATACACATATATGAGATTCTTGCCTATACCAAAACATGGAACACATTTCAATATTCGAAATATTAAATTAAGAAACTTTTTTCATTAATGACTTGAAAATTTTTATATAATGTTAAAAACGAGACGCATTATCAGAATACATCAATATCTCCAATTTATCAGTATCCTAGTATAAGTTTCGGATAGGCTTGACTCCTTGGCACTGCGTAGAGATGTAGTTTCGTTATGCATTCTCTATCGCATATATCATGGGGAGTGCTCCGGGAAACTGTTCGGGCTGATCCCTGCCGCCTCTTTCTGCCATCGATCTACGCGACAACTCTACCACCCCCACCACCTTGACAGTTGGCAGAGCTGTACGTTTTAACAGAAACCTTCTGCCCCGCACAACTAAATTGGGGTATGAGTTGCCGCATGCTGTATATCCGGACAGATACGACCTGCAAACCTTCAAGAAAAGACAGACGCGTTAGCGCAGTGGTCACTGCCACTGACTAAAGCGCTAACGGACACGGGTTCGATCCCCGCTCACGGCAAACGTGTGTATTGGCCATACAGATGTTTGTCGTGGTCTGGGTGTTTGTGTCAGTGTTGTGAGTGTTTCCGGACCCTCGACGCAAGGTCATGAGATCTTAATGGGGGCCGTTGAGTGTGATGCGTTATTTAAAAAAAAACAGCGTACTCCCTTTTAAAAGGCCGGCAACGCATTTCGTAGCTCCTCTGGTGTTGCTAATGTCTATGGGCGGCAGTATTCACTTTTCATCAGGTGATCTGTTAGCTCGTTTGCTATTTTTGTTTTGCGAAACTTATAATGTGTCAAGCCACACGGACTTCATTTTGAGAAAATGGCGTCTAAAGATGTCGAACCTATTCTTAACAAATATGTTTGAAGAAGTATATATCCATGTTTTCATTTCTTTTTTGATAAAACGTATAATGAATTAAAAGCAGATTGATATATTTAATATATTATCAAATAAAAAGTTTGTCAATCATTTCAGATTATTGTATAAATTGCAAAATATGGAACGCACTTGAAATTCGAAACAATTATTTTACGTCACTTTTTTCTGTACTTATTTAGTTTATATGACTTGAACTTTTTTAATAATGTTAAAAAGGTGATGCAGTATCAAAATTTATCAATATCTCTGAATATGACTTTTTGTGGGTTGACACACTATTGCATATCACCATCCATATAATCTTAAATTCATTCTTTATCTTTGCCTAATAGCAGAATAATAATTATATATTAAAATACCACACAAAATTGCCTTATCACCACTAATAAGCGAATTCTATATTATTCTGATAATAAACGTTATGTCATGCAACGTAAACAGAAAACTCATCTACTTACTAATAAACTACACAATTAAATGAAAAAATCAAAAACCCGACTGCGACAAGGACAAAGAATCGTTACTAACCAACTTTAAATCGTTATAGATCCTAAACGGTAATTCTGATTGAGAAACGATATGAGAAACCTAAAAATGATTTTTAAATACCTATTCAACGATACCCCACTTGACATAGTTCGTCGATTTTCCTTTTGGAAAATGGGAAATATTTTGATACGTTTTTTTTTCCTAAATTAACATTCGCGAAACCACGGGGTACAAGTGGATGCTGATAAGCAATAATGTGTCAACCCACAAAAAGTCAAATTCGGAGATATTGATGTATTTTGATACTACGTCACGTATTTAACATTATTCAAAAAAATTCAAGTCATCTAAACTGAATAAGTACGGAAAAAAGTTTCTTAACTCAATGTTTCGAATTTCAGGTGCGTTCCATATTTTGCAATTTATAAAATAATCTCAAATATTTAAAAACTTATTATTAGATAACGTATTAAACAAATCTATCTGCTTTTGATTCATTATACATTTTATCAAAGTAGAAAAGAAAAGATGAATTTATACGTCTTCAAACAAATTTATTAAGAATAGCTTTGACATCTTCAGGCGCCATTTTCTCAAAATGAAGTCTGTGAGGGTTGACACAGTATTGCTTATCAGCGTCCAACTAGTCAATTTACATATGAATGCTGGTAAGCAATAATGTGTCATATTGATGTGTTCTGTCAATAAGTCACGTATTTAACATTATTCAAAAATGATTTAAGTCATCTAAACTAAATAGTAAGTACGGAACAAAAAATCTTAATTTATTGTTTCGAAAAGCGTGTTCCAGGTTTAGCAATTTGAAATAATGTCATATTTTTTTAAAAACTATTATATAAAACTTTTTTTATATCTTCTTTTAATTCAACATCCTTTAACGAAATAGAAAATAAACACGTGGATAATAGGATGCTGATAAGCAATAATGTGTTAACCCACAAAAAGTCAAATTTAGAGATATCGATGTATTCTGATAATGCATTTCGTATTTAACATAATACAAAAAAATTTCAAATGATTTGAACTAAATAAGAATGGAATAAAGTTTCTTGATCAAATGTTTAGAATATTGAAGTGAGTTCCATATTTTCCATTATGCAATAATTTCATATATTTGAAAAACTTATTATTATATAAAAATCTTTACAAGCCTATCTGCTATTAATTAATTATACTTTTTATCAAAATAGAAAAGAAAAGATGTTAAGAATAGGTTCGACATCATTAGAAGCCATTTTCTCAAAATGAACAGGCTTGACACAGTATTGCATAACAGCATCCAATTATCTCTTCAAACTTTATTAAGAAATAAATAAAATAAAAAAGAATTATTTTGACAACTTTAGACGCCATCTTCTCGAAATAAAGTCTATGTGGTTTGACATAGTGTTGCTTATCAGTGTCCATATATGGCGTCTTTGTTGTTTCAGGCATCACATTGATTCTGGGTACTCTTATGGATACAATTTGAAGATCATGTTACGCTGTCCAGGTAACCACTAAGAATCGTCAGTCGTCAATAGTTAAGAAGAACTTTTGAAAGTAAGCACTCTGAAGTTTAGAATGGATCTTTAATATTATTTAAGTGTTTCTACCCCTTAAAATTTGTTTTTAAATACAATATAACATAGATATTAGTGTAGTCATTAATATAAGTAAAAATTTATTATCGTTACAGCTCATGAAAAATGTCGAACGAATCTCACAAAATTGGTAATAATCGAAACAATAGTCCACCGTTTAAAGATTTCAACATCTTCGACACTTTAAAACCAGAAAAAGTTGAAACCTTCGGTACAGATAACGTCACAACTGGCCTCTTAATCGATATAACTGATTCGGAAAATCACACAGATCCGATATTACTGGGCTCTTTGTTAGACATTAAGAAAACTGAATACAATCTCGTTGATCTATTAGAAAACCTTTATGTCACACCTCAGCATGTCAGAAGCAAGAAGTCCGATTTAGATTTAAGCTTTGACTTTGATCGAGTCGATACTGCAAGTATTGACAATGTAAATGGAAGAATTGCTACGCAAAATTCACCAAAAACAGATACGTCGAATAAAGTGAGATCGTTTGATGAAATTTTTGACAGTGCAGTATCTTCTCGGTCTCCTAAATTAGAGTTTCCTAAAACAGAAATTCAACCTGAATATACTATTGATGGTCGATTAAAGGATACATTTACAATAGACAAAACAGTCCCAATATGTGATACTAAAATATATGACAAAGCTTTTAATATTACAAAAAATAATTTAACCACAAGACCATATGAAATAAATAAACTATATGACAATATGGCGATTACTAAAACAGTAACAGATGTTTCAAATATTGAATTTCCCAAAAGTCCAGCGAAACATGAAACACCAATCAGAAACGCAAATGATAATGTATATCAAACAACTAAACTCCTTAAACCACCGAAAGTTTATTCAAATACAGAACTACATAACACAAATGTTAATCCAACATTAAAACCATCAAATTCAATAGAAAACAAACTTACGTCTTTCGAAGACGGTCATATATTTACTAATATATTTCATATTCATTTACAAAGTATGAAACAAGACGAACAAACAGTCAAAAAATTTAATCCTTTTCAAGCCGATCCTGTTACTAGATATCGTAAAAGTATAGAATCATCGTTAGTGGATCTAAATAAGCCGCCGCTAACTTTAATAAAGAACACCCAACCAATACCAGTTTTGCAAACCGTTAAAAAAGATAACAAACAGTTTCTTAAACAACGCATTATCAAAAAAGACAGTGAAAAAATTGGCTACACAAAAGGACCAGATATTTATGAGAAATCAGTTGTGTTACCACAGATTATACAACGCTTGGGAGAGAGAAAAAAGGCTTTGGATGTTCGAAAGAATTTAAAAAAGAAATTGTTGCTAGATAAAGGAGAATTTAGTAGAGATATTGGCAATTTTGGGGCTGATAGTTGCAGAATGATTAAGAATCTTGATGTACCAAAATTATCGCCGCAGATTTTGATGGAAGATTGTAATAAAGAAAGATTGAAGGCGTTGAAATTGAGAACAGCTTTTGAGACTTTTGTTTTTTCTGGACAGATTTGAATATAATTTTCTATAACATTTTTAAGGCGAGAATTACATTTGTAAATTCTGTAGAAAACCAAAAGGCTATTATAATAGCACTTTTGAATCGTCAAAACAAATAAAATTTATTAAAATTAATGAAAAGCTACCTACGGTTCTGAAAGTAGATTCTACCGAGAAGAAATTCGTTAGTATTTTTTTTTTAATAGATGTATTTATAAATATACATATATAGAAAATTCTGTTGGAAATCCAGCTATACTAAATCCACGCATCATTATCATCTACATAATCTTGTACAGAATAATATACTTTAGGTATTAACGAATTTTATACATTATTATCTTTTTAAGTGTTGCGATATAAAACAGCTCTTTAACCAAGCAACGTCATACGTCGTAAGTGGTCACGAGAGCTGAGAATGTCAACAGGCGCTGACAGTAAATTCTATTCGTTGTAAAGCAATGAGAGACAACATGAAAGTCTGCGGATTATTCCATTAAGCCACCCCAAAGTATCCATCCAAAGGGTGATAATCGGAATCGTATGTCCGTTTGGCCACCCCGGCCACTGGATAATCAAAATCAAAATATACTTTATTCAAGTAGGCTCTCACGAGCACTTTTGAATCGTCAATACATAAAACAATACATCAATAATGAAGCTACCATCGGTTCGGAATGTAGATTCTACCGAGAAGAACCGGCAAGAAACTCGATAGAAACGGTATCTCATTTTAATTGATCTCCCGTATACCTAAGGTATACTGAGGTATTAAAGAAGAGCCGTGGATGTCAAAAATAAGACACTGACTGTAAATTCTTTCAGCATCTTAAGTGACCGAAAAAGTTTATTAATTTAATGTTTCGAATTTCAAGTGTTCCATATTGTGAAATTTATAGAATAATGTCATGTATTTGAAAAAATTATTATTCGATTGATCCAGGGGGAGGGTCATGGGGATCATGACCCCCCCCCCCCCTGGGCTGAGTCCAAGACCTAGGAAGAGCACTAATTATAATTGTTAAACATGATGATGATTAGCATGATTCTTATATTTTTTGTCACAATGTAAATTTTTTTAATTAAGTACCTTTAATATTTAGTTAATTTAATATAATTTGTATGATTGAAGAACGTTTAACCGAACAGGCACTTATCCACGTCCATAAAAACCTACCCATCGAAGTACAAGAAGTGATAATTTTTACGTGTATCGATTATTATCAAACTTAAATTATTACTTCCTGTGACTTGACCAAAACTAGGTGACCCCCCCACCCCTGGCGGCGAAACTGGATCTGCCCTTGTGATTGATCGTATCGTTGCCTTAGATTTTCGCTTACTCATCGAAATAAAACTATTTTAAACGGATTTAAATCGCGTATATTAACTATTTTTATCATCCCGACGTTTCGAGCACTTTGCAGCGTTCGTAGTTTTATTTCGATTGGACCTTGTATTATACCAATCTGTTATTAATTAATTATACCTTTTATCAAAATAGAAAACAAAAGATAGATAAATACTTCTTCAAACGTTAAAATACGTTTGACGTGTTTGTTTTTTCAAACTGAAGTCCGTGTGGCTTGAGACAGTATTGCTTATCAGCGTCCATATCACTATATCATTGATTAAAACAAAAGATTGATTTGAATGATGACGATTCAAAAGTGTTCGAAAAAAACTATCGTTTAAGAGCATTTCAACTTTTTAAATTATTATAATCCTTAGATATAAGTCCAATTTCTTAAACAACACTTAATTTTAAGTTGCTATTAACTGTTATGTTATTTTTATGGTAAATTTGTACGTTATACTTAAGAGAGAGGCTTTGTATTTTGTTTTTAAGTAAAATCTTCGATTTGTACCCACAAAAACATCTGCAATGAAAGTCCTCAGCACGAATGTGGAGAGGACGCAGGATCGCTTGCGCGTGCGCATCCGCTGTACCTCCCGTACATCAGTGCTAGATTTATTCTAAGCCCCGACCTGGAGCCTTAAAAATGCCGCTCCATGACCTAAATCATTACTCATCTCTGTAAAATTTCAATTTATAATGAAAATCATTATCTTCTATCAAAATAAATAAAAGTAAAGTAACTCACTGCTGGACAAAAGGCTCCCCTCCCATTATGGAGAAGGTCTATGAATCCACCACGCTGCTCCACCGCGCTTTGGCAAATTTTAAAAAGAAACAATTTGCCGCTCTGTGTAACTGGTCTCTAGTGTAAATCTCTATAGTAAATACAACTGTGTGCGTCGCTTTGTCTGTGACTGGCGAAGCTCGTCTCAGGAGAGCAAAGTGTGGTCCTGCCCTCCCCGCAGCTTCGCTGGTGCGTACGGCAGGACAAGTCTATCGCGGCTGCCGTCCTGGTGAAGTTACAGAGACTTATGATACCTTAAAATTGAGTGTCGTTTGAAAAGACTGAAAATTCTGTGTTATTGCTTATTGTTAATATTAATGTATATATTTCAATTATTGCATTTACTATTGTGTAAAGAATAGCAATATATTATAAACTAATGGATTTTACCACCGAGTAATGGCGAATGAATAGACGACGTTTGACGTGTACACGGCACGTCACGTGTCGTCACGATGTGTGTCACGTTTGCGTATGTAATGGTCCATTATCCAACTTGGATGCTGATAAGCAATAATGTGTCAACCCACAAAATGTCAAAATCGGAGAAATTATTCTCATAATACGTGTCACGTGTATAACATTCATCAAAAATTTTTAAAGACATCTAAACTAAATGAGTCCGAAATGATTATAAATCTGTTTTTGATAAACTTGACTCGAGTTCTTTACTTAAGCTGTCAATTTGGTCGTTTAACCGTCGCGCTTCAAACCGATGTTCCCGGATGAGTTGTAATAACAATTTCTTACTTGCCTGGTTAAGTATTTTATCACCATGCTTTATGCCCTTTTTAGGCGCGATCCTTACACAAACCGGAATTAAATTATTGTCTCGGCATCTTTTAAGGATTTTGTCAATCTGTTTTTGATAAACTTAACTCGAGTTCTTTACTTAAGCTGTCAATTTGGTCGTTTAACCGTCCTTAAAAGATGCCGTGACAATAATTTAATTCATGTTTGTGTAAGGATCGCGCCTAAGAAGGACATAAAGCAAACTGATTATTAGATAAAAACGTTTTATTATATCAATCTGCTTTAAATTCATTATATCCTTTATCAAAATAGCAAAGGACAGTTGGATATATACTTCTTCAAAGAAATATATTAAGAATAGGATTAAGATGTTTAGACGCCATTTTCTCAGAATGAAGTCCGTGTGGCTTGACACAGTGTTGCTTATCAGTGTCTAGTTATGGATGAACCTAAAGCCATATTTGGATGCTGATAAGCAATAATGAGTCAACTTGAGAGGAGATATTGATGTATTTTGATACTACGTTACCTATATAACATTATTCAAAAAATTTCAAGTCATCTAAACTATATAAGTAAGGAAAAAAGTTTCTTAATTTAATGTATCGAATTTCAAGTGCGTTCCATATTTTGCAATTTATAAAATAACCTCAAATATTTAAAAACTTATTATTAGATAACATATTAAACAAATCTATCTGCTTTTGATTCTTAATACATTTTATCAAAATAGAAAAGAAAAGATGGATATATACGTCTTTAAACAAATTTATTAAGAATAGGTTTGACATCTTTAGACGCCATTTTCTCAAAACGAAGTCCGTGTGGCTTGACACAGTATTGCTTATCAGCATCCATTTATAGTGATAAATATTTGTATACTGATTTTATATTAAATGTATTTTTATGAACTATAAATATATTATTAAATATATATAATTGTGATATTACAATAAATGAACTGTATTTTAGTTATTTTTGTTTTATTGTTTTATCGTAAAAGGTCTGTTGCCACATAACTCCGTTATAACCCATTAAGCGCCGTCGTACTCGTTTGTGTACAGTTTTTGTAACTTAGCTTTTACGTACGGACGATTCAGTAAGCTTGTGACCGCTGTACTCGTGCGAGTACATCATTCTAAAACTATCCATAACAGGAAAACATTTCTTTTTCCTTTTGTATTTAAATATGTCACTAATAATTTAAAAAATAAAAGATTTGGGTTTAAAATGCTGCTAGAGTCACATTGGTGCTTAATGGGTTAACGAACTGATTTTGAAAGAAAGTATATATTGCAGATCCCTTAGAATTTTCATCAAAATAGGTTCCGCAGTTTAGTTTTGAAATCAAACGAACAAACTAAAGGATAACGAATATTGTATTTAAAATGCTTTTAATCCTAAACAATGAAGTTCTTCGGACAAACAAAAACTGAACTCTTCAATTACTAACAGAAAATGACTCGTAATTACTCAAATTAACTGTCTTCTTGATATCTTTCTACTGACTGTTTCATTAACGCAGAGTCTAAACCGCAGAGGCTACAAATTAAAATTTTGGCTGAACGTCAAAATTATAAAAGTGAAGGGTCAATCTATGATCGTAATAACTGTAACATTTTTTTTGTGATAATAAACTAAATATATATATATATATATATATATATATATATATATATATATATATATAACTCAAAGGACTGACTGACATAGTGATCTATCTAACCAAACCACTGGATGGATCGGGCTGAAATTTACATATAGGGGATGAAATTTTTTTATGAAACCGTCAATTTTAAACCGATTAGGCTAACTTTGCATGCATAAAGCTACTATGTACGTCATACATCGCAGCTCAAGTCGCGAGTATTAGCTAGTGAAATATAAAACACAAAACGTTTTTTACAAGTTTTCTGAAATGCTTCTATTTTTGACTGGTACGTTTGTCGCAGTAGTCTGCAACAGACTCACGTCAAACGTCTCTACTGTCCATTCGGATATTTCTCGTGGTCTGGGTGTTTGTGTTGTGTCTATTCTGGAACCCCGGACACATTATCGTAAGGTCCTAAGGGAGTTCCGTTGAGTGTAGTGTTGCCATCCGTCCGGGTTTCAACGGATTTGTCCTAGTTTATGGGGCATCCAGGGAGCGTCCGGGGAGAACTTCATTTGTAGACCAGATTATTAAAAAAAATCGTAACAAACTGTAATCAAATTCTGTTTCTTTAGGTCCATTTTAAATGATAAAAGATGACTAAATTTAGTTTTATAGTCTGAAAATAAATAAAATGGTTATTTATGTAATTTTCAACTGTTTTTGATTTAACTGACTATATTGAAAAAAAACCTGTTGACATGTCCGGGTTCCGTGCTCTAAAATCCGGGGTTTTTACGCGTCTTGTCCTGGTTGCCATATTTTAGAGATGGCAACTCTAATTGAGTGTGATGCGTTTATTTTATTTATTTGTCAAATTCTAAAATACGCGGGCGAAGACGCAATGAGCTGTTATTAGATAATAAAAATCTAATTATTTATGACTTAATACGATATAATACACGTGGATGGATGTAAAAAAAATTGAATCGAAAAATTATTTGTTAATGTTATGACCACAAATTTATGCAGTGCCGGATTTAGTGGTCTGGAGGCCCCGCGCCAGTACAGGAAAAAGTAAACAAACTATAAATGTCCCACTAGGCAAAGGCCTCCTCTCCTATTAAGAAGGTTTTAGAGTTAAATCCACTTCGCTTTTCCACTGTGGCTTGGTCAATATCCATGCGTCAGAATTATTCCCAGCACATGCAGGTTTTTCTTTAGCACGAGATGAATTTAAACACAAATTTAGCACTCGAAAACTCAGCGGTGTCGCCAGTGTTTGAATCTGCGATCATCGGTTGAGCTCAGCTATATAGAGGCCTTAATTATTTTCCGATTAAATTGAAGAATTTTTAATTGATATTAAATAAAAACTTTTAATCAACATATGTTTTTAATTCCGGTCTAAAAAGAGGTGTTATAAGTTTGACGTGTTTTTATGTCTGTGGCATCGACAACCTAAAGAATTGACCAATTTTGATGTTTTTTTTATTTGAAATCTGATGTAATCAAGTCCATAGCTATAAATTACGAAAATCTGTTTAGACGTTTGAAGATTATCATCTTTTGTAGTTGTTGAAAAGATCTGAGCAACTTCTACTGGTCTTATCATATCAATATTTACATATATTACACAATTGATCCTTTGACCTGATGCTGCAGTATCTAAAACCAACAGGATAGGCACCTGCTTTGTTGATGGTAAACACGATAATTTTCGGGAATTGTTTGTAGTGAGCGCGCCGGAGTCACGTAGCAGAGTGTGCTGGAAAACGGATCCCAATAGTAAAGCCACAGAATAACAATGTCACGAATGTCACAGACTATACAGTCACTTGACAGCAATAAACCTTACGCCGATTGAGTGCAAATTTATGATAAAGAATCTAATCAACGATTATAGAACATCACCAACTGACAGCAGAATTATAGTATTGGGTTTCGTTGAAATGTTCTCAATGATTTTCAATTAAAAATTAAAATTAATTTTATTTCGTAATTCACTATATAATGAATGATATGAAAATAACAAAGTTTCACAAACTTGATCTGATGCTGCAGTATTATATATAAAACTCCTCACCAATTGAAGAAGTATCGTGTTGGGGTTGAAAAGGTTTTAATTAATAAATTATCTGGGTGTTAGGAATATATCATAAAAGTTAATAATACTGTATTTTCTCTATGGTAGCTTGTCGATCAGTTAGTCATTACATCGGCAGTACGCACCCTCTCTCTCTCTCTAGGATAGGTCGCTCGTCTTCTCTTTCACAAATATATTAATAATTACAAGTAAACTAGTGACTAGAACCCCAGAGATAACACTGGGTTTAAAAATAAATACGATTTCATAGTATTTCATATGAATGAATACTCTTTATACCAGATAAAACATATATAGAAATATTAATGTAAATAATGTACAAAAGACGGCTTTATCGCTTGGCTATATAATTAGGATATCTATCAGAGATATCATTGGAGATGTAATGGAGATAGCAAAGGAACTCTACAATACTTACAGCAAATGACCCGCGTTAGCTAAGATCTTTTGTCCATTTAGACGCTGATAAGCAAAACTGTAACAAGCCACATGGATTTTATTTTGTGATGATGGCATTTAAAGATGTTTTCCATTGTTAATAATTTGTATAAAGACGTATTCATACGACGTTTTCTTTTTTATTTTTGATACAAATGAATAATGAATTAGAAGCATCTTTGCTAATAATAAGTTTTCCGAATAGGCATATTGCATTATTTTATATAAAAAATTATTAAACCCATTTCAATGTTTGAAACAATAAATTAAGACTTTTTTTCGTACTTATTTAGTCTTGATGATTTTTTTTTTAAACGTGTCGCTATATCAGAATACATCAATACCTCCAAATTTTATTTTTATGCGTTGACACATTCTGTCTTATCAGCGCACATTTATAGATACTGTTTGTAGACAATTATATTTCTCTACGAAAACAATTATTCGTTTCCAATAACACGTGGTTGCCCTACCACTGAGATAAGTGAAGGAATATAAATAATCACGCGTGGTACTTATCCTTATCTGATTGGAAATTACAATGGCATTCATTTTTCCAATTTTCGGTTTAATATTTATCGTTTCCTGTTATATATTATATTATAAACTAACTAAGAATTATGATTTCTGGAGAAAGAGGAACGTGTGCTATGCAAAACCTTCGCTTTTATTTGGAAATTACAAAGACTTCATTTTATTAAAGAGATATGCGGCAAAAATCGCACAAGAGATTTGCAGAAAGTTTCCCGATGAGCCCTACATCGGAATATTCTATGGCACGGACCCAGCTCTCATCGTCAAGGACCCTAACTTGATCAAACTCGTGATGAGCAAAGATTTCGGCTCCTTTCACGAAAGAGAGATATCTCAGTATACGCACAAGGAGTTGATCACACAGACCATGTTTTTCATCGGAGGCGACAAGTGGAAAATTCTGCGCCAGAACTTAACATCGTTATTCACGTCCGCTAAATTAAAAAACATGTTCTATTTAATTGAATCGTGTTCCACATCTTTCGAAAATATTTTAAAAATTGAAATTATTGAAAATAATACGATCGACGTGAAATCCCTTTTGCCAAGATATACAATGGACTGTATTGGCAACTGCGCATTTGGAGTGAACACAGGTACTTTAACGGCAAAGTCACCATCTAACCCATTTAAGGTAATGGGCGAAAAATTTTTCGACATATCATTCTATCGTGGATTCAAAATGGTCAGTCGTATAATGTGGCCGGCTATTTTCTACGGCTTAGGGTTAAAACTATTCGATCCTGCTATAGACGTATTCTTCAAAAAACTACTAACAGATGTGTTTGAAAGTCGTCAATACAAGGAAACGTCTAGAAACGATTTCGTCGACCTCATTCTGAGTTGGAAGAAGAAGAAATATCTGAGTGGCGACAGCTTGAAGAACGCCAGCTCGGGCGCCAAAGAAATAATAAATATAGATGTAGATGATAATTTACTGATCGGACAATGTGTATTGTTCTTCGCTGCTGGATTTGAAACGACATCGACCACAACGAGTTTCCTGCTTTACGAGCTCGCGAAGAACAAAGATGCCCAAGCTCGGGTGATTAAAGAAGTCGACGATTATTTCCAAAGACACGATGGAAAGATAGAATACGAATGTATCAATGAGATGCCGTTCCTGCAGGCGTGCCTTGATGAGACGCTACGCCTGTACCCACCCCTGGGTGTCATTCCTCGAGAGGTGACAGAGGAATACACTCTCCCAACAGGCCTGCGTTTAGAGACAGGCACTCGTATTCACGTACCAGTTTATTATTTACACCATAACCCTGAATATTTTCCGGACCCGGAAGAGTTCCGGCCTGAAAGGTTCTATGGCGAGGAGAAGAAAAACATCAAACCCTTCACATATATGCCCTTCGGAGAAGGACCTCGATTGTGCATTGGTAAGTATCAAACTCAAACTCAAAATATACTTTATTCAAATAGGCCCTTTCAAGCTCTTTTGAATCGTCAATTTACAAATGATTGTAATTTCTTTTTATGTGTGGAAACCTGCCTACCTATCTGTTACTGTTTCTGTCTATGTTTACTCTTTCTCGGGTATACTGAAAGAAATGTCTTCTAGGGATAAGTATACCTTTTAAAGTTTCTTTTCCTGTGACCTATATGTATCTGTGTAATGTTTCTGGCATGTTTGATAAACTGTTAAATAAAATAAGGAATGAACGGTTGTATGGAAGTCCATGATTTTCAATGTAGGAAACATGTAATTGGATGAATCCCTTAGCCACCCTAAAGTATCAACCCTAAGGGGGATAATCGAAATCGCGTGTCCGTTTGGTAACCTTAGCCGGGGGTATAAACGGAATTCGTATATTAATTTTATTCGGATTGTCCCCTGTAATATGAAGTTTGAGTTCGTTTTTTTCGAAATTTCATCCCTAAGAGGGTAAAAATTTATATATAATCCAGTTGAAATCAGTGTGAACCACTGTTATATTATACTTTACTATATAATGATCATTAATAATGTCAAATTCCATTTTCAGGGCTCCGCTTCGCAAAGATGCCAATATTTGCAATTGTCCTAACTATTTTCAAGGACTACAGCCTCGATCTGGCTGAAGGCACGCCTGAGATTCTCGAATTTCAACCAAAATCCTTGACGACACAAGCAAATATCAAAATCAAAATCAAAATCAAAAAAATACTTTATTCAAGTAGGCTTTTAAAAGCACTTTTGAATCGTCAAAATAAACAAAAAGTACTTAAATTAAGGAAAAGCTACCACCGGTTCGGAATGTAGATTCTACCGAGAAGAACCGGCAAGAAACTCGATAGGTACTCTTTTAAAATTGTGTTATTAAGTATATACATTTTAAAATTACAAATGTTTATATTAAACATCCTGTATGAAATTCATCTATACTAAATCCATGCATTATTATCATCTATATAATCTTGTACAGAATAATATGCTTTAGCTATTAAAGAATTTTTAATATACAATTTAAACTTATTGATTGACAACTGCAAAAATTTCTTTGGTATTTTGTTATAAAAACGGACACCTTGCCCCAGAAAGGAAACATTTACTTTGCGAAGTCGAAAGCTTGGTGTTATGAGTTTATCCTTTCTTCTTGTGTTAATACAATGCGAGTCACTATTTCTCTCAAAACAATCAATATTGGTATGAATATGTATAATATTGTTATAAATATACTGTGACGCAACCGTTAGTATACCTACTTTACTAAAAACATCTCGAAGGGACTCCCGAGCTCCTAAATTATAAATACTACGAATAGCTCTTTTTTGCAAAATAAAAACTGTATTAACATCTGAAGCGCTACCCCATAGCATCAAACCATAGGAGATGATACTATGAAAATAACCGAAATATACTAATCGAGCTGTATCAACGTCGGTTAGTTGACGAACTTTCCTAACCGCGTATGCTGCGGAGCTGAGTCTTCCCGTGAGAGATGACAAATGGGAATTCCACTGAAGCTTCGTATCCAAGGTTATTCCCAGGAATACTGTTGTGTCACTTACATCAAGGATCTCATTATTCAATATCAAATTATAATTAGGTTGTTTAACGTTAGGTAAAGTAAATACCACACATTTCGTTTTTTTGGCATTTAAAACTAGATTATTAGTTGTAAACCAACCATGTATCAGTGATAATGCATTGTTTACATATTCATAATTAGTTCTATTTCTGTCAACTTTGAAAATAAGTGAAGTATCGTCAGCAAACAATACAATATCACAAACACCTCTAACATAGAATGGAAGATCGTTGATGTATATTAAAAATAATAAAGGACCTAAAATTGATCCCTGTGGAACACCCATTTTTAAGACAGATCCAGATGACTTAATTCCATTTATAGAAACATGTTGAACTCTCTGAGACAGGTACGAAGCAATAAGATCAAGAGCCTTCCCTTTAACTCCGTAATATTCTAGCTTACACAATAGCGTTTCATGTTCCACACAGTCAAATGCTTTAGATAAATCACAAAATACACCAATAGCATTCTGTGATTTCTCCCAAGCGTCATATATGTGTTTAAGTAGCGCCATGCCTGCATCCGTTGTAGAACGACCTTTGGTAAAACCGTATTGTTCCCTATGAAAAATACCATTTACATTACAATGAATAAGGATTTGATTTAAAATAATTTTTTCAAAAATTTTACTTAAGGAAGGTAGTATAGAAATGGGCCTATAATTGCTAGGCTCATCTTTGTTTCCATTTTTAAAAAGTGGTAATACTTTGCTACATTTTAATAGATCTGGAAATGAACCGGTATCAAGACATTTATTAAAAATGAACGCTATATGTGGAGCAATGTCATGGATGATACTATTAATTAATTTTACCGAAATACCCCAAAGATCATTTGTTTTTTTAATATTAAGAGTTTTAAACGTATTTATAACATCTATTGGAGTAACTTGCTTGAAAGAGAATTCAATATTACATTTGGATACATGATTTACAAGTAATTGAGTTGCAGCTGATGAAGATGATTCTAACTGAGATGTTATATCTGAAGGTATTTCATCAAAATAAATAAAAAAATAAAAAAATAGTGAAATTAAGCTTAAATTCATTCATCGTAAGGCGTGAATTTAAAAGTTACTAGCTGCCTGCAGTTCCACTTGCGTATATGGTTACTGTGTCGATCCTATGAGTTGTAGCGTAAAGTGATATAGCCTATAAGCTGTTAGATTATATCATAAAAGTGAGTAAACTGTATTTTATTAATGGTACCTCGTTAATAACTTTGTTAGTTATATATCGTCTGCACGCGCCCTCCTTCCGTCTAGGATAGATCGTCTTCACTTTTATAAGCATATTCATAATTGGACGCAGATAAGCGATAATGTGTCAACCCACACGGGCTTTATTTTGAGAAAATGACGTCGAAAGATGTTAAACCTATTCTTACTAATTTGTTTAAAGAAGTTTATATCCATCTTTTCTTTTCTTTTTTTTAAAGGTATATAGAATTAAAAGTAGATTGATATATTTAATATATTATCTAATAAAAAGTTTTTTTAAATATTTCAGATTATTCTATAAATTTCAAAATATGGAACGCACTTGAAATACGAAACAATTATTAAGACACTATTTTCCGTACTAATTTAATTTATATTACTTGATTTTTTTTTAATAATGTTGAATAGTTGATGCAGTGTCAAAATACATCAATATCTCCGAATTTGACTTTTTGAGGGTTGACACATTATTGCTTATCAGCATCCAATTGCAAGTTACAAAATTAGAGACTAGAACCTCAGTGACAATATATCAGAAAGAAATTACTGAACTGTCTACTTTCGTAACTGCTTACCCGCGTATTTGTTGCTAGGTAACAGAGTTCCTTAATATTGCTCTCGAGAGTAAAACTTACAAACGTAATTTTTGCCTTAGAGCTAGATTATTTTCATATTTGGATGCTGTTAAACATATGTATCAACACACATAAAGTCAAATTCGGAGATATTGATGTATTTTGATATTGCATCACCTATGTAATATTATTATATATAATATTATTAATATTATTCAAAAAAAAAACGGTCTGAAAAAAGTTTCTTAATTAATTGTTTCGATTTACAAGTGCGTTCCATATTTCGCAATTAATACAATAATATCAAATATTGGCACCGGTGGTAGCTTTATAAAAATCTAAAATGAAAATATGACATGTAACTTGACGATTCGAAAGTGCTTTAAAAGCCCATTTGAATAAAGTATATTTTGAGTTTGAGTTTGAGTTTGAGTTTGAGTATTTGAAAATACTTTTTATTAGATAATATATATTAATATATAAACCTGCTTTTAATTCGTTATATATTTTTTCAAAAAAGAAAAGAAAAGATGGATATATACTTCTTCAAACTAATTTAATAAGAATAGGTTTGACATCTTTAGACGCCATTTTCACAAAATGAAGACACAGTATTGCTTGTTAGCGTCCATTTATGAAAGCGCCGACAAGCAATCTATGTTAGAGGGAGGGTCTGTACTGCCGATATATAAAAATAAATAACTAATCAATGAGGTACCACAGACAAAATACAGTATTATTTACTTCTATTATATATTCCTAACACCATCAGGTGTACAGCAATGAGTAATAACTTGTGCAAATCTTTGTGAAAGTCTGAGAACAAAACCACGGAATTAAGAATACAGGTTTTTTAAGTTATCTCCGGGGTTCTAGTTACTAGTTTATTCGTAATTATGTATTTCTGAGAGTAAAGACGAGCAATCTATCCTAGAGAGAGGGAACGTACTGCCGATATATAATAATAACTGATCAACGAGCTACCATAGACTAAATACAGTATTAATTACTTTAATGGTATATTCCTAACAAGCTTATTAACAAAACCATTCTATTTAAAGACGGTTATATTTTTCGAATATAATATAATCATTATAAAAACGTTAGATCCTTTGGTATAATTGAAGTTCATGGTTAATGGTAAGTTGACTATATTAACAGTGGTATAGCGGGACACGATTAAAAATTGGGTCTTATCTATATTAATAATACGTAATTAATTGAAATAATTAAAAACCCGACTGCGTAACAAGACAATAAGGAATCGTTGCTAACCAATTTTAAATCGTTACAGATCCTAAACGATAGCTCTGATTTAAACATGATATGAATAAGAAACCTAAAAATGATTTTTAAATAACTATTCAATAATACTTAATACAGTTTGTCGATTTTATTTTATTTTTCTTTTTCATATTATGGGGTCCAAAATGGGCCATTTTGATTTTTCAAAATTATTATACTTTCTATGACATTCGCGCTGTTATGACGAATCAAACGGCGTGTCATTTATGAAAATCTATTCCAATTTAGTCTATATAGTGCCAAAAAGGTACAAACCCACATACATACATAGACTGAAAAAAAACACATTACCCTCCCTTTCTTGCGTCCCACAGTCGGGTAAAAACAAACAAATTGCTCAAAATCGAGTCTGTCCCACCAAAAGCGGGACGTCTAACAACATTACGGCTGCATATCAACCTATCATTAAATAGAATATCAAAGTTCGCATTTATCTTTAAATAACTTCTTGAGGTCAAAAAAAAATTGCCGTATCATCATAACGTAGCAAAATTCATAACGATTGATAAAAAACGTAATAGTCACGCTAACGTAAACAGAATTGATTATGTTTATAAAAACAATGCATATTCTTGTTACTCGGAGCTATTTATAAGCTTCAATGGCCACCCTAGCAACGTGTCAACGCAACGCAAATTTTGAATGATTCCGTTTAACCACCCTGAGGGTGATAATTGGAAGAGCCGAGGTAAATTTTCTTCCGATTATCGCCCTATGTAAAGCCAATAACACGATTAAGTTAATATTATTTTGTGTAATATGGTTTTTATTTAAAAATACTTTGGTTTAATATGTTTAATTAAATTTTAATTAATTAGATATATAATATGTATTTAATACTTCACTGTGTGGTCGAAAATCGGAAGAGCAATCAGAATGAAATTGAAACAGACATGCAATTCTGATTATCCCCCTTAGAGTGGATAAACGGAATCATCCCAAATTTGAAATCACGCAAGATTTGATCACTCAAGCTTAACCAATGTTTTATAACCCTCAAACAAAAAGGGGTTTTTATAAATTTGACGTATTTATCTGTGGTGTAAATGTGATGCATTTTTTGGTATAAAATTGATGTAACTGAGATGGTCCGTAACAATAACTTATGAAGATCTGTTTACACGTGTGAAGGTTATCAGCTTTCTTATGGTTATTGTAAGGAAAGTCATTTCTAATTTTCTCTTTAAGTAAGTTAACTTTGTATGATATAATAAAAATCATTGCAAAAAATAACAAATTTTTTTTGTATTTTAACCCGCTTATACGTTCACTTTTAGGATTCCGTAATCAACTAGGCATAGAAATCAACCTTAAAATTCTAAAGCACAATTTACATTTATAAGTTTTTCTCTTAAATAGACATAAGACAGCTCTATAACGGAATAATAGTTGCCTAGGTAAGCTTTAAGCATTGTATGTCAATAAGGCACATTCTGTTTTCCAAATAAGCTTAAAAGTAGGTACTTAATTTATTATTAAATTTCTATCTAATGTAGGATAAGTAAATTATCATAAAAATACTGATAAATGATGATAAGACTTATGAAGGCATGACTATATGCATGCTGATAAGCAATACTGTGTTAAGCCACACGGACTTCATTTTGAGAAAATGGCGTCTAAACATGTCAATGTCTATTCTTACTAAATATGTTTGAAGAAGTATATATCCATCTTTATTTTTCTTTTTTGATAAAAGGTGTAATGAATTAAAAGTAGATTGATATATTGAATATATTATCTAATAAAAAGTTCTTCAAATATTTGAGATTATTGTATAAATAGCAAATATGGAACGCACTTGATATTTGAAACAATTAATTAAGACACTTTTTTCCGTACTTATTTAATTTATATGACTTAATTTTTTTTAATATTGTTAAATAGGTAATGCAGAATCAAAATACACCAATAACTCCGAATTTGATTTTTTGTGGGTTGACACATTATTGCTTATCAGCGTCCATATTTAAGTCATACATGAAAAAAATATTAGGCTGTATGGTTGGATACTTTTGCTCTTTCTCAAAAAGCAAATATTAAAAATATTACACACATGCTTTACGTCAGATCCACTATGTAAACAAAACATAATTGTTACTTTTGTGCTATAATAATATTGTCTTTTTACTTAATAATGGATGCTATACATCGCCTCGAGCAAGAAATATTAGTGTTAAGAGAGACATTGCAACGTAAGGAGAACGAACTATTGTCAATTAAGAAAGAATTTGTGCCGGTATGTTTTTAAAAGTTTTGTTTTATTACGTATTATTGAATAAATACATTACGTGAATATCTACCTATAACCTTCTTTAATAAGCAAGCTATTTATTGCAAAAAGAATTTTCCAAATCGCATCAGTAGTTGCATAGATTATCCTTAAAACAAACGTTATCTCCTTATAATATTAGCATAAATTAAAAAAAAAAAAAAACAAAAACACGCCTACAAGTTAATTGGCTCATAACCACACAATTTTCACTTAAATATTAAGTGTAAAGGTACTATTAACCTAACTTTTCACATTGTTTAGGGATATGTTTAGTAATTCCGAGTAATCGTGTTTTCGACATGCTTTTGCTAACATGCATGTATTTATGTAAGAAATAAATAAAAGGCGAGTATTACACTTGTGAGTTTTACTCACATAACTAATATATAGCAATTCTGTAACCTATTAACAGTTACCCAGATAACCTTATGTGTAGCGTCAATAAGAAGGCACAATCAATTCTTTTAGGTTTAAAAGCAATGATAAACAATGTGTAGATTTAAAAGTATAATTTACACTTGTTTAAAAATGTAAATAAATGTTTAAATAAAATTAATGACTATTATTTTCAACCCCCAACAACGACTTCTGTGAGTGTAACATAGCATGTTACGAATAGACCAATTTTGATGAAGTCTTTTTGTAAAGCTGATGTAATAGAGATTTTTCTTAGATATAATTAATGGAGATTTGTTTAGAAGTTTAAAGGTATTATCAGCTCTTTTCTAGTTGTTAAAAGGATCATTGTAACTTGTATTGGTTTAATCAATGAAAAATTAACTATACCATGAATGATATTAAAGTAATATAGTTGCATAAACTGGAACTGATACTGCACATCATTTAAAATGAGCAAGACACACAACTCCTAACCAACTTACAGTAGAATTGGACGCTGATAAACAATACTGTGTCAAGCCACACGGACTTCGTTTTGAGAAAATGGCGTCTAAAGATGTCAAACCTATTCTTAATAAATTAGTTTGAAGACGTATATATTCATTTTTTCGTTTCTATTTTGATAAAATATATAATTAATCAAAAGCAGAAAGATTTATT
This sequence comes from Hypolimnas misippus, assembly GCA_037950945.1. NCBI lineage: Eukaryota > Metazoa > Arthropoda > Insecta > Lepidoptera > Nymphalidae > Hypolimnas > Hypolimnas misippus. Next base: position 5,788,360 of record JBBEEQ010000020.1, read on the forward strand.
TAATATGTTATCTAATAATAAGCTTATAAATATTTGAGATTATTTTATAAATTGCAAAATATGGAACGCATCTGAAATTCGAAACATCGAGTTAAGAAACTTTTTTGCATACTTATTTAGTTTAGATGGCTTGAAATTTTTTTGAATAATGTTTAATAGGTGAAGTTGTATCAAAATACATCAATATCTCAAAATTTGACTTTTTGTGGGTAGACACATTATTGCTTATCAGCGTCCGATTATTGTGTTGCGGCTCATTGTAAGTTTTTTTGAATTTTTATATCTGTTTTTATATTGCTTGTTTTTAATTGTATTTTATTTTCATTTCCAGGTTAATCCGTCAGTAAATGACACTATAAATGTGAACCAAAATGACAATGAATTTAAAAGAGATACAATTGTCAAGATCGGTGACAAATTACCGAAATGGGCTATTGAGAGGTGAAATGCATTGTTTATCAAGATCGTGTTTAACCGTCTTCCAAAAACGATGGTTCTTAATTGATGGGGACTTTTTTCTATATATGTGCTCCAAATACTCTTGAAATTAAAATATTTCTTTTTTTTAAATAAAAGTAGTCTAAGTTACTCTTTATAATAATACTTATCTGCGAGTTAAGGTCCTGTCAAAAGTGATCCAACTGTTTTAAAAGGTTAGGTGGAACAAACAGAAAGACGGACAAAAATTTTAAAAATTGAATTTTCCAATGAATATTTATATTATGTTTCCCTTTCCTGCTGGAATCGGAAATTGTTCAATATTTCAATTTTCGCATAATTTAATTATTTTTATTTATTATTTAAAGTAAATAAATTTTAAAATAAATGTAGCTTAAGTTATTTCTTATAACATTAGCCATCTGTGAGTGACAGTCCCGTCAAAATCGGTCCAGCCGTTTCAGAGATTAGCTGGAACAAACAGACAGACAGACAAACATTTTTGACATAAATACCGTATATACTTTCGTGTGTATTTTACAGTTATAAAGTTTAAAAGCTGTTAATTTGAAATTAAAAACAGACACTTCAATTATATTTATTAATATAGATATAGATAACAATTGAATTATTTTTACAGATACAGCCGTCAGATCCTACTGCCAGATATCGGGGTCAGGGGGCAGGAGAAGTTGATGGGGGCTAAAGTTCTAGTGGTGGGAGCTGGAGGGTTGGGCTGTCCCGCTGCTGTGTATCTCGCTGGGGCTGGTGTTGGTAATTTATTTATTTATTTCTAATACAAAGAATTACATTTTTAATATAGTTATATAAAAAAATTTTATGGTACAGTATTTCTTATACCGGGATTTAAATAATTATTTTTGTGTTGGATAGCTTGTTTATTGAAGAAGATTATATGTTTGTCTTAGATTTTCGCGATCATTACTCATTGAAATAACTGGAATTTAAAATCGAATCGTGACCACGAACGCTGTAAAGTGCTCGAAACGTCGGGATGATAAAAATAGTTAATATACGCGATTTAAGTCCGCTTAAAATAGTTTTATTTCAAGGTTATGGGCTATAATACAAGAAGTTATCTGAAACGCGAGTGAGACCCCGAGGGGCAGTTAGTTAATAATATAGTAAAAGAAATAATTATATTTCCCTCTAAGATTGTCAGTTGGGAATTCTCATAACTTACATTACTCCCTTTGGGGGTGGATTATCAAAAACTCTGGCGCAAACCCTGATACATGTTACTCTTCTATAAATAAATTGGAAAAAATAATCGAGGAATTTCTTTACAAACTATCTTTCCCAATTTCACTCCTTTAGGGGGTAATTTAGATAAATACTAAGTAATGAAAACCTCGTCCTTTTTTGAAGTGGAGTTACTTCATATATCTTACCTTTAATGTTTAGGAGAAATCGGCATAGTGGACTATGACGAAGTGGACGTGACGAACATACACCGTCAGATACTACACAGCGAGAGCGATCAGAACTTAAGTAAAGCGGAGTCAGCTGCAAATGGTTTGATAAGGTGAATGATTTTGAGAAATATTTATATGATAGGCAATATATCATTCAAATTTTTGAATAGAAAAAAAAAAGAAACATTATTTAACTTATTTATCTATAATAGTTTCTAACTGTATATATGTTACGTTCGTACCAACTATATATGGACGCAGATAAGCAATACTGTGTCAAGCCACACGGACATTTCTAAATAAAAGTCCGCGACAGGGTATAAAGTTTTAATTTACGTAAAAGTAAAGTAAAGTAACAGTCTGTAAATATCTCACTGCTGGGCAAAGGCCTCCTCTCCCATTAAGGAGAAAATTTAGAGCTTAATCCACCACGCTGCTCCACTGCGGGGCGGATATACACGTGTCGGAATTTCACCCGGCACATGCAGGTTTCCTCACGATGTTTTTCTTCACCGAGCTCGAAATGAATTCAAACACAAATTTAGCACTTGAAAACACAGCGCTTAGCTAGCTGGGGCTTAAACCCGTGATCATCGGTTGAGATCGACGAGTTCTAACCACTAGATCTCGGCTCTACTTTACGTATTAATATATAATAACATTATCTAAAGTATAACAAAAATTCATAAAGACCAGTCAAGTATGAGTACTTGACTTGGTACAGAAACATCGAATTTTAAAACACTATCTTTAATTTCAGTATAAATTCAAAGATAAAAGTGACCCCATACAACATGGAACTGAATCCTTCCAACGCATTGCAGTTGGCCGCTAAATATGACATAATACTAGATTGCACAGACAACGTACCGACTAGATATATGCTGAACGACGTCAGTGTATTGAATAAGGTACTTTTTATTGTACTAACTCATGCTTGTAACGACACGTTCGATTTTTTCATAACTTTAAATTCAAATTTAAAATATACTTTATTCAAATAGGCTTTCGTGTCGTCAAGTTACAAGTCCATTGGATATAGGTTTTTTTTAAGCTACCACCGGTTCGGAATGTAGTCTCTACCGGGAAGAACCACCAATAAAGATGCGTGGGCTTAGTATACGCTGAATTTCATACAGAATAAATAATCAATTTGTAATCACAAACTGTGTTGTATTTACAATATTTTAAAAGAGTAACTATCGAGTTTCTCGCCGGTTCTTCTCGGTAGAATCTACGTTCCGAACCGGTGGTAGCTTCATTATTGATGTAATTTTTTTTTCATGTATGACGATGCAAAAGTGCTCGTGAGAGCCTACTTGAATATTATTTTTTTGATTTTGATTGATTTTTGATTTTTTAAAAATCATTCATACATTATGGATTTTTATAACAATTTTTTGATATCCTGTAAGAACATCAACGCACATTAGATCCTCTTTGTCGTCAAAATATTCTTGTATGATATAATATGCTTTATTTATTAAAGATTTTTTTAATGTAGGCTTCAAACTTATTAAGTGGAAAATGTAAAACTGTTTGATTTTTAAGATCCCCATTTCACTCCTTTTGGGGGTGAATTGGAAAATCCTTTTTTAGCGGATCCCTATAATATAAGACAATAATTAAACTTATGTGTCTCGCTTTCAGCTTTTCATAAAGATTAAAATAAATTTGTCATTGCTTTATACGTGAAAGAATTTAGCACCAGTGCCTTTATTTTTGGCTATAATAGCTTTCGTAAGGCTGGTTCGGTTTTTGTTGCTAAGATACAGATTTATTTTATGTGAATTATGAGAGTATTATTTACCTGTGTCGACAAATAAGAAAATCTAATATCATATTGATTTTAATTTTTATAATTTTCAAGCTCAGTAAATACGAGTACTTAAATCTCGTATAAAGCTTTTATATCATATAAATTGTGTAATGACGTTATAAGTTGATATGATTTCTTCAAGCGCGTTTAAATAAAAGTTTTTAATTTTTTTTACTATTATTATAAATATAAATGATTATATTACTACGACCCGACCTGGCTTCGCATTTTTTATTTAAGTTTTTGTCGTTGTTATTTTTCTTTTTTTTTAGTAAGGATCCCTACATTTTTCTAGCATTAAATATTGCTTTTATTAGTCAGTGTGAATGAAGCTTTTTAATGGTGAAAAATTTTTTAAAATCGACCCAGCACTTTTTAACTTTATTCATTACAAACACAAAAATACAAATCTTTCCTGTTTACAATATTAGTGTAGATTAAATAAGACTAACTACGTCGCGCAGTTTCACTCGTGAAGTGATAATTATATTAGAATCTTTCGTTAATTTTTAATAATTAGTATTCAATAACACTAATTATATATTTTAAACTTTCGCGATTTATACTATTCATATTTAATATAACGGGTCTTATCGCGATAACTAATGGTAGTAATACCTTTTTATTGCCCGACGTTTTGACGAAGATACATTCGCCGTGGCTGACTTAATTTAAATTGTCGGCCGCTTGGAACCCGGTGATAAATAAATTTAACAAAAAACCTCGAACAATGTTCGCGTGAACCGATTGTGTTAGTGTAGTGTGCTCCCAGCATTATAATAACGGTAAAGACAATATTAATACTGTGAGGGTAGGCGAAGAAAACTCGCGCACTCGTCGCCGGAGGGCGCGCGGTACACCAGTCAGCTATATTTACTTAGTATTACTACTATTAGTTATCGCGATAAGACCCGTTATATTAAATATGAATCAATAGCACTAAGTCAAATTTACTATCCTTTGAAAAAGATATTTACAAATGCACCCCTTAAAGGTATGAAATGGGGGATCAATAGTTTGTATAAATAAATTTAAATTAAGTTGAATTTCTCCCTTTCTTATATATTGAAATGATTTTCAGGTGCCATTAATATCTGGTAGTGCCTTAAAAATGGAGGGACAACTAACGATATACGGGTACAGAGCTGAAGCCAACCCGAATGAAACTGTATGTATTACATAGGTGTTTAACTATAGCCCACTGACTAAGCTCGGCCGGGGCAGCACCTCACTCTCACAAAAGAAGCGTGAAGTAGCTAATACGGTGAGTGAGTGAGCTGGAAACGTAACCCCTGTCGTTCCTTACTTCGTTTTCTCTGTCATCTTTTACTTCTGTCTAACAAACGCATGTGTCTCCTCTGGTGCAGCATCGGGTGATTATGAGGTGTCCTGTCTGAGTTTGTCATATTAGCTGGCACTCGCGGTTTAACTCGTGTTTATGGCTACTACTTCGCTCCTATGAGTCGGATCGTGATGTAATATAGCCTATAACCTTCCCCAATAAACGAACTATCCTATAATTTTTTTTTCGAATCTGATCAACCATTTTAGGAATTACCATCTTACATATAAACTTAGAAAATTAAAACCAAATTTTTCTTCTTTATAATATTGGTATGGATTAATAGTTCAAAACTTATTTTTAATACAATATTTAATTCTACTTCTCATGGTGTAAAATTTCGGTATTTTTTCAGGATAAAACATACATAGGTCCGTGTTATAGATGTGTATTCCCGACCCCTCCCCCACCGGAAGCAGTTGGTAGCTGCTCAGCCAATGGGGTCGCGGGACCCATACCGGGAGTTATAGGTAGGTTTTCACCACTGAGCTATAAAGTTACATTTTAACCCCCCCCCCCCCCCCCAAAAGAGGTTTGTTATATGTTTAAGGTGTGCATCTGTCTGTGGCATCGTAGCTTCCTAAAGATAAGACAAATTTTGATGTGGTTTTTTTTGTTTGAAAGCTGATGTCATGGAGATGGTTTTTATCTATAATTTGTGTAGATCTATTCAGACGTGTCAAGGTTATCAGTTATTCTCTAGTTGTTAAAGGGATCTGAGTAACGTCTACTAGTTTAATCGACTTGAAATTTACAATACTGTGAAACAAATCAAATCTAAATCAAATCAAAATATGGTTTATTCAAGTAGGCTTTTACAAGCACTTTTGAATCGTCAATACAAAACAAAAGAAAACTAAACACTAATTAATTAATTAATTTACCACCGGTTCGGAATGTAGATTCTACCGAGAAGAACCGGCGAGAAACTCGATAGTTACTCTTTTTAAAAGTTTTACGATGGATACATTTATGAGTTACAAATATATTAAATACCCTGTGTGAATCCAGCTCATACTAAATCCAAGCATGTTTATCATCTATATAATTTTGAACAGAATAATATGCTTTAGCTACTAAGGATTTTTTAATATGTACTTAATGATATCAAAGTAACAGTACCGCAACCCTGAGCGGCCTAACCGGTCCTTAACCCTTTAATGCATAAACAGACTAACCAGTAGATTAATTGAAAAATAGTAAAAAAATATGAGCCGAGATGGCCTAGTGGTTAGAACACGTCGATCGCAACCGATGTCGGGTTCAAACCCCGGCTAGCACCGCTGATTTTTCAAGTGCTAAATTTCTGTTTGATTCATCTCGTGCTGAAGGAAAACATCGTGAGGAAACCTGCACGTGCCGGGAGACTGACACATGTATATCCCACAGTGCAGCAGCGTGGTGGATTAAGCTCTAAACCTTCTTCTTAATAGGAGAGGCCTTTTCCCAGCAGTGGGACATTCACAGACTGTTACTTTACGACTTTACTTAGTAAAAAAATATATAAGTGATTACAGGTAATGTAAAATATAAACACATTGGACGTTTATTAATATTTTTAGTTGACAGCGGCTTGGAAATAAGCGAGTCATTTTTGATACACTTTACATTTAAAGAAAAATTCCATATGAAAAAAATACTTTAAGAAAACCCAATGTAACACTTCCTTATGGTTGTAACTCGGTACCAGTTCCTATTCAAGGATATTCCACTTGATATATGGATGCTGATAAGCAATAATGTGTCAACCCACAAAAGTCAAATTTTGAGATATTGATGTATTTTGATACTGCGTCACCTATTTAACATTATTAAAAAAATATAAGGTCATTTAAACTAAAAAAATACGGAAAAAAGTTTCCTAATTAATTATTTCGAATTTCAAGTGCGTTCCATATTTTCCAATTTATACAATAATTTCAAATATTTGAAAAACTTTTTGTTAGATAATATATTAAATATATCAATCTTCTTCTAATTCCTAAATTCATTTATTATAAAAATAAAAGAAAAGATGGCTATATACTTCTTCAAACAAATGTATTAAGAATATGTTTGACATCTTTAGACGCCATTTTCTCAAAATGAAGTCCGTGTGGCTTAACACAGTATTGCATATCAGCATCCATATATCATATATGTTCTAACATACATTACCCTCCTTTGCGCCGCGTAGTCGGGTAAAAAAGGCGCATATTAGACAGTTGCACGACGGCGCCGATTATTGGCGCGGGCCTGGATGCTGCACATCAGCTGCAGTCAGCTGATGCACAACTCCTCGCTCACAGAAGTGTTGGGGCTCGTTGAAATGGTCTCAATGAGTGGATTGTCAATTTTTCTTTCAATTGTCAATTATATCTTAAGTCTTGTATTATTACCTGTGGTTTAATAATACAATACTTTCAATATTCCATAATACGACAATAGATAAGAATAGGCGAGAATTTCATTCTCATTCATCTTTTATTGTGTCGGATTACCGAGGGTCTCACGTGTTACAGGTACACTACAAGCTTTGGAAGCTATAAAACTGATAGTGGGACAGACATACGATCACTTAATAGTGGGTAGGATGCTGTTATTCGATGGGGAAGATTCAAGTTTCCGAAATGGTATGTATTACTTTGACAGACGCGTTGGCGCAGTGGTCACTGCAACTGACTCAAGCGCTAACGGTCGCGGGTTCGATCCCCGCTCGCGGCAAACGTCTGTATTGGCCATACGGATGTTTGTCGTGGTCTGGGTGTTTGTGTTAGTGTTGTGTGTTTCCGGACCCCCGACACAAGGTCACGAGATCTTAATGGGGGCCGTTGAGTGTGATGCGTTTATTTATTTATTTATTAGTTAAGTTCCTATTTAGGAGACGGTATAGAGCTTGAGCCGAGATGGCCTAGTGGGATCACGTCGATCGCAACCGATGATCGCGGGTTCAAACCCCGGATAGCTGATTTTTCAAATGCTAAATTTGTATTTAAATTCATCTCGAGCTCGGCGTTGAGAAAATACATCGTCGGTCATGTCGGGAGAAATTCTGAATTTCAAGTCATTCGAACCAATTAATTAAGAAACTTTTTTCCTTACTTATTCAGTTTATATGACTTCAATTTTTTTATAATGTTAAATAGGTGACGCAGTATCAAAATACATCAATATCTCCGAATTTGACTTTCTGTGGGTTGAGACATTATTGCTTATCAGCATCCAATTGTTATCGAGATATTTTGTGATGAGATATAATTGATTTTTTTTTTCTCTAAAATTGTTAAATGATTTTTTAAAATTTCAGTTAAACTTCGTGGTCGTAATTCTGCTTGCGACATTTGCTCTGAAAATCCTAAAATAAAGGAATTACTGAACTATGAAGTGGTTTGTCGGATGCAGTCGAAGGAAAAGGTATTTTGTTTTATTTATTTATTTATTAATACAAAAAAAAATACAGATAATATTATTAATGGGAAAAAAATGTACAAATGACGACTTATATCTTAAAAGAAGTCTCTTCAACAATATTAACTACTATAGAAAAATAACTAATTCGGCTTATTTCTGAAATTGCTGAATCGATTTCAAATTTTGTTTTGCGTTGGATAGCCGGTTCATTGGATATAGGCTATATTACATCACGCTACGGCTCATAGAAGCAGTGAACATAAACGCGAGTGAAACCACTATGGGCATCTAGTTTATATATAAAATGTTTTTAATCTGAATTTCGTTTACATTTTATTTATTTTAATTGGACGCTGATAAGCAATAATGTGTCAACCCACAGAAAGTCTAATTCGAAGATATTGATGTATTTTCATACTGCGTCACCTATTTAACATTATTCAATGAAAAATTCAAGTCATATAAACTAAATAAGTATGGAAAAAAGTTTCTTAACTCAATGCAATTTATAAAATAATCTTAAGTATTTAAAAACTTATTACTAGATAACATATTAAATAAATCTATCTGCTTTTGATTCATTACACATTTTATCAAAATAGAAAAGAAAAGATGAATATACACGTCTTCAAACAAATTTATTAAGAATAGTGTTCACATTAGACGCCATTTTCTCAAAGCGAAGTCCGTGTGGCTTGACACAGTATTGCTTATCAGCATCCACACAAGAATAATATATACAATATATACAGCGATAATATATTAATAAAGTAATTTATTGAGGCAACTCTTATATTCGTTTAGTTTTATGGTAAACAAAATTGAAACCAATGAAATAGTGAACAATATCCAATTCAAATAGGGAAGGTGAATATTATATAAATATAATTTTTTCTCCAATTAAAGTACTATGATACTAAGCAGTTCCCATTTCTTGTCCACAGGACTTAGATTTGCACATCCTACCGCCAAAACACAGAATAACAGCGAGAAAACTCGCGGAAGCGCTCGAACGGACGGACAAATCGATGTTAGTAGATGTGCGAAGCGAGCCCGAGTTCCACATGTGTAAGCTAGAGGGCGCCGTCAACTATCCCTTGGAGAAGTTGCATCGGAATCAGTTGGATGCGCTCTTAGAAGATATACGGGGCTGTTGTGGTGACGGTAAGGTTTGGGATTCTTATCTATTGAGGGGTTGCATACCTCATAGGGGAGGGGCGAGAAACATGTCAAAATTCTTAACTATTAAGGGGTTGCATACCTCATAGGGGAGGGGGGGAGAAACATGTCAAAATTCTTAACTATTGGGGGGTTGCATACCTCATAGGGGAGGGGGGAGAAACATGTCGAAATTCTTAACTATTAAGGGGTTGCATACCTCATACGGGAGGGGGGGAGAAACATGTCAAAATTCTTAACTATTGGGGGGTTGCATACCTCATAGGAGAGGGGCGAGAAACATGTCAAAATTCTTAACTGTTGGGGGGTTGCATACCTCATAGGAGAGGGGAGAAACGTTACAGCGTGTTACACGTCAAAATTCTTAACTATTGGGGGGTTGCATACCTCATAGGGGAGGGGCGAGAAACATGTCAAAATTCTTAACTATTGGGGGGTTGCATACCTCATAGGAAAGGGGCGAGAAACATGTCAAAATTCTTAACTGTTGGGGGGTTGCATACCTCATAGGGGAATTCTTATCTATCGACTTCTGTAGCTAAATTGGCTATACTGACCTCTGTGGCGTAACCGTTAAATGCATGATTTCTTAAAAATAAAATTCAATTTATATAAACAGACTAACCAGCAGATAAAAAATAATGTTCAGGCGATTTTGACGTTCAGAATCATTTAGTTGACAGTTGAGTTTGATATGAGCATTTCATTTTGGTTATTGTAGGTTTGATTTGACGATTATCTAAGGCGTGAATTGCACTTGTAAGTTTCAAACTGGTGTTCAAGTTACTAGCTAATAATTTATATTATGATTTTGATTGATATTTATATTCTATTGATTTTTGAATGTCAAATTTTAAATTTAAAAGGTATTTTAGCGTCTTTTAGATAGTTTGTGTGACATTGTCGTGACTTTTAGGTAAAAATGGTCACTTAAGTGCTAAATAACGTTTAAGGGAAAGGAGGAAAAACGTTACGGCGTCTTACATGGGGAGGGGGGTGAGGTAACAAATCTTGAATATTCACTTCTGTAGCCAAATTGGCTATATTGACTTCTATGCGTGGCTTAATGTAGTTTTTTTTTAACGTATATGTAACTCGAGAATCACACTTGCAAGTTTCTCGTAACGGAGTGTTCAAGGATTACTGATTAATCTATATTTATAAAAGCGAAAGGTCACTCACTCACTCATCACAAAATCTCAGAAACTACAAGTGTTAGGAGTTTCAAATTTTGCATTGGGGTTCTTTTTAGGACGTAGGTGCTTATTAAGACGGGATCTTGCGAACTTTGACCCCTAAGGGGGTAAAACAGGGCTTGGAAGTTTGTATGAAAGTCCTGTGTTAAGCGCGAGTAAAACCGCCAGGGGTCGCTGGTAATATATAAATTGTAATGAAAATGCATTATTATATAGATTATATATATAGATTTTAAAAGAATACCTATCGAGTTCCTTGCTGGTTCTTCTCGGTAGAGACTATAAAAAAATTCTAAAACTAATTGACCCGTAACTTGACGATTCGATAGTGCTTTAAAAAGCCAAGCTTAGTAAAATGTGTTAATCTTTATGTAAGTATAAAAGCAAAACTTATAAGCAGAGGGGTAACTATACATCTGCTGCAAATTCTTTGGATGGGGCCTCCCAGTAAAAATCGTCACGTTATTACTTAATTTTAATGAACCACTTAGCTAGTCACCCAAACTATTAATAATATTGTGTGCAAAATACATATTAAAAAATCCTTAGTAGCTAAAGCATATTATTCTGTTCAAGATTATATAGATGATAAAGATGCTTGGATTTAGTATAAGCTGGATTCACACAGGGTACTTAATATATTTGTAACTCATAAATGTATCCATCGTAAAACTTTTAAAAAGAGAAACTATCGAGTTTCTCGCCGGTTCTTCTCGGTAGAATCTACATTCCGAACCGGTGGTAAATTAATTAATTAGTGTTTAGTTTACTTTTGTTTCTGTATTGACGATTCAAAAGTGCTTGTAAAAGCCTACTTGAATAAAGCATATTTTGATTTGATTTGCATTTTAGTTAAGTATCTTATAGGTTTAATTTTTTTTTATTATCAAGTGCAGGTTTATACATATTTATAATGAAATAATATTATACTTTTAATAACATTTTTATTAATAAAATTCCTTCTAGGCCGGGGCCTTCTCGGGTTAGGGGCCCGTGGCTTTTTGCCAGCCCTCCTCTTTTATAGGTACGACCTTGATTGAAAGTATAATTCTCGCCGAAGAGAATCAATCACATATAATTTTTTTTCCAGTGACATTCATATGTAGACGAGGAAATGATTCTCAAATAGCGGCTAAGAAGGTTCTAGAAGTTATAGAAGATGAGCATAAGCACAAGATACGGGATTTAACGGGAGGTCTACACGCGTGGTCGAAGTTTGTGGACGGGGATTTCCCCGTGTACTAGTACTGCCATCTATTGATGTAATTTGTTAAATAAAATCGTTTTTATTAAAAGTGATTTTTATTGAATTCTTAACGTTAAAAAGGATTTTCTCAATTCGTATTTTTTTTGTAAATGTTAGCTCTGATATCGGTTATTTATTTATTTTTTATTTGAAGGGGTATACTTTTAAGTTTTATTAAAATTGGTTTAGTAAATTGGTTTTAAAATCGAAATCATTGGCATAAATGTGTTAATATTCCTTTTTTTTGCGTTGGAAGTCCTTTTTTCTTTAAAATCTTAATTATTAGGGTCTCGCGGGGCTAACGGGCCCTATTGCTAAGTCTCCGCTGTCTGTCTGTCCGTCATGCATGAGTCCGAATTGCCTTGTGTCAGTGTTTTAAAAATAAGCGTACGTCTATAGCACGATCTAAGTCTATCGAGTTATCAAATGGCGGACTGTCGACCTATTTTATACCCTAAATAGATTTTGGAACACAACAGAAAATTGGACGCTGATAAGCAATACTGTGTCAAGCCACACGGACTTCGTTTTGAGAAAATGGCGTCTAAAGATTTCGAACCTATTCTTAACACATCTGATTGAAGAAGCATATATCCATCTTTTCTTTTCTATTTTGATAAAAAGTATAATTAATTTATAGCAGACAGGCTAGTAAAGATTTTAATCTAATAATATGTTTTTCAAATTTATTAAATTATTGCGTAATCCAAAATATGGAACTTACTTCAATATTCTAAGCATTTGATTAAGAAACTTTTTTCCGTACTTATTTTGTTCAAATAACTTGAAATTTTTTTTGTATAATGTTAAATACGAAATGCATTATCAGAATACATCAATATCTCTAAATTTCACTTTTTGTGGGTTGACACATTATTGCTTATCAGCATCCAATTAATATTCGATTTTAGTTCCTATTAAAATTAACTATTCTAATGTACAAAATTTAATGACAATCAAAAGTAAAGGAACCGTTTGTTAATGTCCCACTGCTGGGCAAAAGCCTTCTCTTTTAGTGAGATGGTTTTAGAGCTTAATCCACCACCCGCTCTTGGAGGTTGGTTGGTATATACATGTGTTAAAATTTCTCCTGGCACATGAAGGTTTCCTTACAATGTTTTTCTTCACTGCCGAGTTTGAAATTAATTTAAATACATTACACTGAAAACTCAGCGGTGCTAGCTAGGTGAACGATAATTTAAGATCGACGTGTTCTAACCACTTGGCAATCTCGGCTTTAATAATGACAATACCCTGTATTGATTTTTCTACACACTTCAAAGACATTACCTGTCTTACTACAAAAGATATAAACAGACGTTAAACGCGTGTTTAAAAAAATCCGTACTACAAATCCGCGTCTAAGCACAGTTTTGAGTTAAACGTGCTTTAGATATAGATTACCATATGTGTAAGTGAGTTTAATAGATGTCTAAAACCTATCTTAGCTGTTAAATGTAACGTATAACATTTTATCAATAAGTTTTTTTTATGAGTTTATTTGCTGTTAAGTAATTTAGATAATATTTTAAGCAATGTTTAATGTTTAAACACTGTTTAGCTAGACACGTGTTGAACATGGTTTTAATGCGTCTTTTGTAGTATGACAGTACGTATTTAAGTTTATTATTTAATTTCAACAAATTATGTATAGGAGGGTAGGTGGATTAAAACCTTACGTGCTATAAAGAAAGTACCAAAGGACCTTGACGATAATATTACAAAAAAAATATGCTCAAATGATACTGATTGGTCAATCTCTGAGGTAGATTGAAACGTTTTAGGATTTTTTTTAAACAAAAGCTGGCAAACGAGTAGGCGGGACATCTAATTATATATTTTAAATGTGAGCGATTAATACTATTCATATTTAATATAACGGGTCTTATCGCGGGAACTAATGGTAGTAATACTTTTTATTGCCCGACGTTTCGACGAATTGCATCCGTCGTGGTCACGAGCTGGCGTTATCTTCGCTATGCGAAAAAATAGGTATTACTACCATTAGTTATCGCGATAAGACCCGTTATATTAAATAACACCTGATGTTAATGCCCATGGACATTTGCAACCCAGAGGAGACCAACAAATGCGTTGTCAGCTAAAAATGGGGGAGGGGGTTAGACTTTCGGCTCTCACTCAACATCATCAACTCACACCACACACACTCCCACACAAACTCACTGATAATAAGAACAATTCAAATTGATCAGTGCCTATTTCTTAAATCATATTATTATTATTATTCATATCATATTATTAACATTGTTAAAAAAAAAGAACGAGCTTTACGCAGTACAACTACGCTTTACATCAATCTACAGGTACTGTTTAATAGTTTTAATTGTGTCAGAGAAAAGGTTGCTCACCGCCTTAACTTTCATCCCTATATCGCCTCTTTCAAATTATATTTTCGGAGCAAAAAGATGCTTACGTTCTTCTCCTATACAATAGACATCTCTAACAAAAGTCATCAAAATTGGCTCAGCAATTTAAGCGTGATTACAATTAGGCAGTTCAGCATTTACAACATCAGTATGAGTCTAAACAAACATGGATTATAAAATGTGTGGAATAAGTTTTTGACACAATTATCTAAGTATACGTATATTATAAAGTACATTATAAAGTAGGGTAGTGGTGCTGAATGTACCTCTAACGCCGACGGTTGCGGGTTCGATCCCCGCTCGGGGCAGATATTTATAGCTATATAAATATTTGTTCCTAGGTCTGGGTGTTTGTCCTTGTGGGTCCCCACCGTGCCTCGGAGAGCACGTAAAGCTGTCGGTCTCGGTTGTTATCACAATCACCTGATAATGATCGTTACTCGTAGTAGGGAGAATATTCTAGTCTAAATGGTCACTGGCTCGCCCTCAGCTGCGGAGGTCAGATGGCAGTCGCTCCGTGTAAGAATCAGTAACTCGTCAATATCCGAACTAGAATAGAAAGCAGACCCTGGTGTAACCGGGAAGTATGCTCGGTAGATGATGATGCCTATTATTATAAAGAAGTAAAATTTGTTCGTAAGATTTGTATGTATGTAATTTCTGATCTGATCTGATTCAATTTGATAAAATTTTGCGTTTGATAGTCCATTTATTTATAAGGGTTATTGGCTATTGTTAAGTTATCTATGGGGTTCTTGTTACTTGTTTATTCATAATTATTAATATATTTCTGAGAGTAAAGACGAGCAATCTATCCTAGAGAGAGAGAGGGAGCGTACTGCCGATATATAATAATAACTAACTGATCAACGAGCTACCATAGACTAAATACAGTATTATTTACTTTTATGATATATTCCTAACAGCTATATTACATCACATTGGAACTCATAGGAGCGAAGGTGTATGTATAAATGCGAGTGAAAACACGACGAGCAGTAAATATATTTAAAAATAGAGTAATTACTTTTTTAAACTTAAATTGACCATTATACTAAGTCGCGGTCAACTGCAATCTTATATAAATAAAAGCAGCACTAAAATGTGTAACTTTTTAAGACTAACGATGACTCATGGTTAGATTTTACTTGATTGTGGTGAAATGACTATGGGAATTCATAGCTGTCCCGAAAATTCGTACAAAATTACTTATAAATTAACTTTTTGCAGTATTTTGCACTTTATTTCTTTGTAATAAGAGTTAATACTAATTCACATAAGTGATATTATATTTCTTGCGACTTCCCAAGCCCTTTTGCAGGTATCTTTCCGATTGGCTAATCTTTTTTGATGCGCGCGCAAAACTTTTTAGATTTAGTTAGTTTTTCTACTAACGATATACATTACGCTTTTTGTAAGATGTGTGTATAAGCGTACAGTTCGAGTCTTTCGTTGAACCAGCAATGAATCATTGCTAGTTATTTTGAAACATTCCTTACGAAAATTATGTTGTAGTCTTGCATTTCAGATGATACAGTCGTTTTGGGTAGTTTGAGCTCGCGTTAACCCGTTACATTGTTTGAAATATATTAAAGATTTGTTTTTAAAAATACTAAAATATTCATTTAAATAAATATGTGAACAAAATGTTAAATTAGTGATACAAGTGCCTTGAATAATAAAGTGCCTTATTATTTTTAATAGCAGATACGCGTTTTAAGTAAATTGTCTTTTCTATTCTGTAAGGTATAATTCCTTATATAATAGCAAATAAAAACAATACGAAATTGCTATTTTTACTAAAAATATAAGATAAATTTTATTCTAATAAATCATTAATATTAATTGAATAATACAAACAATAAAAAGATTAATGATACAAACTAAATGAATTAAAGTTGTCCAATAAAAACTATGTCGTCATTGTCAATTTAGTGGTCATAAATCACTACAATGGCCAACATAGGGAAGGTTCTCGCCACAATTAAGGCTGTGATCACTCGTCTTGTGTTCGCGTGTCACGGGATCATCGCGATTTGGCAGGTTACGGTTTTTAAAGATAGTTTAGAATATTGGTATTTGGCGTCACCGATTTTGCTGTTAATATTCGAGGGTGTCTTCACGCTGACGATTAAAGAAAATCAGGAGTGGAAATGGTGAGTGTAAAATATTAAGTCAACCGACTTTAAAAAGAAACTCAACGCGTAGTTCCACATAAGTCTGACGTTTCTTAACTAATTTCGTTCATTAATTTTTGTTTGAAAGTTCCGAATTTGATTCAGAGATTTCATCAAAATCGGTTCAGTTGTTTGGTTTTAAAATCGAAATATAAGTATAACTATGTCGTTCGAGTAAACGGAATCGCGCGTATTGTCTTGAAGACCGTTTCTTTTTATATTATTAAATATACAAATAGTTAATACATAAATAACAAATACTTATATATTTAATAAATAAATGTTCATTAATTTAAGCCTTATTTTTACAATAGCATAAGCAGGACTATAAACAGTGAACCATAAAGCATAGTATACAGTAATAGAGAGATAGATAGATAGAAACTTTATTTGGATCACACCACAACATGAGTAAAAAAAAAACAAATAATAATAATAACAAAAGCAATTCTGACATATTAAAATACAAAAAAGAGAAAACAAAAATTATAACTAACCTAATAAAAACATTTTACATTTTATTTTACTTAATCTAAATTAAATTGTATAAAATAAAAAACACAAAACAAAAAAAGTAGTAGTAATCATATAATCCTACATGTGCATACAAAATTATTGCGATAGCTTACAAGATACTCTCATTCAAAAAGATCTGGATTACAAAAGGTTCAGTTAATTGGTTTTAGAATACCCCAAGTTATGTACAAAATTAACAAAAGAATTATCGACTACAAAAACGAAGAAAGTTTAGCAAAACGGTCGTTGTATTGCGACAGTCAAGTGTATAGAATATATGGATGCTGATAAGCAATAATGTGTCAACTCTCAAAACGTCAAATTCTGAGATATTAATCTATTTTGATACTTCGTCACCTATTTAACATCATTCTAAAAAATATCAGTCGTCAAAACTAAATAGGTATGAAAAATAGTGTCTTAATTTAATGTTTTAATTTCAAGTGTGTACCAGATTTTGCAATTTATACTTTAATCTCATATATTTGAAAAACTCATTATTAGATAACACAGTAAATATATCAATCTTAATTCACTATATCTTGTATCAAAATATAAAACAATATACGTCTTCAAACAAATTGATTAAGAATAGGTTTGACATTTTTAGACGCCATTTTCTCAAAATGGAGTCCGTGTGGCTTGATGTAGTATCAGCGTCCATATATAAAAAAAAAAAAAACAATTTTTAAAATATTAAAAATTTAAAAAATAAAAATTGTTTAAAATTTTCTTTATTGTAATTTCATAAAATCAAAGAATATTTGTCTACTAAACATAATACATATTACGTATATTTTATACTCGCTTAGCTTCGTCATGCAACTTCGTTCGCGTTAATGTTAATTTGTTTTTAAAATAAGACATATAGATATGACAATCTAGAATAATGAACCATTCAACTTAATTATTTAAAAAAAAACAATGGTTCCGTAGTTTACTTGGAAAATACAAAATTCACTCTCTTTTATTTACACAGATTAAAAAGGTATTATAAAAAGAAAAAAATAGATAGAACCAAGAATACCCCTATACATAATTTAATATTATTTTTTTAATGGAATTCTAAAATGAAAGAAGGTTTAATATCATCAGGTGTTAAATCGTCGGAGACTTTTTCTATGTTTTCTGATTACTCCAAAACGGCTTGACCGATTTGATTAATTCTTTTTTTGTTTGAAATAAATAATAAATAAATAAACGCATCACACCCAACGGCCCCCATTAAGATCTTGTGACCTTGTGTCGGGGGTCCGGAAACACAACACTAACACAAACACCTAGACCACGACAAACATCCGTATGGCCAATACATTTGCCGCGAGCGGGGATCGAACCCGCGACTGTCAGCGCTACAGTCTGTTACAGTGACCACTTTCAGATTAGTGTCATAGGAATTTTATCAAAATCGATTCAGTAGTTTGATTTTTAAAATCAAATTAACTAAAATAAGTATTTCATACAAATAAACGAAATTATTAAAAAAAAGTCGTGTATTGATATAAATATATTTTTGACTTCTATTTGTCTAACCCAGATTCGGCAGGTCAATTGTTTTTGCGGAAGGGTTTATTATCCGCCCTTCCTAACCCTTTTAGGGCGCACCATAAACATTAGGATAATCTTTCTAATATAAATCTTGCAATAAGAAAAGCATTTTTTGGTAACTTAAATTTAACTAACAGTTTTATTTTCACAGTTTATTATCTATATTAATAACAATATTTTTTAAAAGCAAAATAGGTAATTTTAAAACCAAAGAAGAGAACCGATTATTAATAAAATCTATATTTATTTATTTTATTTATTTATTTACTTAGGACAATCAACAGTAGATACAATAACACATTGAATACAATATAACAACTTGAATCATGGAAAATGTTCTACTAATTACTGGTAGTCTCAGCGTGCACTTATAACTTAACAATACACATATTTTATAAAATAGTTTTAAGTAAAACCAAAAATACATATAACAATTCCAAATTAACATAATAAACGCGAGTGAAATTGCAAGGGACAGCAAGTATGAAAGAAAATGTTTGAAAAAAAAATTAAAACAATACATACTTGTACTGTTAAATGATTTCGTTCCGTACAGAACTGGGGTAAGTAGCTAGTCTATAGTTAAAATGATAAAGAGGTAAAATTTGTTTGTACGTTTGTATATAGAAAGTAAACTCTGAAACTACTGATCTGATAAAAAAAACTTTTTGCATGGCATAGCCCATTAATTGAGGAAGGTTATAGGCTATATTACATCACGCTATGACTAACACGAGCGAAGTAGTAACCATAATCAAGAGTGAAACGGTCAGGTGTAGAGGTTACTTAAAAGATTAAATTAGATGGTAAAACTTACATTAGGAGATACGATATTATACATAGTTTAAATTAATTACCATTATATCATCAGTAAACAAGGCAGTTGCCTTACTACAAAAGATTTAAACAGACGTTAAACGCGCGTCTAAGACAGTTTTGGGTTAAACATGCTTTAGACATAGATTAATATACTTTTAAGTGAGTTTAATAGATGTTTAAAACCTATTTTTGCTGTCAAATGTAACGTATAACATTTTATCAATAAGTTTTTTTTATGAGTTTATTCGGTGTTAAGCAATTTAGATAATATTTTAAGCAATGTTTAACCCTTAATAGCCTAGAGTATCAATTTTGATACCGATCTTTTAAACCAAATGTTTACATTACTATTAGTTTTAGCCTAGCTATATCTGATTTCTGTATGGCCTTATGCTTGAAGTATCAAAATTGATACCTGTTTTATTTTCTAAGTAAATATGTAAAATTAATATTGTGATTTTTTAACTATTTCCTTCATCTAGACCTTCCAGCAAACACTAACAGCTAATATTTAAAAATAAAACACTTTCGTAAATCAGGCTATAAAGGGTTAAATCTTAAACACTGTTTAGCTAGACACGTGTTGAACATGGTTTTAATGCGTCTTTTGTAGTATGACAGTAAGTCTTTTCAAAAAAGTACAACAAACTTTAAAAGCAAAACAGTACGAAACAAACTTTATGAAAAATAAATTTCCAAAATCGATTAATAAATGCCAAAAATCTGAAGTAACAGTAAAAAAACATTCACTACACATTGAGACTCTTCTTCTGAAGTCGGTTGAAACATTTTCCTATTTAAGGGCGGTATAGTCAAGCGATCGTACCCCTAATTAGGGGTGTGGAGTCACGACGGCCGGAAGTACCATTAGGACCATTAACGATACAATGAATTCAAGCATAAATTACGATAATTCGCTGAACATCTTTTACGAAACTTGAATTCTTGTTAATGGCCACCTAATGTTCATATCAAGTCTTTAATACTTCAACTATTAATTATCATTTATACTCAAATACGATACACTAAGTGATCCGTTAGTTATTGTTACGGACAAAGTCAAGCTTATAGAATAGTATTTTGCGTTCATAAGAATATTCCATATATTCCATTCCATTCCGACACAATATTATTATTAATTTAAAGTATAATATTATCTATTTCTTATTTTATTTATTTTCCATCAAATTCCCCAATCCCCATCAAATGCATATCCACCATATTTTATTTACAATTCCCGCCAAAAAAATTCGAATAAACAGATGTTAATGACATAATTATTTTTTTTATCGCTTTTTTCTTTCCTCAGAAGGAAAAGGCAAAGACTGAAAGGTGTAATACACACCGTACAGTCAAGTCTTTTGTAATTTTTAAGTAATAATAATATTATATAGCTAATGTCATAAGGAGTAACTTAGGCTGCTTTTATTTTAGAAATTCTGTTTTTCTAGTCAGAAATCGACCTCGCTAATTTTGAAAAAAAAAAACACATTCTGTATTAATGCACCATCTAATAGTGTCATGTATAATGATCAACTTCTGGGAAGTAATAGTATACGGGACACTTAAGGAAAAGGCATTTTATTACAAAATGCTATAAATTAATGCTCGTAAAATGATCTTTGCTTTGCAAGAGACATGCCAAGCATCCACGCGAACGAAGTCGCGAGCACAGTTGGATGCTAATAAGCAATAATGTATCAACCCACAAAAAGTTGAATTCTAAAATATTAGTGTATTCTAATAGTGCATCATGTATACATTATTCAAAAAAATTCAAGTCAATCAAATGTTTCGAATATTGAAGTGTGTGCCATATATTGCAACATAAAATAATCTCACGTATTTAAAAAAACTTATTATTTGATAAAACTTTTCATTAGACCAATCTGTTTTTAATTCATTATACATTTTATCAAAATAGAAAAGAAAAGATAGATATATACGTCTTGTAACAAATTTGTTAAAAATTGGTTTGACATATTTAAACGTCATTTTCTCAAAATGAAGTCCGCGTGGCTTGACACATTATTGCTTAGCGTCCATTTATTAATACACTTTTATTAGCTTCACTTGTGAGTTGTAACTATGTAAGAAAATCTTGGAATCTTAATTTGACCCATTTCCCGGTCTTTGATTAGGATGAAATTTTGCACACGCTCTGAATTCTGATACATCGCTGGTTTGCTAGAATATCGCAGTAACTCAAATTTCTAACAAATAGAACTAAGTATGTCAAAAGACCATAAATCTGTGATGTTTTATCATGAAAAGAGTTGCGATGATGAATTTTCTTTAAATCAATAAAGTTATAACATCAAGGGATCGTTTCAATTTTGCAGCTATGCACCAACACATTAATAAAGAAATTTAAAAACCCCATTCCCTAAAATCATTTTTAGTTGCATGGATATTCTTGAAAAGCAGCGACATGACTAGCTAAGAAACGTTACAAATCCAATATGGCGGCCTCCCCAAGATGGCGAACTGGCTGTTTGAAATGCACAACCATGATACGGGTATCAAATGAAAGGGTTCGCTGTCAGGAATACGAAAAATAGTCACGTGACTTAAATCCAACATGGCGGACGTCTAAAATGGCGGGCAGGCTATTGAACTGTATTTTTAGTGCGTAATAAAAGCATGTTTTTTAGTTTTTTTAACTATTTTATTTACTAATAAATAAATCCCCTTTGACGTAGTTTCAGTGTGTTATTAACCTCCAAAGATCCGAGCACGGCGATAGGGTTGACATTTGTGTCTTTGTGAAAGATCACCCGGCTGGAACAGACCTTGACAGTATTAGGGGTTAAGTACACTACTGAGTAACTATTACAGAGTTTCATTAGCCTTGTACAAAAGCTATTACATTAAACTGAAGAGTTTGACGCGGTTCATGTCGAAACGAGAACGTTGAAAATTATTTTAAGCTTCCAAAAATGGGGAGTTTCTCAATTCGTCGGAGATTTTTTTTTAATTTTTATGGATGTTTATTTTAGTCCACCGTTTGTGGACGGATTTTGATTTTTTTTTTGTTTGAAAAGGTGGTCCGGATCTTCAGGTCAGGATCTGATGGATCCTAGATTAATCGAAGGAACTCCTCAAATATTATAGGCAGACCTATACCGATTTAGGTATTTTTAATAGTAATATATATGGACGCTGATAATCAATACTGTGTCAAGCCACACGGACTTCATTTTGAGAAAATGGCGTCTAAAGATGTCAAACTTATTCTTAACAAACATGTTTGAAGAATTAAATATCCATGTTTTCTTTTCTTTTTTGATAAAACGTATAATGAATTAAAAGCAGATTGATATATTTAACATATTATCTAATAAAAAGTTTTTCAAATATTTAAGATTATTGTATAAATTGCAAAATATGGAACACAATTGAAAATCGAAACAATTAATTAAGAGACTTTTTTCCGTACTTATTACTTTATATGACTTGAATATTTTTTATTAATGTTAAATAGGTGATGCAGTATCAAAATATATCACTATCTTCGAATTTAAATTTTTGTGGGTTAACACATTATTGCTTATCAGCATCCATATGTGAATAACACGAAAAAGGTCTTACTTGACGTCGACTTCGAATGTTTTACTAGGCGCAGACTTCATAATGTTGTAGAAAACATTTATTTTATGATTTTTAGTTCATTTGTATCTCTTAGGTTCGTTTTTAAAGTTCGGATTAATTAGTTGAAAACAATTTTATAGTGTTTCATAATACATTTACCTAAGATATAGACACGTGGTGGACAGACAGAAGATGGATAAACGTAGAACAATCATACTTTACCACTGAAAAGCTGCTAGAGGTAATGGTCACACAGTAAAACACAGACATAAACATATTTATATAATAAATCTCATCTATCACACACACACGTACGAAGACACACACACGCACATATAAAGAAAGAAAGAAAGAAAGAAAAGAAAGAAAGAAAGTATTTATTCACCACACAATATTCAAACAGTAACATTTACCATAAAAATTATATGTAAAAACTAAAAATTATATTATTACTAGTATGTATAATGGCGTGTACAGCGGTGTGGTGAAAAGGATAGTTGCTCAGACTACAGTGGCTTCAGTGATGAGCTGATCCCACAGCTGATTTTCAGCGACCTCCACTGTACCGTCCGTGACGGCAGCGACACTCGTATATATGTATAAGTATTTATTTATTTATAAATTAATAAGCAGTATTTATAATATCTTATTCTATTTATATAGTCATACTATTTTATATATATATATTTCATATTATTGTAATGTATGTATTTAAAATGTATCAATATAATATGTAATGTAAGATTATTATAGGTGTACATATACTAATATTTCTGAATATTATAAAATATATTACCTAATTTTTAAAGAAAAAAAATATACGCACACAAACACCCCTACACGCACACACTCACACAGGTACTTGTTTATAATTTTTAAATACTCATTTTCAATAGTAATGTTAACAAAAACGTAAAATTAGACTAAAACACGAACTTACATTTTCTATTACTAGCTATAAAAATAAAATGAGGCATTTGTTATAGGAGAGCACTGTCGCCTGAAATACAGGTTTTTACCTAGTTCAGGGACAGTAGGTTTTATTTGTACACCTATTTAATTTTTAAACTGAAATTTGTTAGTTATATAATTGTTACCTTTTGCTTAAATAAACGTTATTATTATTAATATTATTATTTTAAAAAATATAACGTGACGTTTAATAGTCAATTAAACCCGCCTAGCATTAAGCCCGCCTTTTGTTAATACTTTTGTATTGTACAATAAAACATTGAAATAAATAAATAAATAAATAATATACTGTAAAGTATATTCGGCTTGCGTTACAATGCTAGCTAAAGTTTATGTGGACGCTGTAAGCAATAATCTGCAGGCTCTAGCCGTCCATACGTGCAAAGTCGTGCGTCGCACGACGGCGCTGAGTCAATAAGGCGCTGGGCCCTTAAAAGTTTCAAATTTTTAATATTTACATTGGATTTCGTATTAAAAACTTTGCGGAGAAGATTTGTTGATTGAACTAAACCATTTTCTACTAACATCGCTACTAAAAAAGGCGCATATAAGACAGTTGCACGACGGCGCCGATTAAGCTTGGCGCGGGCCTGATGTCAACCCGCAAAAAGTCGAATTCGGAGATATTAATGTATTCTGATGCGTCATGTATTTTACAATATTCAAAATTTCCAAGTCATCTAAACTAATTGAGTACGGGAAAAAGTTTCTTAATTTAATGTTTCGAATATTGATGGATGCTCTATATTTTGCAATATGCAAAAATCTAATATATTTAAAATACATCAGGTAAAAACTTTTATCATACCATATTGCATTTAATTAATGGTAGGTTTTTTTTAATAAAAAGAGAAGATGGATATATCCATCGTTAAACTAATTTGTAAAGAATAGGTTTGACACGTTTAGACGCCATTTTCTTAAAATGAAGTCCATGTGGTTTGACATAGTATTGCTAATCAGCGTCCATATTTTGTTTGAGCTAGAAACCATCGTGGGCGTCCCCAGAACACCCTACCAAAGTGTTAATATACCTATCATGAAAATAAATATAGATCTTATTTTATCCATGGAAAAGTCGTTGATCATTTGCGTTTCATACCAGGCACGGTCGCAGCCTGAAATTTGAGAATTCCTTGAAAATGACCTGGAAGTCAAACCTCTGCAATCCTTTCCTTCCTTCCCATCCTTTTTGAGCTGGAAACGCATATGCAGCTGCAAATGTCCACGGGCGGGTGATCACATAAAATCGGGTGTACCACATGCAGGCCCGCGCCAAGTCTAGTCAGCGCCGTCGTGCAACTGTCTTGTATGCGCCGTTTTTGTAGTGGCGATATTAGCAAAAATGGATTAGTCCAATCAACAAGTCTTTTTCCGTTTTTAATACGAAATTCAATGTAAATATTAAAATTTTGAATTTTTTAAGTATGGGCCCGGCGCCTTTTTGACTCAACGCCGTCGTGCGGTGCACGACTTTGCACGTATGGACAGCGCGGGGCTGACCACATCCTCGTTTGCCATTTTAAAATATATATATAGTGTTAATATAAATATCTATATATGTAATAATTCTTAAAAATATCGTTGTCTTAGATTTTCGCGATTATTATTCATTGAAATAAAAGTATTTTAAACGGATTTAAATCGCGTGTAATTATTTTTATCATCCCGACGTTTCGAGCACTTTGCAGCGTTCGTGGTCACGGGTAGACTAAGGTGACATTTGTCTATTTGAGATTTTAGAAAATATTATTTACAACTACCGCCAACGGTTTCTTAAACCTAAACGGTTTCGTTAGTTGTAAATAATATTTTCTTAAAAATACCGGGTATTTAACGTAAAAATACTTTTGTCCGTAGGTTCTGTCCGTCGGTGTTCATATATCTGGGGCTGGTGGTCCCGGCGATATGGCTGCTGGAACTGCACAAGGTGGATCTCCGTTTACAGAAGAAAACGAATTTAACTTCTATAGAAGTAAGCTTTATACACACAATACTAACGCGAGGTAGTATTCTGTTTCAACGACTTTTTGAAATTAACTAGTGTTTAGCCAATGATTTAAATTCGACTATTATTATGTTTTTGCATCACGTATTAAAATAATTGGATGCTGATAAGCAATAATGTGTCAACCCACAAAATGTAAAAAAACCTATTTAACATTATTCAATAAAAAATAAAGTCATATAAACTAAATAAGTACGGAAAAAGTTTGTTAATTAATTGTTTCGAATTTTAAGGTCGTTCCATATTTTGTAATTTATACAATAATCTCATATATTTAAAAAACTTTTTATTAGATAATATATTAAATGTATCAACCTGTTTGTAATGCATTAAACCTTTTATCAAAATGAAAAGGAAAATATAGATAAACACTTATTCAAACTTTATTAAGAATATTTTTGACATTTTGAGACGCCATTTTCTCAAAATGAAGTCCGTGTGACTTGACACAGTATTGCTTATCAGCTTCTAATTATAATCTATTCTCAATTTGACCACAGACATTAACAATAAAATTTATTTTATTTATTTATTTAACAATTTATAATACATGCCAGAAATGGTATACAGATGTCATTGGAAAGCTTAAAAGTCATACTTATTCGTGAAAGAGATTCCTTTCTATACGCCTATGAAGGAATAAGTGTAGACAGAAAAAAAAATAAAGGTAGACACACAGTTACACAAAATAAAAAATCAAACAACATATACAGTAAAGCATATAGAGTATATGGATGCTGATAAGCAATAATGTGTCAACGCACAAAAGTCAAATTCGGCGATATCCCTATCATCGCCTATTTAACATTATTCAAAGAAATTGCAGATATCTTTAGACGCCATTTTCTCAAAATGAAGGCCGTGTGGCTTGACATAGTTTTGCTTATCACCGTCCATATATGCGTGTGTGTTAAAACAAGTCGATCTTTACCGATGATCGCGAGCTCAAACCTCGGCTAGCACCACTGAATTTTTAAGTGCTAATTTTGTGCGTTAAATTCATCTCAAGCTCGTCGGTGAAGGAAAACATCGTGAGGATACCTGCATGTGCCGGGAGAAATTCTGACACATGTATATCCGCCTCAGTGGAGCAGCGTGGTGGATTAAGCTCTAAGCCTTCTCCTTAATAGGAGAGGCCTTTGCCCAGCAGTGGGACATTCACAGGCTGTTACTTTACTATTCTGCGCTCTTTATCTATATGAATTATTAGTATGCGAACTTTCATGTTCCTCCGTCCACGCAATTTATGTAAAAATGGTTACAGTTTTTGCTTTACGTATTAATATATGGATAAATAAATAATTCATATTAAGCTTAATTCACCCGTGACTAGACAGTACTATTTACTCAGCTCAGTTAATTATTTAAGACGGAGATCCCAATACCTGGAGCGACAAAAATTCCAACGGACATGTGGGTGACGCTCATCGAACAGTTCCTCATGCTGACCCTCATCGTGGGGAGATGGCTTCTACCCAAGGGCGACCTGACCAGAGACCAGCTCAGTCAACTACTGCTTGTGTATATTGGTAAGTCTTATCATCATCATTAAGCGCCAATGTGACTCTAGCATTTTAAACTCAAATCTTTTATTTTTTAAATTATTACTGACATATTTAAATTCAAAAGGAAAAAGAAATGTTTTCCTATTGTGGTTTTAGAAGGGTGTACTCGCACGAGTACAACGGTCACAAACTTACTGAATCGTCCGTATGTCAAAGCTGTTATGAAAACAAACTGTACTCAAACGAGTACGACGGCGCTTAATGGGTTAATGATTTTTTTTTTTAACCGCCTACAAGAAAGAGTGGTGTTATAAGTCTGACGCGTGTATTTGTGTGTGTTTGTGGTTTCGTCCTAAGGAATGGACGGATTTTGATGCGAATTTCTGTTTGACAAACTCAAACTCAAAATATACTTTATTCAAATGGGCTTTAACAGCACTTTCGAATCGTCAAGTTACATGTCATATTTTCGTTTTAGATTTTTATAAAGCTACCACCGGTTCGGAATGTAGTCTCTACCGAGAAGAACCGGCAAGAAACTCGATAGTAACTCTTTTAAAATCATTTATACATAATGTATTTTTATTACATTTTAATTATGTTATCCGGATAGAAAATCAACGCTTATCAAATCCACGCCTCTTTGTCGTCAAAATATTCTTGTATGGTATAATATGCTTTATTTATTAAAGATTTTTTAACGTAGGCTTTAAACTTATTAAGTGGCAAATATAAAACTGTTTGCGGGATTTTATTATAGATGCGAATACCAAACCCCAGAAACGATGAACTGACTTTATGAAGACGAAAGTTTGGTATGACAGCTGATGTAATCGGGATGGAATGATAAGCTATAATTTCTAACGTCTGTTCTGATTCATATTTAATATAACGGGTCTTATCGTCGTGGCCACTGTTAGGAATATATAATAACAGTAAATAATACTGTATTTAGTCTATGGTAGCTCGTTAATCAGTTAGTTATTATTAGGTATATATATATCGGCAGTGCGTACCCTCTCTCTAGGATAGATTGCTCGTCTTCACTCTCACAAATACATTCATAATTACAAGTAAACTAGTGACTAGAACCCCAGAGGTAACTTCAAGGTCACGAGCTGACTGAGTCAGCTCGTGCCCACGACGAATGCAACTTCGTCGAAACGTCTGACAATAAAAAGACCCGTTATATTAAATGGATACTGATAAGCAATAATGTGTCAACCCACAAAAAGGAATTTCAGAAGTATTGGTGTATTCTAATAATACATCACGTATTTAACATTATTAAAAAAAAAATTAAGTCATCTAAACTAAATAAATAGGAAAAAAGTTCTTTAATCAAATATTTCGATCGTTGAAGTATGTGCTATATTTTGCAATATAAAAAAATCTCATCTATTAGAAAAACTAATTCTTTGATAAAACTTTTCATTATTCCAATCTGACTGTAATTCAGTTTACTTTTTATTAAAATAAAAACGAAAATATGAATATATACCAATTCAGCGTGGGTTTAACATCTTTAGACGCCATTTTCTCAAAATGAAGTCCGTGTGGCTTGACACAGTATTGCTTATCAGCGTCCATATAACCTGTTCTGGTGTTTAAAGAGTGTCAGCTCTTTTATAATCATTGAAAGGAACTGAGCATCTTACTGACGCCATTTTCTCGAAACGAAGTCCGTGTGGCTTGACACAGTATTGCTTATCAGCATCCATATATGTAATTTGTTAGTAATTCCGTGTTTTTCACACATATCAAACCCATTTGTGTGTTCATGTGTAAATATTTGTGTCAATTTTCGATAATACGTCATACTTATGTTATAATAAATAAAAAATCGATTATTATATAAAAATTTAAACCATACACTAGAATAATGATTATTTTTAGGTACCGCAGCAGATATTATAGAATTTTTCGATTCGTTTAAAGACGAAAAGGTCGCAACGGAAAAGGTTCTCGTGTTACTGACACTGGCGATATGGTCGTGGTCTCTCGTGCAGTTCACCGTGGTGCTGACGGCGACGAAGTCCAGGAAAACTCGCGGGACAGCCCATAGGTCTGACATGTACGTATGTGGTGCACGCATGCGACATGCACACTGCATGCGGGTAGCGCGGGGACATGTACATGTTTGATCATTTAACGTTGAATATATAAAATACGAGACTTCGCTAATTGTTGTAGGGATATTAATTATTTTTATATATTTCAAAAGATTTTCTTACATAGTTAATGAGTTTTATAAAAAATAATCCTTAAAAGTATAAGACATTTTATTTAATTTTTATTAAAAGTATTTTTCATATTGTAACACTGTTTCCGCTCTACCCGACTTCAAACATACATACATACTCATTGTATACAAAACACAACCAGAAACAAAAATGTATGCTAACTTGTAGACGTTATTCGATTCGTGACAAAATAAAGAAAAAAAATTTTCTTTAAAATAAATTAAAAAAAAATTGTTCTTAAATTCATTCATTAAGGCTTATTCATGTATGTTCACCAATTTCTCGAAAATGGCTGGACAGATTTGGGTCAATCCTTTTTTGTTTCAAAGGTTTTAATCTCAGATTGGTTCTGAAGAGTTTAGAAATTATGTATTTTGCTTTAGAAGTCGATTCCCCGTTTTTTAAACTTACTTTAATAATTTCGCCGTGTGCTTAAAATAAGCAGAGTCCGAGTCAAATTAAATTAAAAAAAAATTGTTTTTTTTTTTTATCAAACGTCTGATCTCGTGTTTGTGAATACAATTTTGTCACGAATCTAAAATAAATAAATAAAACATAACCACATTCATTTATTAGTCACGCTTTTCACAGCCTTAAATGTATTTTTAATTATATTTTGTATTT
Organism: Hypolimnas misippus; assembly: GCA_037950945.1. Classification (NCBI taxonomy): domain Eukaryota; kingdom Metazoa; phylum Arthropoda; class Insecta; order Lepidoptera; family Nymphalidae; genus Hypolimnas; species Hypolimnas misippus. The sequence continues at coordinate 5,818,796 of JBBEEQ010000020.1, forward strand.
ATTACGCTACACTTTAAATTTGCTTTTAATAAGACAAAAGTTAATTATGTATTTTACACAAAGGAGAACAGTTGTCTGCTTTAACTACCTGTTTCCAAGATTTAGAAAGATTTTTTTTAGTTCTTATATAAAAATATTTTATATATATTACTAGCAGTTGCTCGCGGCTACGCCCGCGTATATTTTGGAATTTCAGCTAAATAAATCTACCAGCGAAATTGTGACCTTTCCAGGATTTATTACCCCCTAGCGTCATTTCAAGGAATGATTTTGAAATTCTGAGATACATATATTTCATTATTCTCCCTAAGTAATGTTTGTGCTGAATTTAAAGATAATCGGTCAAAAAAATACATTTTCTCCATACAAACTTTACTACCCCCTTGCAGCCCAGTGTGGAATAATAGTACCCTGTTTTCTATTTTATATTTCATTACTATCACCCAGAAGTATGTGTATTAAGTTTTAAGTTAATTCGACCACGGAATAAGAATTTACATACAAACTTTTTTACCCCTTTTCACCCTCTTAGGGGTGGAAGATCGAAAAACCCTTTCTTAGTGGATGCCTACAACCTAAAAGCCACCTATTGCCAAAATTTCAAGTTAGAAGCCCCAGCGGTTTAGACTCTGCGTTGATGAATCAGGACAAGTGATTTTATATATATGGATTTCATATATCATAATAATCTATGGCTACCCATAAAATACATATGTAAATAGATAAAAAACGTTACAGTGTAGCGAGTAAAAAACCGAAATAGCGAAATTTTACATGACGCGATTTTGCGCCTGATGAAATTTCCATGTTAGTTTTGTATTTAAAAAAATGCAGCTGAAAAACAAGCAGGCGTGCGGAAGTTACATCACCAAATAAACCACAAATGAGTTCCCAGTTTATAAAGGAAAAAGTATGAAAGGGAATATTAAAGGAGAAAGGTAAGTAGTTAGGCTTCCGACTGTCTCATTCACTGTGCAATCTTCTGTAAGATTGAGGTACTGCCCCGATCACGTCAGTCCGTACTTACTTTTTATTCAATTAAGTAGGTAAGATATTGTATTGGGCTTTAACTTAGTATGTTTTATTTAGTAACAGACAGAAGTCCTGCGGACGAAACCCCCTCGTCTGTATCAGTCATAACACTGACTAGTTTGACCTTATTTTATTAAGTTTTTTTTAAATTTTCTCTATCAACAGAAACACGAGCACAGCGTGCTGCTGTTCCATCGAAGTCTGTGCTATAATAATGAATATAGCTTTACAAGACGCGCCGTTTCTAGCGTTCCGTCTCCTCATCATCGCTCATTACAAGATCATCAACTACATGAATATATTTTTCACTTGCAAGAACACTTTGGTGAGTACATGTTACAGTGAAGCTGCAGTATTTGTACGAAATTGGTAATTTTACAGCTTACCTATATTTAATCTGAGATTTTTTGGCGTTAAGTATTGTTTTGACGACCGTTATAGACTATGTTAGAATCACAAATGGATTCTGATAAGCAATGTGTCAACCCACAAATGTTAAATTCTGAGATATTAATGTATTTTGATTCCGCATCACGAATTTCAAGTGCGTTCCATATTTTGTAATTTATACAATAATCTGAAATATTTGAAAAACTTTTTATTAGATAATATATTAAATATAACAATCTGCTTTTAATTCATTATACCTTTTATCAAAAAAAAAAAAGTTGGATATATACTGCTTCAAACATATTTATTAAGAATAGGTTTGACATCTTTATACGCTATTTTCTCAAAACGATGTCCGTGGGGCTTGACACATTATTGCATATCAGCGTCTAAATCTTAATTTAACAACAATCTTAAACTTGCAAGTAACGAAATCTCAGCTCGAAATATATATTTCTCGATAAATGTGAATTATAATAATATTAGATAAGAATGTATAATGTATTTACACGTTAGCTACTTTAGCTGCGGTCAAAAGATCGAAATTTTTTTGTATTGGACCCCTATAAGAAATATTGTGTCTTGCCGCACGAACTTCATTTTGAGAAATAAATAAATAAAAAAAATTAAATAAACGCATCACACTCAACGGCCCCCATTAAGACTACGTGGTCTTGTGTCGGAGGTCCGGAAACACACACAACACTAACACAAACACCCAGACCACGACAAACATCTGTATGGCCAATACAGAAGTTTGCCGTGAGCGGGGATCGAACACGCGACCGTTAGCGCTTGAGTCAGTTGCAGTGACCACTGCGCCAAAGTGCCTGTCAAAAATGGCGTCTAAAGATGTTAAACCAATTCTTAATAAATCTGTTTTAAGAAGTATATTAGTTTTGTTTTTTATTTCTTGTTCACAGGTAATATTGCTACAAATATACCGTCTGTACGTCTTACATCTGGAGCGAGTTGATGAGACGAATGGGGGTTCCGTGTATAAGAAGAAACGCAAGCATAAGTCTGGTGATAGGAAAGAAAAGGACAAGAAACATAGGTGAGTGTGGTTATCCCTAAACACCATGGTTTAGATGATTATAAAAGAATAATCAGTGACAGATTTACAAATTTGCCGCCTGTAAGATATTCTTTGCCGTCAGTAAGCTATTCAAAATTTGCGGCCACAATTTGATAGCCTATTTCACAATCATATGACATAATATGTTGATTTTCTAGCAGGATATTAAAATATCATAATAAACTGTAAATCAGAATACACTTCGTATAAATTTAGTTAAAAAGAGTACCTAATGAGTTTTTGCCGAGTCTTCTCGGTAGACTCTACTTTCTGAATCAATGGTAGCTTCCTATTTAAGACTAGATTGTTATAAAAAAAATGTTATAAACGCATCATACTCAACGGCCCCCATTAACCTCGCGACCTTGTGTCGGGGGTCCGGAAACAGACAACACTAACACAAACACCCACACTACGACAATCATCCGTATGGCCAATATAGACATTTGCCGTGTGCGGGATCGAACCTGCGACCGTTAGCGCTACAGTCAGTTGCAGTGACCACAACGTGTCTGTCAAACTTGACGATTCATAAAAAAGCCTACTTGAATAAAGTTTATTTTAGTTTGTATTTGAAACATTCTACAATAATACATATCACTCGTTCGCCCATCGTAAACAAATACAACAACAAAAATTGTAAATATATATAAAAATGGTGAAATACATAATATCGCTGGTTTGCAAGAATATCGTAGTGATTCAAAATTCTAACAAATAGAACTAAGTATGCTAAAAGACCATAAATCTTTGATGTTTAATCATGAGAAGAATTGCGATGATGAATTTTCTTTCAATCAATAAAGTTATAACATCAAGAAATCGTTTAAATTTTGCAGCTCTGCACCAACACATTAATAAAGAAATTTAAAAACCCCATTCCTTAAAATTTATCATTTTTAGTTGTATCGATATTCTTGAAAAGCAGCGATATGTTGGAATGTGGACGAAATAACATTTGGTTATATGATTATAAATCATTTTGAAATGAAAATTTTTAAAAGACAAAGGCCCTAATTTGCCACTCCTAAAATCCGCCACCCTAGGCCTTCTCAGCCTACTATGGAAATCCGTCACTAAGAATAATAAGAAACGAAATAATCACGTATTATAAATTAAAAGAATTTATCAACGCGCCTTTTGTAAATTATAATATTTGATGTACGAAAGTCAAAATTGCTATTTAAAAGTAGTAGGAGCTGTTACAAGATTTAACAACGAACATTGCAACACAATTTCATATAACAATTTTGAAAATCGATTTATACGAGAATTAAGAAAAAAAAATGTACTTAAAAATAATTGTTCTCAATTCGTAATGGATTTTGTTATGTTTGTTACCTTCGTCATTTCATAAAAGATTTTGAAAATATTTTTTTTATTCAAAAGAGTGTAATTTTAACCGGAATAAGTACGTCAACTTAGTAACAAAAACTTATTTTGCCTTTAAAATCTGTTACTTTTTAAAGTCTTAATCAACTGATGTTTGATTATGTGAGTTAATTTTTAGGGAAAATAAAGTGAAGAAGCACAAGAAGAGGCCCGAAATCGGTGAAACTTCTATATCTGTGATAAGCGATCCCAGGAGACAAGACCGCGTCGACACTGGGCGCATTCGGTGAGTAATATACTTAACTGTAGTCTTTTTTCTTCACTTGTCTCATTTACCAGACAGACGCTGATAAGCAATACTGTGTCAAGCCACAGAAATCCAGAAAATGGCGTCTAAAGACATAATAGACACTTAATTTAGGTTAAATTTTTGTCTGTCTGTCTGTCTGTCTGTATGTATGTATGTTCCTTATAGAAACAAAAACTACTCGGCAGATTTTAACGAAACTTAGTACAATTATTCTTCATACTCCTGGGCAGGTTATAGTATACTTCTCATCACGTTACAATCAATAGGAGCAGAGTAGTGAAGAGAAAATGAGAGACATTACTCCAATTTTTAAGCTTCTGTCGCGTATGCAGCCTTAATGGTTAAAGTTACATAGAAATCATGTATGACGGAAATATTCTACATAAAATTTTCTAAAAAATATCCCGCAATAGCATATGTCTATCTTTTATGGTTGACTCACAATAACACGTGTAACTCCTGAGAGGTTAGCAGTTCGGAGCATTCTGATTATATTTGTTTACTCTTACGTTTATAAGACTCTCACTCATCACGAACTTAAAAAATTTAACATTATTACCTATTTAATAAAAATATCATAGAAATCAAGTATTGTGGATTGACATATTATATTTCCCTATTTAATTACGATAGTCAATCTGTCTGTCACATCAAAACCACTGAACCCTGAGGAAGGACATACGCTACTTTTTTAGGGTTCCGTACCTTAAAAGGAAAAACGGAACCCTTATAGGATCACTTTGTTGTCCGTCTGTCTGTCTGTCTGTCTGTCTGTCTGTCTGTCTGTCTGTCTGTCTGTCTGTCTGTCTGTCTGTCGGGATGTCAACCCTTTTTTCTCAGAAATGCATAGACGTATCATGTTGAAATTAATATCATATACTCAAGTCTATGATGACATGCGGCCGTGAAAATATTAAAGTTCTAAGTCAACGCAATCAAAAGATAATGGAAAATATGTCGTATATTTTGACCATTTTAGCGTTTTCGCAAGGGAATCAAAACCTATAGGGTACTTCCCATAGACCTAGCACGATGAAATTTGGCAAGAAGTAAGATCTTATGGTACAAATAAAGGAAAAAATCTAAAAACTGTAAATTTTTGTATGTATGTTTGTCTGTTTGTAAGTTTGTCTTTCAACCTTTTTCTCAGAAACGCGTGAAGGTAACACATTTTTATCAACGTCAAGTACTCAAAGTTGTAATTACTAAGAGCTGTGAAAAAATCAAACTTCTAAGTTAACGCAATCAAAAGATACGGTCATTTATATCACATATTTTAAGTATGATAGCGTTTTTAACGTTTTCGCAAGGGAATCAAAACCTATAGGGTACTTCCCATTGACCAAGCATAATGAAATTTGGCCAGGAGCAAGGTCCCTTAGTATACATAAAGGAAAAAATCCGAAAACTGTAAATTTCTGTTCGTGTGTCTGTCAGTCTGTACGTCTGTATTTCAACCTTTTTCTCAGGAACGCGTAAATGTATCAAGTTGTAAATTGATCAAGCGGAAAATATATTAATCTTAGAATTAAAATTATATGTACTTGTAACAAATTAATATAGAAGTTGACCACGGTCAAAAAACAATTTTACAAACACTGAGAAGAAATTTGTATCAATACGAAAACATTAAAAAGCAGCAAACCTTTATAAACAACGCAATGCAATCTATGTATCGCAGCTAACAAAATGATAGCGCGATGTAGCGTACAGCTAATGCCATCTATTACAACATTATGACATTAACTGTGATATAATTCTGCTCGATTAATATATTTTTATTATTTTAATTATTATTTAAACGCGCTAAAATAATAAAATAAACTTTTCATTTAAAAGTTTTATCGTCGATTTATAACGTTACGTAATGACGATAATGATTAACATTTAATATAAGAACTTCACGCGATTTGATTTAAGTACTCGTATTGACTTAGTACGAAAATTTTAAAAGTAAATTCAAACAGATCGAGTTATTTAATTTACTTTTTTATCTACACATATTTGTAAGTGTTCTGGTTATTAGTAATATAATTAGTTATTTATAAATAAACAATTAGTTTTGTTCGAATTAAGGACTTCTTATTTTCGTCTTGCCAACACTAATACATATATATTTTGATTGATAATGTAAATCTAAATATTTTACGAACGTAGTGCAGGGGTAGTGGAGTGTAGTAGAATATAAAATAAAATAAAACGTGAATAAAATATAATATAATTATGTTGTTAATGTCAAAGTCAACAAGTTAGTTCATTGAAATTGTCAAGAGATGGCGCTGAGTGTATCCTGAATCGCGCTATAACTTTGCTTTTTTGAAAGTATAAGGTGTATTAGTACTTGAAATAATATTTTGTGTTTCCATAGATTGCATCCATGATTGTGTTTGAAAGTGCTCCTAAGTAGTTTCAAAAATAGTTTTTGGGACGTGATCCATATTTACATAATATTTTATTATATTTAAGCGACTTCTAAAAAGGCGTGATTTCAATTCGACCTTGTATTTAATTTTTTTTTATGTTTGTTCGCCGATTACGCCGCCATTTGTGTACCGATTTTCAATTTTTTTTTTGTTTGAAAAGGTATACTTCCAAGGTGGTCCCATTGTCTTCAGGTCAGGATCAGATGATGGGATCCTGGAGAAATTGAGGGAACTCCTCAAATATTATAGGCAAGCGTATACGGATTTAGGTATTTTTGATAGTAACTTATGTTGGAACTGATGATGAAGACCACAAATGGCGTAGATGGGTTAATCTTATATAGATTTCTATAAGTTTGTACGGAACCCTCGGTGCGCGAGTCCTACTCGCACTTGACCAGTTATTTCTAAAAACGACGAAAACGCGGACGAAGTCGCAGGCAAAAGCTAGTAATATTATATATTTCAAAAACTTATTATTATATTAAACTATTTATAGCACCAATCTGCATTTAATTCATTATACCTTTTATCAAAATAGAGAAGGAAAATTGAATATCGTCCTCTTCAAACAAATTTATTAAGAATGATTTAAAACTTTTAGCCGCCATTTTCTCAGAATGAAGTCCGTGTGGCTTGACACAGTATTGCTTATCACCGTCCATATATGGACAAAATATCTTCCATGGTTCCGGATTTTAACTCCCACATACAAAATTCACTCTCCGTGTACTATATTAGTACAGATAGAGAGGTCCATTTAAGAATATATATATATAAAGTAATCGTATTTGTTCGAAGTCGTTCCGAGTTCACCCTACAGTCATTTGGCGCGCCCTTCGCTAGGGATGGGTCTAGATATGTCGATATATCGACATATTAAAGATAAATTTGTTTATTTCGTAAAATGATTAGTGTTCATAGACATTATTGTTTTATGTAAAAGGTCCTTATCATCACGTTTAGGTTAATTAATACGTTATTTATTATTATTTTACGACTGACAAATGGATGCTGATAAGCAATAATATATCAACCCACAAAAAGTCAAATTCGAAGATATTGATGTATTCTGATAACGCGTCACGTATTTAACATTATTCATAACATTTTTAAGTTATCTAAACTGAATAAGTACGGTAAAAAGTTTCTTAAAAATAATGTTTCGAATGTAAAGTTCGTTCAATATTTTGCAATTTATAAAATATTTTCATATATTTGAACACTTATTTCAGATAACACGTTAAATAAATCCACATGCTTTTAAATTATTATACCTATTATCAAAATAGAAAATAAAAGATGGATATATACGTCTTCAAACAAATTCTTTAAGAATAGGTTTGACATCTTTAGACGCCATTTTCTCAAATCGACGTGCGTGTGGCGTGACACAGTATTGCTTATCATCGTCCTAATAATTTATTTATAAGACAATTGTTTCAACTTTTTTTTATAATAGTTAAATAAAAAAAGGTTTAGCTTCACGATTGTGTTTCTCTTGAAGTAATGAATTGGTTCATCTGTTCATTCATGTTTCTTCAAATTTTTTTTGAGATATCTTCAATATGCACAAACGTTTGTTTACGGTTCTCAGTTTAAGTAACATTTTTATTTTATTTATTTTTAACTTTGTGTTTTTAAGGGTATATTATTTTGTTCTATCTGTGGTCTATAAAAATGTAACCGCTTATATGTGCTTCTTAAATTATACGTATGATTAATATTAATAATATACTTTATTGTACACCAAAACAACACTAATACAGAGAAGGAAAAAGAAAAATATAGACACAAATACTTTACTAAATTCCTTTAAACGAGCAATTTTTATAAATACAGAATACCAATTGGTCATGGTTGTACATTTTACAAGCATTAGCAGAATTAGTATTTAAAAGTAAACACCTGTATTAAATTAAAAAACAAAACTTATTTTTTTTTTAATTGAAACGTTGGGTGTAGGTTCGTACAGTGTAGGCATCATGTAAGAAACAATTTTTTTTAATTAAATTATTTTTTTATTTTTAATTATAGATTCTGGTAACGCCAACACATGCCCAGTTGACAACTTGTATATAATCTGGATTTTGAAAACGGCTGCAACGATTTTCATGTAATTTAGTATGACGAAAGTCTTGGAGGCGATGAACGGATCCACTTAAATTTTAAAAAACGTAGTTTTATCCTTATAAAAAGTATCACGAGCAAATTTCGATCGAAGGACTGTGTTTTAAAATATCGATATTAAAGCGTTATTTTCCCATCACTAGTGACAGATGTTTGGAGTCCCGTGTCAAGGTGACTCGCCTCGCCCTCCCGAGTGATGGCCAATCTTTTAATAATATTCGTTTTAAACGATCTATTTCGCGTATGAATTATTTGAATTTTCGTTGAAGACAATCTATACAAATAAACAAAATTGTAGTGTCTGTTTGTAATTTCAAATTAGCTTTTAACTAAATGTACAAAATTTTTAAATTTTCTATCTGTCTCTCTGTCCGTCAATTGCTGTTTCATATACATAGTTAGCCGTATACTATTACTTACCCGAAGTTGATTCTTATACGTGACACTATTAGATGGTGCAATAAAACAGAATGTGTTTTTTTGTAAATAATCGGTTCGATTCCTGGCTAGGAAAATAAAATTTCTAAAATAAAAGTAATCTAAGTCTTTATAACATTAGCTATCGGCTAGTGAAAGTCCCGCCAAAATCGATCCACCCGTTCCACAGATTAAACACACAAACAGAAAAAGAAATTAAAAAATAATGTTTTGATGTAAGCATCGTATATATGGCATATTTCTAGCCACACATAGAAAGATAAGAAATAATTGATGGAATGATTGAACTGAATCATTTTTTATAATAAAAAATTATAATGAAAACAAATAGTTCGAAAATTCGTGATTATCATTCGAAGTATTGTTACCAACTTAAGAGAAGGAAAGAAATGTAGACTATACTTTCATATCCTTAAGTTAATTTGAAATTACAAACAGACACAATTTTATTTATCTGTATAGATTGGTTAGTACCTACGTGTGAAACATAGATCATAGTAATTGTCGTATCAATTACGTGGTAATTTATATAATAGATGCTCTACACGTTAATCCCTGTGTCAACATCGTTAGGGCTAATTCTACTTGATAACTTCTGGGTACTACGTAATTTATTACGGTGTAAAAACAAAAAAAAATCTATGACAATATTAGATATATAAGATACTAGCAATTGCACGCGGCTACGCTCGCGTATATTTTGGATTTCAGCTAAATAAATCTACCAGCGAAATTGTGACCGTTCCAGCATTTATTAACCCATAGCGTCATTTTAAGGTATGATTTTGAAATTCTGGGATACATATATTTAATTTGTTGCACTAAGTAATGTTTGTGCTGAATTTAAGGATAATCGGCCAAAAAAATACATTTTCTCCATACAAACTTTACTACCCCCTTGCACCCCAGTGTGGAATAATAGTACCCCGTTTTCTATTTTATATTTCATTACTATCACCCAGAAGTATGTGTATTAAGTTTTAAGTTAATACGACCACGGAATAAGATTTTGCATACAAATGTGTTTACCCCTTTTCACCCTCTTAGGGGTGAATAATCAAAAAACCCTTTCTTAGTGGATGCCTGCAACCTAAAAGCCACCTACTGCCAAAATTTCGAGTTCGTAGCCCCGGCGGTTTAGGCTCTGCGTTGATGAATCAGTCAGGACAAGTGATTTTATATATATAGATATACAAATAAATAACATGAAAATGTCTGTTTGTAATTTCAATTAATAGTTTTTAATTAAATGCATATACATACGTATATATGTATATTATACAATAGTAACATTAAAAACATTTTTTTTTTAATTTTTGTCCGTCTGTCTTTTTATTTCGGTTAATCTCTGACACGACTGGACTTTTTGACAGATAGCTAATTTTATAAAGAGTAACTTAGGCTACTTTCATTTTCATTGTTTTTATTTATATTAATTTTATTTATTAAAAAAATAAAAAAGTAGAAAAAATCAATGAAACAGTGAACAATATCCGATTCAAGCAAGGAAGATAAACATTATATAAATATAATTATAAATCCCGCAAACAGTTTTACATTTGCCACTTAATAAGTTTAAAGGCTACATTAAAAAATCTTTAATAAATAAAGCATATTATACCATACAAGAATATTTTGACGACAAAGAGGCGTGGATTCGATACGCGTTGATTTTCTATTCGGATAACATAATTAAAATGTAATAAAAATACATTATGTATAAATGATTTTAAAAGAGTTACTATCGAGTGTCTCGCCGGTTCTTCTCGGTGACTACATTCCGAACCGGTGGTAGCTTAATAAAAATCTAAAAAAAAAGTGACATGTACTTAAAACATGTTTCGAAAGTGCTTTAAATGCTCATTTGAATTAAGTATATTTTGATTTTGAGTTTAATACTATGTTAATTGTTACAGAGCTATCATTTTAACCAATAGCGACGAAATCAAAGAGCTGGAGCTGTCGAAGTTCTTCAAGGATCAAGTTAATGTCGAGAATGAAAAGAGGAAGTAAGTATTAACCTATATATTAATGCTGATAAGCAATAATGTGTCAACCATGAACAGTAAAATTCTGAGATATTGATGTATTCTGAAAATGCGTCACGTATTTAACATTATTAAAAAAAACATCACAATAATCTGAACTAAAGTAGGCAAAAAGTTTCTTAATTCATTGTAGCGAAAATTGTAGTGCGCTCAATTTTACAATATGCATTAGAGAAAACTTCTTATTATACGAATCTGCTTTTAATTTATTATATCTTTTATCAAAATATAAAAGAATGTAAAAGATATCGATACCTCCCACGTAACTTGTTGTAACCCCAAAATTACAATTTTACAGTAGAGCACTTTTAATCCGTTTTAGTTTGAAAGTTACAACAAGATACGCCTTTTTTCAGGCGTATTTTGTTGTACCTTTCCTTGAAAAAAAGAAGATTTTTGGTATTTTTTCACTTTGAATGCATTAAGCAATGCAAATCCGTGTAGTATTCAGTAGAAACGCTAACGGCAATTTTGTGGCTTACAATAACTTACGTGGGAGGTATCGATATATACGTCTTCAAACAAAATTGTTAAGAGTGGGTTTGGCATCTTTAGACGCCATTTTCTCAAAATTAAGGTCGCCTAGCTTGACACAGTATTGCTTATCAGCAATAATGTGTCAACCGATAAAAATTAAAATTCTGAGATATTGATGTATTCGTTAATGCGTCACGTATTTAACCTTATTCAAAAATGGTTCAAGTCATCTAAACTAAATAAGTATAGAAAAAAGTTTTTAAATTTAATACTTCGAATATTAAAACGCGTTCCATGTTTGCAATATGTAATTTATACTAATATTATAAAGCCGAAGAGTTTGTTTGAGCGCGTTAATCTCAAGAGCTACTGATTCGAATTGAAAAATTCTTTTTGTGTTAGATAGTTTATTTATTGGTGAAGGCTATATTACATCACGCTACGACTCATAGGAGCGAAACCGTAAGGGACAGCTAGTATTTTCATATATTTAAATAACTTATTATTACTTTAATACTTTGACAGACACGTTGGCGCAATGGTCACTGCAACTGACTGAAGCGCTAACGGTCGCGGGTTCGATCCCCGCTCACGGCAAACGTGTGTATTGGCCATACGGATGTTTGTCGTGGTCTGGGTGTTTGTGTTAGTGTTGTGTCTCCGGACCCCCGACACAAGGTCATGAGATCTTAATGGGGGCCGTTGAGTGTGATGCGTTTATTTATTTATTTATTAGATAAAACTTTTCATTATACCAATCTGCTTTTAATTCATTATACTTTTTATCAACATAGAAAAGAAAAGATGGATATATTCTTCAAAATGTTTGACATCTAAAGACGTCATTTTCTCAAAATGAAGTCCGTGTGGCTTAACACAGTATTGCTTAGTCCTAACACTATATCTAATCTATATTTTTTACAGGCCAAAAAGAAAACAAAAATCGGAAACGTCAGAGGAGTCCCTGAATAACATTCACCACACCACCGACGATTCGGGCATTTGACATCACCGGGTTCGACGGGAGAGCCCTAAACGGAGCCCTAAGCGGAGCCCTAAGCATAGGGACAAGAACCGACAGAGGGACAAGAAGAAGAAGAAGCAAGAATCGAGCGAGAGCTCCGATAGCTCGAGTTGAAATGACTTTTGAAATTGTACTGGCTTTGAATTATTAAATTATTGGCGGCCGCCATTTTGACGAGGCATATCACATATTTTATATGGATATCTGCCTAAATGTATCTTGATATGATTGATCTTTAAGCTTAGTAAGTCTTTTATTATCGTAGAAGTATTCGTTTAACCCGACTGATTCTGAAGGGAAGTGATGTTTTTCTCGTATATGTATATATGTGGGTATGTGTATCCGAACGCATTGTAACTGTTCAGGACAGTTTGATTAATTTTGATGTGTGAAGTGTTTTTAGACAGTCGGGTTTTTATTTTTAAATTACTTAAATCTTGTTTAAATATTAAATTATGTAATAGCATATTGAATAATTATATTGATTAATAATAACGTTGACTTAGGATTATACTATATTTGTTTATATTTTTTCTTTAAAATTTATTGTTATATTTTCAACTATGAATTGAAAGAAAATCTCAGAAGGAAATCGTCAAATTATACAAATCACTCTAATCACAAATTAAAGTTTATTCATACACTACTTTACAGTTTACAATTTAAAAATACATCAACATATTTTATAATCGTCTTTCCAAAATCATGTTCCCTTCCGCCATAGTGTATTTCTTCTTTTTTTTTTTTAATCCAGAAAAATATAGTACTATGGCCAGCATTCCAAACCGCTGTTACAGAATTTAGACGCCATTTTTGTTGTAAGTCACTTATATTTAATAATTTCTTCTTACAATTGCAATATTATCACAGAACCTTAGAATATTACTAACAATAATTAAAGATTATTTTCTATAACACACTCCTGATAACTTTGTTTGAGATGGGATAGAAATGGGTATTTTTATACATTTGAGATTTACAAATAAATTGTCGATCTTAATGCCGTGTTTGCCTTAAAACTAAGCGTGTGTTCCTAAATGGACGCTGATAAGCAATAATGTGTTAACCCACGAAAAGTCAAATTCGGAGATATTGATGAATTCTTATAATGCGTCACTTATTTTACATTATTGAAAAAAAATCCAAGTAAACTAAATATATATGGAAAAAAGTTTCCTAAATTAATGTTTGGATTTTAATCCGTTTCATATTTTTCTATTTATACAATAATTCCATATATCGATACCTCCCACGTAAGTTGTTGTAACCCCAAAATTACAATTTTACAGTAGAGCACTTTTAATCCGTTTTAGTTTGAAAGTTACAACAAAATACGCCTTTTTTCAGAAAGTTACAACAAAATACGCCTTTTTTCAGGTGTATTTTGTTGTAACTTTTCTTGAAAAAAAAAAAGATTTTTGGTATTTTTTCACTTTGAATGCATTAAGCAATGCAAATTCGTGTAGTATTCAGTAGAAACGCTAACGGCAATTTTGTGGCTTACAATAACTTACGTGGGAGGTATCGAAATATGAAAAACTTATTATTAGACAAATTTCTTTATTACACCAATCTGCTTTTAATTAATTTTACCTTTTATTAAAATAGAAAAGATGATATATACGTCTTCAAACAAAATTGTTACGAATAGATTTGACATCTTTAGACGCCATTTTCTCAAAATGAAGTCCGCGTGGCTTGACACAGTATTGCTTATCAGCGTCCATATATAGTATCGTATTAATGAATGGTAGTACTTTTTAGAATTTTAGTAATTAGTAATTTAAAATGATTTATCGTTTAGGTGTATTCACACAGATGAGACAACGTTAAGTATATATTATATACTTCAAATGTACATAAGCTTATGTATTTATATAAATGAAAATCAATGTTTGTACATATGTTTGTCCTCCAAAATCATTGATCGGATTGTGATGAAACTTTGGTAGGTGTTCTGGGGACGCCCTAATGGATTCCTAGACTTTAAATTCTATATAGATGTCATTGCAACGCGTGTTACAGCTGGTTGTAAATAAAAGTGCCTTTGAATTTATGAATTAGTTTTATAAAAAAATGTCTATTTATAATTAGATTTTTAAATCGTATCACTAATATTAACACAAAATGCTATATATTTATATGTTACATAAACATATCGCACTTAGTATTAAAGTAACTAGATTCAAAAGGTCACATTATTGGACACAAAACGCGAGAAAAATCTTACGCTAAAGAATTTTTTTTTCTAAGCCATATATTCTGGACTATGTTAAACTTAATTTTAATTAGCTCAGTCGTTTCACATAGATTTTGAATTGTACTTTAACATTAGAGTGCGATATATACTCTATTTTATTAAAACTAATATTGTTAATACACATATGGATGCTGATAAGCGATAATGTGTCAATCCACAAAAAGTCGAATTTGGAGATATTGATGTATTCTAATAGTGCATCATGTATTTAACATTATTTAAAATTTTTTTTAAGTCATCTTAAGTAAATAAATACGTAAAAAAAGTTCTTTAATTATATAATTCAAACATTGAGGTGTGGGCCATATTTTGCAATATAAAATAATATCATGCATTAGAAAAACTTATTATTTGATAAAACTTTTCATTACACCAATCTGCTTTTAACTCATGTGCATTTTATTATGATAGACAAGAAAAGATGGATTTATAAGTCTTCAAACAATTTTGCTAAGAATTGGCTTGACATCTTCAGACGCCATTTTCTCAAAGTGAAGTCCGTGTGACTTGACACAGTATTGCTTATCAGCGTCCATATATTATTATAGTGAGTACATAAATAATTATTACCTGTAATAAATGTGTTTTATATTAAGATAGATTTTTAATAAAAATAATTGAAATAATTAATGTTTTCTGTCTTTTCTTTTATTTCATAATTTTTATATGTAATAAATAATTACTCCTAAATAAATGAAGAATTTTATGTATAGATTTTTCTTCAAATTAGACGCACAGATTATGGAATAAATTCATTTAAACACATAAAACAGACCTTAGAGCTTCAAAGGTATATAGTATTCTATTATATAAAACGTTCTAAATGCTTCTATAGCAATGTTCAAAAAAGTTGTAAAGAAACGTTTGTGTTAGCGGTTATTATATTATAACCCTTAAATGCATGAATTTTTTGTATAATCAAAAAAAAAATTAAAAAAAAAAAACAATTTATATAAACAGGCTAACTAGTAGATTCATGGAAAAATAGTAATAAAAATTACAGGTCACGTAAATATGTATAATAAATAAATAATAAATACAGCCAAATTAGATGTTTAATAAAATTTTTATTTGACAGTAGGCTTCGAAATAAGCGTTTCGTTTTTGATACACCATGCATTTAAGGGTTAAAGATTCATAGATGATGATACACCTTGGGAATAATGCGATCACTTCCAGGCTGTCTCAATATATTTTACGTATTGTGTCTTGACGTTGTTAAATAAATTAAAAAAAAAAAGTCCCGCTGAGTTTCTTTCGCGGTTTCTTCTGAGGCCTGAGGTTATACTTTTCCGAAATCGTAGTAGATTCTGTGGTTCTGTTGTGTTGTTACTTGTGTTTTTATTTTTTGGTGTACAATAAAGTATATTTGTATTGTATTGTAGATTCATTTTCTTGACGTTCAAAAAGAGAATGTAAATTCCTATTTTGAATGAAAATATTTTGATTTTGATTAAAATGGATATATATATATATATATATATATAAATCGTTGGTATGATCGCAGCATTACAATTTTGTCAGGACAATAGACAATAAAATAAAAAAAAATATTATATTTTAAGGATTTTATTCTATTTTAAATAAGCATAAATATAACAAAATAAATTATTTAAAATAAAAACGAAACAATTTTCGAAATGTCAATCCCTCGGGACTTCAGCGCCATATTTGTAATAGAAATGGCGCCAAAAATACGCTCTCTCTGGTGTCAGTGGCGCGACATATTGAGGTTCTAAATTAATTGCTAAATGGTGGAATGGCAGCCATTCTCCATTGCTAGGGTCTGGTGTTGGTGAACTGAAAATTAATAATGTCGTCGAATTAATTATTAATCATCGTCAAATTGTATATATTTTCAACTATGAATTCAGATGTCATTTTAACACAGAACTGTTAGGAATATATCATAAAAGTAAATAATACTGTATTGAGTCTATGGTAGCTCGTTGATCAGTTAGTTATTATTATATACCGGCAGTACGCACCCTCTCTCTAGGATAGATTGCTCGTCTTTACTCTCAGAAATATATTCATAATAACGAATAAACTAGTAACTAGAACCCCGGAGATAACTTAACAAGAACCTTAGAATATTATATTATTATATGAACGCTGATAAGCAATAAGCAAGCCACACAGACTTCATTTTGAGAAAATGGCGTCTAAAGATGTTAGATCTATTCTTAACCAATTTGTTTGAAGAAGAATATGTCCATCTTTTCTTTTATATTTTGATAATAAAAACTTTTTTTTAATATATGGCATTATTGTATAAATCGCTAAATATGGAACACACTTGAAATTCGAACCATTAAATTAAGACATACATAATTAGTTTAAATGACTTGGATTTTTTTTTAATACTGTTAAATACATGACGCATTTTCAGAATACATTAATATCTCCGAAATTGACTTTTTGTGGGTTGACACATTATTGTTTATCAGCATCTATATATGATATTATTATATATGTTTTACAACGATTGCGGTAATTAAGAGCGATATGATATCGTCCGTTGTTGTCGTTAATCAACTACATTTTACTATGGACGAAATCTTTAGTCTCCATAAATAAAAATCAAAACTGACTGACTGACATATTCACTGACTGATCGATCAGCAGAGCTGAAGCCGCTGGGTCTAGAAACGAAATTTTGCACCAACGTATCTTACATATCGTAAGTGTGCACCATGAAAAAATTTTTTTGAAAATCCATCCCCTAAGAGGTTAAAAAGCGGGTTGAAAGTAAGCTGCGGGGATCTGCGAGTAATATACATATAACGCGAAAGATAATATGGATATTTTTTGTCTTTCACGCAAAAACTACTGAATGGATTTTAATGAAATTTTACAATAATATAGCTCATATAGCAGAATAACACATAGGCTATAATACATATATATAAAGATACCGTGTGAATTGTAAAAGTAGATCGATTAGTGTCAAGTAGAAAAAAATCTGCCATTTGCAAGCTATATTGGGGTACACTGAAAAAACTGTAAGATTTACACGTACATAATGTAGAATAGTTTTTAATCTCGATCAAGAGTCTCTGAAAGTAAATCTCTCTGTCTGTTACACCTTCGCGACGAAACAGAAATACCAATTTTGATGACTTTTGGTATAAATATAGATAGCACCTTGTCTTTCAAATGTTGATAACGCGTAACACACAAAGAAAAAACATTAAATCGAATTCAGTATATCCTTATTGAAAGTTTTCGCTTAAAAGTTACTAAAACTCTCACCCATATTTCGCGAAATTAGTCCACATCATTGTCATGAACGTCACTATCCTCGCGTCATTCTCGTCCATCGGCAGCGGCATCCTTTCCAGCTCGAAGATGTAGAACAGCTCGTCTCGATCAGCTGTCGCGTCCAAGCTGCTATTCGTCAACAACCTGCCAATATTCCTATTACCGACGTAGCTAAATATATACTCGAACACTGGCATGCCAGAGCTATTCGCGTACAGCTCAGAGAACAATGATATTGGTCCTACGAATGAGAAATCTGTGTTTAGATTGATAATACCACCGACCAACGCTTCGTCGGAAGTCGTATTAGTGAAGAATGTTTCTTTTATTATATTACGGAATTCTTCTTTATCCTCTGGCGGTATTATTAAGCTTCTTTGGTCTAGAACGGAATAGTCTTCGTTTTTCAGTCTGTTCATTTGGCTGGTGATTGTATAGAAATCGAGCGTACTCGTCAATCCTTCTACCGTGTTTATACCAATAATGATTGGCACGGGATTGAAACATTTGTGCTTCTTGCCAGTCAAGAGTATGTTGTACGGTGTGTCCGTCAAAAATGCTTCTTCACCGTCGAATTCGGTTTCCACTGACGGCAGGAAGACGGACTTCGCGTTCATTTGCTTACCTATCGCTTCTTCGACTTCATTTATTGGCGTATCGTAATAAATTGTCAGTAGCTCTTTCGGGTTTTTAGTGTTAACGCCCAATGATTTGGCAACTTGTCGAGCGGTTGCCAAGGGTGTGGCGTCGAAGGATTGAGGCGCGAATGGGGTACCACTCTCTGATATGATTCTATGGAACAGTCCTTTCGTTGTGTCTGTCATTGTGAGGTATATGGCCGCAAGACCGCCGGTGCCTTGTCCGAAAACTGTCACATTGTCTGGGTCTCCGTGAAAACTAGCAATGTTTTCCTTAATCCATCTTAACGCTGCTCTAATATCTTTCAATCCAGCATTGCCTGGGGCGTCAGGTAGGTTCAAATTTAGAAAACCATACGCATTTAACCTATAGTTCAAAGTAACAACGATCACATTGTGACTGACCAAGTATTGAGCCCCATAAAAGGCAGCTGAGCCAGAACCGGTGCCAAAATCTCCGCCGTGAAGGAATACCATGACTGGGAAAGTCGCGTTCAAAGAGGATGGGGCATAAATGTTCAAGACTAAACAGTCTTCGGTGTCACTTGGGGCAGCTAAGGGGTCGTGGGTCGGGAATTGGGGGCAGATGACGTTGGGGTTGTTGGCTTTGTATATGCCAGAGAATTTTGGAGGAGGTGATGGTGCCTGAAAATATAGAAGACTCTGTAGTTTTATAATCCATTAGGATACTGAATTATATAGTATATTAATTAACACTTATATCAAAACTAGCGAAAACGTTAGTCGTTGTCTAATAACAGCGCCACCTACCAGGTGCAATTGTAAATCTAATTCATCTACAAACATAAATAAATAAGACTTTTTTAAATGGAATTGACTTCAAACGTAAAGTACGCAATTTCGTTTTTGATAGAATATAATCGGTTCATTATTGACAGACTTCTCAGGTAACAAATATAAAAAAATGTACTGTTCGATTTGACAATCCCTTCCTCTTTTGAGTCGGTTGAAAATTTCATCAATAATCAACATTGTATACAAAATTGAATATATCTACTATAAAAAAAATAATCATCCCGACTGTACGTACATCTTATATAACTAAATGGAATCTCATACGAGAATGTTATACACCTTAAAGTTAAAAATAAAACATACACACACATACACTGCAAAGACATACCCTGGAAAATCGGGTAATAGTTTAAAAATAAATTTGATTTTGATATTTAGAACCTATTCTATTTAACATATATCTGAAGAAGAATCACAATTCATTTTTTTTTAAATTAGAATAAGCTTAATTTTTTTTTTCATATTAAAGACGATGATCTCCCTTTGTTCTGTTATTATTGTTCCTATAATACTGATAGTTAATATTTTTATTTCTTTAAAAATATATATAACACTAGACTACTACTAACACATCTTAGAACACAATTATATTAAAACAGTACTTACTCGAAATTTATTAGGAACTGCATATCTAATACCAAGATATTCATAGTACATGCCATTTGGCGCCAAATATCCTTCAACCTTCCCCTGTTTCGTTTTCACAACATTGGAATTTTCGAACGTGAACGCAACACCAAAGATGGCGGCAAAATAAATTAATTTATGAAGTGTACCCATCCCTTGAGTTTAACTTAAAATATGGTTTCAATCAACTTTATACCGCTTTTATAACGAAAAATTTTAACAAATTAAATATTACAACTCAAAAAGTCTGTTTATTTTAATATTGAATCTTATTACTATTGGAATAAGAACGACATAAAAGTTTTTTTTTTCTTATATTTCTCTGTGCGTGTTTTTTAACCTGTTATGTAAAGTTGTACGTGATTTTACCCTTATCAGATATTTAAAGATCTTCGATTATTTTTTTAAACAAAAGAATAATTATGTAATTATTTTATGCAATAGATAAGTTAATTGCTTATGAATTATGACGAATTAATGTGAGTGTCTTGTTATTTTTATTTTAATATTTCTCAAAAACCTTTTATTGCAGCTTTTGCTTGTTAAGCCGATATTATGAAAAAAGTAAATAATATCAAATGCAATCTTTCTGTTTTTATTTATTTTCTAAACACTATTTATGTAAATACATCTTTGCACATAATAAAAAAAAATAACTTAAAAATATTTCATTAGATATAAAGAAAAAATTAAATTTTTATCGTATATTTTTTTAAGGATTTTATATCAAGTTACGATTTATTGAATTATTCATACATCTTTTAAACAATAATAAACAAAAACTTTTTAAACAAAGTGAAAGTATCCATAAATTTCCGAACGCACTTTGCCAAACTTAAATTTTTTGACGTTTCACAAATTATTTCGATAATAAAAGATTGTTTCATATTTTGATGAGATATAATAACGGTTATTGTTACAATTTACAACATATACACGAATATTGTATTAACATAAACAAAATATATTAAAACCATCTCTATAAGTCGATCCATAACTGCTTACGTGTGTATAATCAGCTACGACATAAATGAATACAAAAACGTCTTACAATTAACGCTAAAAGAGTTTAACGGCTTCGTGATGAATAAAAAACCGGTCAGAACCGGCCCGAGGATCCGGATAACGAGACCAGCGAATAGAAAAAAGGAGGAAACGCTAAAACAAGACGACAGAAGCTACATATACACCTGTCAGTATTGTCGAGAAAAGTTCACGCAAAACAGTCATTTCTTCCGTCACATGACTTCCAACCACCAAACGCAGCAGCGAGAAGCCACCTTCGAGTGTAATGAGTGCCAGATCGTCTTTAACAGGAAGAATAACCTGGATTTCCACTGTCAAACTCAACACCAAATAAAAAGTAAGTCAAAGTGCGAATCGTGTGCTATCACATTCAAATCGCGTTACTGTTTACGTCGACATATGAAATTGAAGCAGATATTAGCGGAGAATTCATGTTTGAAGTGTCAGAAGAAGTTTACGAGTAAAGAACGTTTGACAAAACATATGTATAACAAACATATATATAAAAATGTTACCTTCGAATGTGACCACTGCTCCCTTAAGTTCAAAGCGAAGCAGAGTCTCCTGAGTCATTTGAATCGCATACACAAAAAGTTATGATTAATTCTGTAATTTTTTATTTAATTTAGTTTACTTCTAGTTTTATTTATAAATTATTCTTAATAGGGTATTTGAGTGTATTATAGACTTTTATGTTGCTTATGGTCATGATATATGGACGCTGATAAGCAATAATGTGTCAAGCCACACGGACTTCATTTTGAGAAAATGGCATCTAAAGATGTCAAACCTATTCTTAACAAATTTGTTTGAAGACATATATATCTGTCTTTTCTTTTCTATTTTAATAAAATGTATATTTAATTAAAAACAGATTGGTCTAATGAAAAGTTTTATCAAATAATAAGTTTTTATAATAGATGAGATTATTTTATATTGCAAAATATAGCACAGACTTCAATATTCAAAAGAAATAATTAAAGAACTTTTTCCCTATTTATTTACGTTAGGTGACTAGAATTTTTTTTAAATAATGTTAAATACATTATGTACTATAAGAATACATCAATATCTCTGAATTTAACTTTTTGTGGGTTGATTATTTCTTATCAGCATCCATATACAATATTTCTTCAGCGAGAATAACACTTTCTTAAAGATTTACATAAGTCATTTGTACTATTTTCATTGCTTTACACCTGAAAGAATTTACGGACACTTTACTTTAAGAGTTATGGCTTTTGCAAGGTTACCTAGGTAATTATTCCAAGGTTACACGATTTCTTATCAATTATAATAGATGTATTTCTCGCCTTTAGTGAAAATTACATCTGCAAGCTTACGTGAGATTTTATAAAGTTTGTTATGTACTGCTTTTGAACTTAAGAAATATATAATTTCTGTGACTTATATAAGGTTAAGTAGCTGTTAATAGGTTACAGAGTCGTTCGATGTTAATTACGAGAGCAAAACTAACAAATGCAATTCTCACATATAAATAATTAATTTTAATGCATATCAAATACCTTTAATTTAATTTTTAACTTGTATTGAAAATGTTCTCAAAGTAATACTTATTTATTGATTATTAAATAACCATTATTAATAATTATTATAATTTTTTTTTAACTATTAATAATAATAACAAAATTCTAAACTGATTCTAGGATATTGTTGATAACTAGAATAAATTATTGAAAATTCGCAATTCAATAAATTTTATTTTTAAGATATATTTTTATGTATCTTATTGTAATTCTACCGAGATCAATACTCGAACCATTATTCAAAACTAGGCTCTGTTAGTTTTTAAGACGATATTTTCATAACTTGTCATATATTAAACTGGAGAATCTGAACTATTTTTGTAATAATGCCTTTTTCAGAACTAATAACTTGTAAAATAGTTAAGGATTGGTAAATTGGACTTTAATTTAGCATATTTGGATGCTGATAAGCAATACTGTGTCAAGCCACACAAATTTCATTTTGAGAAAATGATGTGGAAGATGTGGAACCTATTCTTATTAAGTTTCTTTGAATAAGTATTTATCCATATTTTTTTTTCCTTTTTTGATAAAAGGTGTAATGATTCAAAAGCAGGTTGATATATTTTGATAATCTCAAACTCAAACTCAAAATATACTTTATTCAAATGGGCTTTAACAGCACTTTCGAATCGTCAAGTTACATGTCATATTTTAATTTTTAATTTTTATAAAACTACCACCGGTTCGGAATGTAGTCTCTACCGAGAAGAACCGGCAAGAAACTCGATAGTAACTCTTTTAAAATCATTTATACATAATGTATTTTTATTACATTTTAATTATGTTATCCGGATAGAAAATCAACGCTTATCAAATCCACGCCTCTTTGTCGTTAAAATATTCTTGTATGGTATAATATGCTTTATTTATTAAAGATTTTTTAACGTAGGCTTTAAACTTATTAAGTGGCAAATGTAAAACTGTTTGCGGGATTTTATTATAGATGCGAATACCAAATCCCAGAAACGATGAACTGACTTTATGACGACGAAAGTTTGGTATGAAAAGTTTATTTTTTCTTCTAGTGTTTACGCAATGCCGGTCACTGTTCTTAGGAATTGATTCGAAACAATTAATTAAGAATTTTTTTTCGTACTTATTTAGTTTATATGACTTTATTTTTTATTGAATAATGTTAAGTAGGTGATGCAGTTTCAAAATTCATCAATATCTCCGAATTATTTTTGTGGGTTGACACATTATTGCTTATCAGCATACTTTTGTCAATAATATTATATTACTATAGACAGGTATACACTATTTCATCAACAATATTAAAAATAAAATGTGTAGATACATTTATTTTAGTTATCTACAGGAAAATCCAAATTAAGAAACGACACTCAAACGCAAATAAATGGATGCAGATAAGCAATACTGTGTCAACACGGACCTCATTTGGAGAAAATGGAGTCTAAAGATGTCAAATCTGTTCTTAATTTGTCTGAAGAAGTCTATATCCATCTTTTCTTTTCTAAGTTGATAAAAGGTATAATGAATTAAAAGCATCTAATAATAAGCTTTTGAAATATTTGAGATTAATGTATAAATTGCAAAATAATGAACGCACTAGAAGTTCGAAACATTAAATTAGGAAACTTTTTTCCGTACTTATTTAGTTTAGATGACCTTAATTTTTTTTAATAACGTTAAATTGGTGACGCAGTATCAATACACAATATGTCCGAATTTGACTTTTTGTGGCTTGACACATTATTGCTTATCAACATCCAAATAATGTAATACTGTAATGCTAAACTACAATAGATTCATCAAAAAGCGGAAGAAGGATAGCAGATCTTAATTAACGGGAGAGAAAAAGAAAGAAGTGTTTATTGCAATGTTGCTAGCATTTTGTTGTAGTGTGCGTGAGGCGACACAGACGAATTGTTCCAATTAGCTTCACTCAAACGTGTCTATGGAATGCTCGTAACTTATCTGCATATTTTTACACATAATATCATTTAAACGTTTCCAACTTTAACAAACTCGTCAATTGACTTAGTAGTTTAAAGATCCTCTCGCCCATACTTAGCTGGTTGCTAGGCCACGTCGTCCAAAGTGCTCAGCATTCTGATTGCCTTATGACTTATCACTACTTATAGACAATTGATGACATACATATGAGATTTAACTCAAGAATCGAAGCCTATTTTTCTTAACTAGTCTTATTTAGAAGGCAAGGCGTACTTATAACCACACATAAGAGTTACATATGAGAAATTATTGATGGAATAATTGAACTGAATCAATTTTTATGATACACAATTATAATAGAAAATATTGTTCGAAAATTCGTTGTTTTAGGTATTGTTACGAAATTGGACAAGTAAAAAAAAAATGACTATAGGTTTGGTAATGACGACAATACGTGACGTGACCAATCAGAATCCTGGAAAAAAATATTGTTATGATTCTGATTGGTCAAACCACATTTCAAAGTCATCTTCTATGTAGTCATTCGTACGTTTCGTATTTTGCAACTGATATCCAAAATGAGAATGTTCTCAATTTGATTAGAATTACACTTATAAGATTTACATAAGTTATTTGGATGCTGATAAGCAAAAATGTGTCAACCCACAAAAAATAAAATTTGGAGATATTGACATATTTTGATATTACATCACCTATTTAACATTATTCAAAAAAATTTCAAGTCATCTAAACTAAATAAGTATGAAAAAAGTTTCTTAACTCAGTGCTTTGAATTTCAGGTGCGTTCCATATTTTACAAATTATAGTATAATCTTAAATATTTAAAAACCTATTATTAGATAACATATTTAATAAAAGTATCTGCTTTTGATTCAATATACATTTTATCACAATAGAAAAGAAAAGATGAATATATGTGCCTTCAAACAAATTTACTAAGAATAGGTTTTACATCTTTAGACGCCATTTTCTCAAAACGAAGTCCGTGTGGCTTAACACATTATTGCTTATCAGCGTCCATTTCTGATTGCTTTACATTGAAAAAAAAATCACAGCTGTCGTGACTACTTACGACGTGTCTATTTCTAGGTTACAGAGTTGTTTTATATCGCTCTCGAGAATAACATTTACAGATGTAGTTCTCGCCGAAGTATTTGTTTTTTTTTTTTTTTTTTTTGTTATAGTATGGCGTGCATCCGCGCTACTTATGCACAAAATATTCTGCCAGAAGTATTTGTTTCTTAACCGATTTTGTTTTTTTTTTAATTTGAAAAAACTACATTCAAATTGGTCTCATAGAATTTTTATCTAAATAGGAGTTTGATTTTAAAATCAAAATAACTAGAATAAAAGTAACTTATAACATAAAAAACAAAAAAAAAAATTTTTTCTACAACATTCTGAAGTCTACGTCAAGTAAAATCTTTTATAGTCTATTTTTCTTGACTTGTCTTATTTAACAGACAAAATGGGTTTGATTCTAACCACAGATAAGAGTTAGAGATGAGAAATTGTCGACTGAGTGATTGAACTGAATCATTTTTATAATGAAATATTATCATGAAAAATCGAAAATTCGTGATTATCGTTCCGGATATTGTTAGCAAATAGGACAAGCAAAGAAAATTAGACTTTTCTTGTTATATACTCGTTATTTTGTAGTTCCGGTGGTCATCTGTGTTCTTCATCATCAGTTCCACTTCACCAAATGTGGCATGCACAACTTAGTATCAAAAATACCTAATCAGTATGGATCTGCCTATAATATTTGAAGAGTTCCCTCGATTTCTCCAGGATCCCATCATCAGATTCCAAACTGGTGACAATGGGACCAATTTGGATGTCTACCCGAATAAAAAAAAAACAAAATCGATCCCTATACTACGCTAAAAAGAACCTACAGCCGAATATAGAACCTCTTTTTTCGAAGTTAATAAGTACGTTATTCAAGTAGACGAAATTACGTATTTTGCTAAAGTCTGTTGCTTTTTTAATAACAAATTTCCTTGTAAGGCTTGAGCCAGTCCTGTCTATGATGTCTATGCTACTCATAGAGTTTAAGTCTATTATGTTTAAAAAAAAATAGTATTTAAACCTTTTTTAAAATTGTACCGATGAATATATAATCTACAAAATTAGACAATTTAATAATTAGTACTTAAGACGTCTATGAAGGACTTTAATATGTAATTGTACTTATGATAAGTTTTTATTTAATTTTCACTCATTTTTTTTTAGTTTCAATTTAGTAGAATTTGACTTTATATTCTCCTGGATGAGGAGCCTCAAATAAATACGGTTAATGTAATACAAAATGAAAAATTCATATTATCCGGCGTCCTACGTGAGCGAATGCGATGCGATGCGGCGCGGCACGACAACTATTGAAGTGACATATCTTTACTAATATAAAGAAGTACAATCTATTTGTAAGTTTGTATGTAGAGGGTAATCTAGGAAACTATTGATTCGATTTGAATAATTATTTTTTCGTTGGATAGCCAGTTTATTGAGGAAGGTTATAAGAACGGTAAGACTTAAGATCGAAGCAGTCACCATTAACGCGAGTGAGTCGCAGCAGCAAAAACTACATCGAAGATTTATAAAAACTCACACTAGGCTTGATGTTTTAGCGGGAGTTACAGTGCTATAATTATGTTTTGTAGCTTGATGTAATATAGCCTAGAACCTTCCTCAATAAATGGGCTATCTAACAAAAGAGAAATTTTCATATCAGTAGTTTCAGAGATTACCCTCTTCATATAAATGTACAAATAAATTTTACCTCTTTATAATATTAGTATAGAAGACAGCTGCAGTGAGAAAAGATTTCCACGTCGCGCCGCATCGCTTCGCAACGCCTCGAACCGCACACGTAGGACGTCACCTTATATACCATGAAATCTATTTAAATAATACGAAAAAACATATATCCATTGAAAGTCAATTTAATTTATATTACAAAAAAAGTTTTATAGACTATGAAGTTTTTGGTCAATTTCTTACGTCCCTCACTTGAAACGAAATCCATATTACCATGTGATTTTTAACTTAATTCGTCTGGTTAATTATATCTTCGAGGTTGTTGTATTGAGGTGTATTACGAAGAGCAATAACTGGGTGCTAGTAATGACATTGTGTTGGTATGAGTTTCAAAATCAATCGAAAATTGCGACAGCTATAGTGCATTCAATTGATGCTGATAAGCAATAATGTGTCAATCCACAAAAGTGAAATTCGTAGATATTAATGTAGTCTGATAATGCGCCACGTAAAGAAAAAAGTTTCTTTATTTAAAGTTTCGAACATTTCGAAGTGTTCAATATTTTGCAATTTAATATAAATTAAAAATATCTATTAGTAGGTTAAACTTTTTATTATATAGATCTTCTTTTAATTACTATAATTTTTATCAAAATAGAATAGAAAAGATGGACATATGTATCATCAAAAAATTTATTAAGAATAGGTTTGACATGTTCAGACGCCATTTTTTCCGTACTTATTTTTTAGATGACTTGAATTTTTTTTGAATGATATTAAATACGTGACGCATTATGAGAATACATCTATATCTCTGAATATGACTTTTTCTGGGTTGACACATTATTGCTTATCAGCATCTAATAATGTAGCATTTATAATAAGCGTAATAACAGCTCGAAAATTTGATTTGTACGTGTGAGTGTGTAAGAGAAGCTATTAAAGTGACAACAATGTTAAAATGTAATGACGTACTGTCATACTACAAAAGACGCATTAAAACCATGTTCAACACGTGTCTAGCTAAACAGTGTTTAAAAATTACACATTGCTTGAAATATTATCTAAATTGCTTAACAGCGAATAAACTCATAAAAAACTTATTGATAAAATGTTATACGTTACATTTGACAGCTGAAATAGGTTTTAGACGTGTATTAAACTCACTCACACGTATGTTAATCTATATCTAAAACATGTTTAACTCAAAACTGTGCTTAGACGCGGATTTGTAGCACGGATTTTTTTAAACACGCGTTTAACGTCTGTTTAAATCTTTTGTAGTAAGGCAGGTAGTATCTAGTGTTAGTTAACGCAATACTGTGTCGCGTACGTTTTAAGAATTAGTTTCGGCACAATACAGCGCCATCTTTGAGGTGGAGCGTAGCTGCAGCTCACTGGGCATAGATTCTAGTAAGAAGGGTTAGAGCTTAATCCACCATTCTGGTCCTTCGAGCCGGATACAAGTGACAATGTCTCCCGGCACATACGGGTTTCCTCACTATATTTTACTTAACCCAATGATATTCTGTAACTATACAAATCTTTATACTATTTGACGTTAAAAATCTATACACATTCGTCGCGGTCGGCATTCTGGCTGCCAAAATCCATGAGCTTATAACATATAATTACATAATGTCATTGTCTTCATCGCTGTATATTTTACTCTTTAGATGATCATGTAATTACTCTGCGGGCGATTGGTCTCAAATGTATTGACGTCAACTTTCTTTATGTATTTTAGCATTAAGATTGTTATTTTCACTTAATTTATTTGTAAAGTTTTAAAATAAAGT
Organism: Hypolimnas misippus; assembly: GCA_037950945.1. Taxonomy (NCBI): domain Eukaryota; kingdom Metazoa; phylum Arthropoda; class Insecta; order Lepidoptera; family Nymphalidae; genus Hypolimnas; species Hypolimnas misippus. Next base: position 5,848,159 of record JBBEEQ010000020.1, read on the forward strand.
GATTATAAATTAATTTGTGTTTTTATTTAATAAAAGTTTTTAATAATCAAAACAAAATCTGAAAAGCCGAAGAAGATCTAAATAACTTGACAAGAATTCATAATGATGATGAATCAAATGCTTGTGATACATAAACGTCTCAACTATTCAAGTGATCATGCTGAGATTTTGCATACCCGTTATCATGGATACAGAATAAGAAAAAGAGGACCTAAATTTTTGAGGAATATAAAATAAGATGTTCGTCCAGCATAACTTTTTTAAATAATAACATATGTAAAAAATCGACAATTAAAAAAACCCCAGGCAATCTATTAATTCAAAACCTTAACGATGACACTTCTGCTGTGAGTTGGAGAGTGCTGTCGATTCTTGATGATAACTATGTTATTTTGATACAATCTTTCGAGTATAATAAATTTCTAGTCGAAAAATCTTAATTAACACAACGATAGCGCGATTCAATGTACAGCTCGCGCCATCTCTGAGTAAAATATATGAACTAAATGTAACTTCTGTGCATCGTAAACAGATAATAAATAACAACAATTTTTGCAACTATTTATTGACAAATTTACAATAAATTAATAATATTGGTGCGTTCATAAATTACACTTTATATTTTAAAATTTTTATGATCTCATTTATAAATTTGTAAAACATATTTAAAAGAATATAATGTAGTAATCAAATTGTTTTAACTAAAACATACTATACAATTTTTATATATTTTTATTCAACTTGTAATATACGACGCAAAGAATAATAACTTCAAATTGAGTATTTGTAAGAGGCCTGGTAAAGTTAAAATATCCAATTGTGTCGTGAGAAAAACGTAAACACAAAATGAAATTTTGCGTGAAATTTACCAACTATTCGACGAGAATTACCTACGCTTATAAGTTTTGTTCTCACACTTTCATAAAGATTTACATAAGTTATTTCTGATTGTTGGCACCTAAGTTTCGTGACTACTTACAACGTAACTGTTTCTAGGTTATAGTTGTTTTATATCGCTCTCGAGAGTAAAACTTACAAACGTAATTCTCGCCTTCGAAGTGTCATAATTTAGACTTTCACAAAAGCAACTGACTTCAAACGCAAAATATTCAATTTTATTTTCGAGGACGACACACTTCAGTTATTTCGATTTTAAAAGCAAACTAATAAACCAATTTTGATAAAACTTCCAATCTGAAAGTACACTCTTCATAACGTCATGCCGTGATAATTCTCTACAATAGCGTTTCTCAACCTTTATCAGTCCACGGACCCAAACAAAGACAATTTTAAGGACCCCAAAATTTAAAATCACGGTGTTTATTTGAAAGTCGGTGCTGCTTTTTTCCAACTAAATTAGTAGTATTTAGGATCGGATTCTCATTGTATTTGTTTTTGATACATATGTATTTTTGTTGTTGACTGTAGTATACACCAGAACAGATAATGTCTCTCGCAGAGGTATGTGGACGAGAAAAAGCATTTATTGATCAATAAAAATGTCCATAAAGACAGATCCCATACACACCACGACCTCCAGGTTGGAAAACACTGCTGTACAGAGCACACTTCACTTTACAATTTCACACAATACTAATTTACTTGCCAATACTTAACTAGAAATAAACAATAAATAATTAATGTATATTCTCCTCGCTTAAGAGTAAATACAAAAACATTTTTGTCGACTAAACCCCATATGGGCATACTAGCATTTTTTCCATGTTCTTGTATATAGTAATATTATAAAAAATTACTGTATATTGAAAATTATTGCTATCTCATGTGCATTTAGAAATTACATGGAAATTGCCTTTTTTTTCAGCAAAATCCTACACTCTGCCACATTTTGTAGTCAAATATTAAAATTCGGGTTAAATAAACAAACAAAAAATTTATAAAATAAAAATTATAATTGAAAATAATAATCGTGCATACAAATATGTACAATAAATAAAAATATTCTTTTGAATAATGAGTATTTTTTGCATTAACTTTGATGATGTAAATGCAGTGCTCACTGCAACTGGCTTTTGTACACATGGTCACCAGTTTGATGTCCTTTAATATAGATACCCTAGCGCAGAGATTCCCAACCTCATAGCATGCGCCTCACCCACCGTTAAATGAAAATACCACACCCTACCCTCAAGGATTAGTAATCAGAAAATGGAACTAATAATGAAAATATCCATACATAAAATGAAATTATTTGTTTTTAAATTGATGACAAGAAGAAAAACAAAAAAAATTATAATGAAAGGTACAATTGGTGAGTACACTATGGCTGCACCTGATTAACCATTTCAGTGTTGTGTGTAAATGTCAATGTTCAAAAATACTTTATTATAGCTGAAGTCACTGCACCCCTTAACTGAGACGCGCTTCACTGGCTGGGAATCCATGCTGTTGAGGTTTTAATGTGAGCATTATGCTGTATGGCGAGAATTACATATAACAAAATAACTCTTAGACTTCCATAAAGATTTATAGTCTGTTTTTTCTTGTCTTATTTAGCATTCGAATATGGCGTAATTCTAGCCACACATAAGAGATAAGAAATTACCGATTGAATGATTGAACTGAATCATTTTTTATAATGCAAAATTATAATGAGACAATTTTTTTTCGAAAATTCGTGATTTTCGTTCGGGGTATTGTTATCAAATAAGGACGAGGAAAGAAGAATAGATTACACTTAAGTTATTTCTTATTATTGCTTTACACCCGAAAGGTTTTTCTGTCAGTGCATTATTTTTTACAGCACTCGGCTTTCGTAACTACTTATGTATCTCTTGCTAGGTTACAGAGTTGTTCTGTATCACTCTTCAGAGTAGAATAGATAAATGTAATACCCGCCTAACATTCGCATTTTAAGATTTATTATGAACATAAAAGCGTCTATATTTTGTATAAACTAAATATTTGACCACGATGACATCTTTTGTCATTCAACACCAGCGGTTTTAACAACTGTAATATGCATATTTTTCTTCTAAATAAAAACATGATTGTGATTTTTTTATAGATGTGTTCTTCGTTGGGGTAAATAATTGTGATTTTTATTTATTAACTGAATTTCGTCTCGTCCAGAAACTATCCATAAATGTGCCTTACGTTTTCTTCTTACCATTGTTGACATTTCCGCTTTTATCTTGCAGTTTAATAATTTTACCGTTTTGAAATTCCATCCTATGCTTCTCACGACAATGCCTTCGTACATGATCTTTACGTTTAAACTGTTGACAGCATACCGGACAGACAGTATACTGATTTAGGTGTAACGTTTTGATATGACGGAGCATATGGTCCCGTCGCTTGAACGGCTTCTTACAGAAGGAACATATATGGGCATCTTGCAACAAATGAATGCTATTATGTGATTCTAAGTCTTGCAAAGATTCACAATTGTACGGACACTCTCGACACTGAAATGATTGAGCATCTGCGTGTTTTTTCCTTACATGCTTCAATAAAACATCTTTTCGAGTGAAGACGTCTTCACATATAGGGCATTTGTGAGATTTAGCACCAGACGAGTGAACGCTATTAACATGTCGTTTTAAATGATCGTGGCGGCGAAAACTCGACTTGCAATGGAGGCAGGGGTACTTTTTAGTTATATTAGCACTTTCACTAGTACAAGGGCCGTGCACTTCAGCGTTGTGAATTTCGTATTCGCTCGCATCGAAGAAATTTACGTGGCAAATCGAACAGTATACTAAGTTGCTGTCATTTTCTTCTGGATTGCATTCATCCGAATAATTTTCCATTGACACGGCAACTAGTAAAGAAGTATCTATTTCAATTTCGGCCATCATTTCAATGTTTTCATTTAAACTTTGCTTGCTTGATACTTAATAGTTTAATATACAGCATAATGGCTGCTAATTCCGCTTGCTGTTACTCATTTTGCGTAAAATGTAAGGTTTTATTTATAAACATTTTATTGTTAGTTATAGTGTTATTTTGGATAAAACAACCAGATTTCTTTAGAGTTTCCCCAAACACGAAACGAAAAGCTTTCAATTGATTACAATATGTCAATTTTAACATTATAAAACGATGTTGCCACTATCCAATTATGAAAAAACTACTAAATCTCTTATTATATAAAATCCTACCAAAACGCCTGGCCGCATATTGTCGGAGCTTGTTTCATTTAAGGTTGGGCAACTTTCATAGTACAGAACAAAATAAAGACGAGTGAGCAAACGTGTAATGGCGAATGTTTTTATGAAAATAACAAACAAAAGTAGAAAGTAGGCACGATAAAATAAAAAAAATTACACCAAAATTGACAATTGTGTTTGAGTTTAAAATTTATCTTTATGTATTAATTTATTTTTGTATTTATTATAGTCTTGCAAATCTAGCTGAATTATTTTTTTTTCAGTATATCGTTTTTGTTTGTGGTTACCACTTTGACTCGAGACTTGGCAGTCAACATTTAATATTGGCATATAATAAGTTAAGCGCATTTACTCTAGATAGATTTTTATCTATGGAAGCCCCGCCTCTTCTTACATACCATTTTATAGTTTCTTGTTTTGGTTAGAAAATTCCACACACTGGAACGGGCAAAGCCTCCGTAATTTGACAAAAAAACAGATGTCGTCTATTTGTTTATTTTATCTACGTCTATTATTTTATTCTATTAATGAATCTGACGTGACGCCAATTCTTTAGTTTTACTTTCGACCAATCAGAATCATAGAAAAAGATACATGCTTGTCTATAGTTGAAAAATCTGAGTGGTTACCTAAAGTCCTTTCCTTGGTAATCTCTTTTGTACATCGGTGGTAAATTAATTAATTAATTTTTCCAACATAAGGGACATTGGCAAAATATTTTGCGCATAAGCAGCGCGGACGCACGCCATACTATTGACGATTCAAAAGTGCTTGAAAAAGCCTACTTGAATAAAGCATATTTTGATTTTGATTATTCTTAGCAAGTATATTATTCTGTATAGTAAAATTTAATTCGGTTTACTACTTTTAAATATAGATTCTAATAACGCTGGTAAAAGAACACATACCCAGTCGTCACCCTATATAACTTTAGATTTTTGGACGACGTTGCCTAGCAACCAACTAGCGACTAAGTATGACAGGCGAGAGTATCAACTCTACCCGTGTTTCCTTTCCTATTCTCGATTTAGCTTTTCACATTCATAAGATATATTTCTTAAACACATTAAACTATATTTTAAATATTTTGGTTAATTTTTTTAATTATTATTTAATTAGACCAGCTGTCCCATAGAATAATTTTATATTTTTTTACTTTAGTCACAAGCGGCACAAGCGTCACTTAAACTGCTTATAAGTAGCTAAAATTAACCGACAATTATTTATATACAAAGAATATCTTTATTTAAATAAGAGCGCACTGTACCAAAAACTTAAGAAGTTAACTGCTCACTTGCTTTACTCTCCATCATCATCTCCAACCAGCAGTACACGCAAGTCCTCACCTACTTACAGAAGTATCGTTTTGGCGCTTGTTAAAATTACATAAGAATATGATTTATACTTGCTACATAAAGATTAACATCGTATAAATTGGTCATTATTTAATTCTACCATAATTCTACCACAGTTCATTAAATTTTCCACCAATTTCAAGATTGACCACAGACTAACACTAAAGTATATATATGCACGTGTGTGTGTGGGGGTAGTTCATGTATTTTTTTTTAAATTGATTAATGTCTTTTTTTATGCACAATAAAAATATTAGCATTCACTCACTATAAGGGCGCAAAATTTCACACTCCTCCGTCCGCTAAATTTTCGTAAAAAGGGATAGAAAGTTTTTGCTTCACGTATAAATATATAGATACTATTTTAAATTCAATTGGCTAATATATAGAGCCGTTTTATTAAAAAAAGTGTTATTAAAATCGACAATTCATCTGATAGTCGGGAGTATACTCTATGATAGAATACTGACAGCCGCATGTTTATGTGCTAACAACTATAACTGCAAAAACTAAATCTTCAATACCACAATAAATATAATAAATGTATCATTACTTATATAAATGGGTTATAAAATAAAACAAGCATATAAAGATTTAATATTGGACTAATATTTAGTAAAATACCATATTATAATAATAAAATTCATATAAAAATTCAAGTTTTTCGGTTTTAAACAATACCTAAGACTCGATGGAGGTCGCTTTGACTGTATTTTGACAATTTTATACATAAATAAATACACATTTATAATTTTAATTAAAACTAAACCTAAACTTACTTCTAATTGGTAATAAATTTAACTAAATCATTATTACAAAATAGGATTAAGTTTAAATTTAGTTCAATTTTACTGTTATTAAGTTGAACTAAATAACAGTGAATTTGATTAGGTAATTAAAAAAAATAATAAGAAAAATAATGTCGCCAAACAGCACAAAATCTCACTCCATCAAGCCAATCATATATCTAAAATACTATTTAATCAAACGACGAAAAAATTAAAAAATTAAATAAAAAAACACTCTTTATGAAAACAACAAACTAGTGCTACTCAATCATTATACTCCACATAAATATAAATATATAAAAGTCGTATTGCATCCTCACTTTACATAGAAAAACGTTTTTTTCAAATTATACAATAATTATCGAGTAAAGCTCTGATTTAGAAAAATCCGAATCTACATTTTTTTTTATTTATCGACAGAAACCGGTTTTTTTTACATTTTTTTTACTATATTACAATACATATATAACCTTAGTTTTACGGCCAATGTGCAAATTTTATCGGCAAAGCTTAATTATCGATCATTCGAAACAGCATCGAAAGAAAACACTTCACAAATTTACACTTTCGACCAAAAAAACTGCGAACTGTAACGTCATTATTTTTTTTAATTTAGACAAAATTTCGTTAATTGCTCTTGTAAGAATTATTATTTTTTTTTTATTTTGCTTTCGACACTAAATAGAATGACCATACTATGCAGTGTTTAAAAATACTTTATTTAAAAACTATGAAATACTGAAAAAAAGTTAAACGCTAAAACAACACTAGACTATGCGATAATTAATAATATTATAAAAATTATACAAAAAAAAAGTGATAAAAAAAAGAAAATAAATAGGTATAACTTCAAAAATACATCCAAATAGCGGTTCTTTTATAATCTACATCTAAAAAAGCGATATTTTCATCGGATAGGAATTGCAGGGACCACATCCTGCTGTCTTTTTGGTAAAATCGTCTTTGGTCAAAATAAAAAGGCTCAAAAAAAAGTGTACTTACAAAAATACATGTGACAACACAAAAGATATGGACGATAATTTTAACTAAATTCTTGTCGCATATTGTAACAAATATCTGCTAAAGTAACAATACAATCGAAGACAATTTCAGAGACTTGGTGATTCGTTCATCTACTTCTAATTGCTCGTCAGAATACAAGAAATTTCATACAATCTGCGACCAGTCTTAATATCAAATAAGTTAGGAGTTGAAATTTAGTCAAAATTCAGTCCAAAACGGAAAGTCACGTGATATAAAAAGAAAACAGTCAATTGCACTATCCCAAAGCAAACTACAAGATAAAACTCAGGAGGACAGTTTCAAATTCATTTTAATATTTTCCACAATAGTCTAATACGAAATCGCGTTTCAAACAAGAGTGCTTAGTTACAAAACAAGCTTAAATCAACGAAAAACGAATAAACTTCATACAAACGCGTGAAAAAAATACATCGGGTTCTTTTACGTTGAGTTTTTAAATAACAAATTATATAGTCTGTGAAAAGTTTTTACAGCAAAAGAACCTAATGACTCGTGTAAAAACCGATTCGATTAGCAAAAACGCAATTTTTTATCTATATTCGATACATTTTAAAATTATCTAAGCTTCAACTGTGACTTTTCGCTGTATTTATTTTCGAATGTTTCAAGCAACTATTACGCTACAGCCACACCAGCGCCATGTGCTACTCCACACGCTATTATGGGTGCAGCATAACGTTTTAACGGCGAAAAATCACATTCGCAGCGTGACACCATCAACAAAATTAATTGTAGGTATATAACAATAGAAACAACGGTCTATAAAAATATATAAATCTAATTTGAAATAATAGTGACCCCGACTCCATTTACAGAGCACTTTTGAAAATTTTATAACGGTGATACTTCGAAATCACACGTTCTCATAGACACTATTTAATTTTTTTTTCTTTAGAAAACAAAAGATGCCATATTATGAAGACTAGAAAAAAATAATGAGTTAAGTAAATTAATATTAATTATATTTTATTATATTTCTTTTAATTCCTTCACGAACTTACTGGTTATAAGCAATATTGATAAATTAATTTATAGACAAAGTCAAAGTGTAAGAAAGTTATAATGACTTATTGCTTAGGTCATTTCTAAACACTAACTTGTCTCCAAACGATTTAATTTAACTTTACTTCATTTTATCAAAATTTCTAGGTAATTTCGAAAAAACAACAAAACTTTTATGCTTTTTCAAGCATTCTCAAAATTCGAAGTATCACTGTATACAACATTAATATCATAAAAAACACGACAGATAAAATAATCAATATTTTAATTATACACAAAATTAGGCTGAACAAATTAACATCAAATATAGTCTATGGTACGCAAACGTCATAGAGGAGTCGGTTGAAACGTTTCACCATTTACGATAAAATTTATTTAAAAAAATATTATTTATGCACCATCCCGGCCTGCACGAACGTCAATGTTAAAAAACTGTGACCACAGATACATACAAAAATTTTTCGACAGTGCAGAGATGCATCGTAAAAACAATATCGTACGGAATTATTCCAAGGAATTATTCTATTTGTATTATAATTAATCAACTAGACAAGGTAATAATGAATTGCTCTACATTTCGCCTATCTCACAATAATGGTTTTTTTTTTCATTTATTTATTATTTAATTTATTTTTAATAATTTCACTAAAGTCCCTAAGAGAAAATGTACAAGGCCGCCTAGTTGGGGGCGCGCTATGATGAAAAAATTCACTAAACTCGATCCGCCACCGATGTTATAAAAAATCTCATTATATATTATATATATCCACAGACGCTATCGACCGTACCCGCTGCGCATGCAAATAGCAAAGCTTCGATCGTCCCAAAATGACGCCCGTCATTTAGCGGCCGCTACATAACATCACGAGTATCATCTACGGAAACGATGTGACAGGTGTCCAGACAATATTACTCGCCGTCATTTGCGACCGCTATATGACGGCCAGTCATTCTAGCAAACCAAAGTTCAAGCGTATGCTGAGACGACATAACACAACTGACAGGACCAAAGAATGTATATATAGAGTGCTCTAAAGCAATTCAACACTCTGGCCATGCGGCACAAAAACATAACCCTTTTCCATACTACAAAGCCACACCCTGTAAGGGGCGCTGTCGTTAATCTCAACATACACTCAAACAGAGTGCTACGAAGCGCTCACTCGGGGCGCGACGAGGGGGAGATGCGGACGAGACGTCGATTCGTCAACAACAACAAGACTCGGCGAAGATCCCGAAAAATAGCAAAAATGACACAACACCTCGATGCCCCCCGTTACGGTGAACCTCACGTGATATGCGATAAAAATTACTATCTAAAAAAGAAAAAAAAGAAAACGAAAAATCCACCATCAAAATAGCAGCTATCAATAGACAAAAACAGACAACATACAACAACAATCACATTACATAACCATAGATACGTCATTGATTTTCGCGCCCATTTTGGACGACGTCGCCTAGCGACCAGCGACTGAGTGACACGCGAGAGTCTTAATGCTTCGGTTTCTGCTTGCTTTGAAACTCGTGTCATATTCTATCCTACCAAAGCAACGTCCATAGACAATTAACGAGCTTGTCAAAGTTGAAAATGGCTACAGATTATAAACGTCAATGATTACGAACGTGACACATCTATAGTTACAAAACGCAATCGTCACAACAAGAACAAACGGCCAGTCGGCCGTAAACAAACGTGGAACACGCTACAAACTATCGAAACGTAAAAACTCAGCGGCCCGCGGCTCCCAAACTAAATAAACTCTAAACTTGAACTGAAAAAACCTTTAATCCGATGTTACATTACGAAATTAGCGGAATGATAAGACTTCAAAATCGTTGCTTAGCAACCAGCTGGCGACTGATGACATGGTCGAAGTTGGAAATGTGTGATCTTTAACGTCAAATAAGTTTTAAAACGGATGCCGATAAGCACTAATGTCAAGCCACAAAAAGTGAAATTTAGAGATATTGATCTATTCTGATAATGCGTCGCGTGTTTAACATTATTTAAAAACTCTTCAAGACATAAATAAGTACAAAAAAAGTATTGAATATTGATTTCATATATTTGAAAAGCTTATTATAAGACAAAAACTGTTTGTTATGCTAAATTAAAATTAATTATTAATTACGAATAAGTTTGACATGTTTAGACGGCTTGACACACTATTGCTTATCAGCGTCAAAATCGTACACACCAATTTCGTAACGCAAAACCAGCTTCGGGTAACAAATAAAATCACTCCAAACTCACCGCGGGGTCGCGCCGCAACGAAAATAAAACGAAGCAAAAAAACCGTTACTAACAATACTCTTTAAATCGAAAAACGAATACGAGAAATCGAAACTTCCTCCTAACTGTCAAATCGTTCTAAAGCCGTCGCTACACTCGTGCTAAACGTTCGGACGCCGCGTGCAGTGTGTACGCGGCAGAAAGTATTACACATCATGCTTAAGGCGAGAAAGCACTAAGTTTTGCACAGACTTTTAACAAAGTTGTGTCAAAATTGACCAGAAATTAGTCAACAGATTGAAAGGGTATAAGGGATGGGGGGAGTGGGTTAGGCTGTTAAAACCTGTGACAGAGATGACGATATCTCTCTCTAAAGCACCATGTGTAATACTTACTTACCAAGTACGATGTAGACTGATCAAAAAAAAAATGGCGCCTCAATTTCCAAGCCTTCAGGTATAGTGCAAAAAGTAGCCATTCGTAACAGACCACATATCCCAGACAACACAAACCAACGGTAACATTTTTTTTTCTAACACCAATTATTATTTTTTTTAATTTTTATTAGCAACCAGGAACCTAGAAACCCTAAAAGGTACGGACCTCTATAGAGGTCACAAACATTAGCTACGTTGCGCGTAAAGTAAAAAACCACTTCCGAATTTCCACATTAAATATTCGTTTTTTATAAAAATACAAAAATACAAAATGGGACAGTGCGATCACTCGACAATCATACTTTACCACACTTCACTAGGGAGGGAGGGGTCTTTAAACGTTTAAATAACCTTTTAACAACAACAATAAGAATAAAAAAAAATTGAGCAATCCGATAATCCAAACGAGCAAAATTAAAAATAATCGAAAATGCACACACTTCGAGCCAACACGACGAAACAAAGAAAACAGTGTTGTCACAATAGAAAAAATATATACGTTTATTCAAAATGCAATCGGAACGGCGAAACGTCAAAGTATTTAAGCGTGAAAGGGATAGAAGATACACAAGTGCCGTGAGTGAAAGAGAGAGATAGATTTCGGGGCGTACAGAGCGTGTATAAAAAAATCACCTAATTCTCTAAGTATATTATATAAAGAGGAAACCGCTTTACGCTATTCAGAAACTATTATTTTTTTTTTAATTATCAATACAGCCGACCCCCGGTAGTCCGACACACGCATGTACCGCTAAACCTCCGTCCGATTCGTCGATTAACAAGTTTCGGTAATCCGACAGCGTTCGGGACAACGTGTCGGACTACCGAGGGTCGGCGGATTACGCTAAGAGCTTACCGCACGTGTGTGCATTTTAAACTCTGAAAACGCCGCGACACTCGCCAGAACAACACATATTACATAACTAATAACTAGGAAAATATATATCATATTATATATCAATTTATCTACGCCATTATGTTATAGTATGAATATCATTACCTCGGAGCTGAACGAATGTCGCGACGTCATATTGTATGGCAAATAATTTTTTTTTCCACTAAAACGCCCTAATAATTACAATTGTCTACTTAATTACAAAGAGAATCGATTACGGTAATCGATACGGCCGAGCGGTTGAAATAATCGATTTTATATAATAATCGGGAACACGGGAAACGCACGCGGTACGAAAATCGCACTTGGAACTGATCATAATGCGAGTCAAAGATCGGTCAGAGAACGGTATTCGATCGATCGTTGATTACGATCGACGCTAAGCGAGAATCACGCTTGCGAAATTCGCTTACGGACTTACGTAGCTTAGAAATCACCTTTACACTTGAATAAATTTACGCAATCATTTGAAAGTTTAATTTAAAATTAAAAGTTTTTAAGCAAGTAATTTTATTTGCTATATTTTAATTGTTGTAGTGATCATTGTTAGTGACATAATAAATTCTTCATTTCAATTTTTTTTTTCTAATACAATATAAGCGGTCAGTACTAATATGTTCTGACTCTTTTTATATTATCGTTAACACGCATTTGAAGTTAACTTTTTTGAAAAAAAAATGTCAGCAAACATAGGCTTACCTAAATTACCGTAACTAGGTAACAGAGTGTTTCACATTCGTAACTTATCCGTAAGTTACTGACGTAAGTCCGTAAGTAAAACGTACGAGTGAAATTTCCGTCAAAGACGAGAATTTTACTTGTTAGTTTTACCCGCGTAACTGATAAAAAACAACTCTGTAACCTAGCAACAGTTATCTAAGCAACCTTAACTCACCGACGGTGAGTTCAAGTGTAAAACCAATGCTGAAATTTCCGTAAATCTTCCGTAAGTCCGTAAGCGAAAGTCACAAGTGCAACTCCCTCAGAGTATACGCTATCAAACCAAGCTCGGGAGGGGCTCGCTCAACTCGCGCACAAAGGCACTTCGCCTCGACAACTACCGAAAATACACACAACACGAAAAAACCTCTACAAAAATCATTTGAAAAAACTCATCGAAAAATTTTTCGCGCTAGTCTTTAACTACAGTCTCAGATTCCGTGGTCGGTCGGGACACGGCGTCTGTATCCGAAGGAATTAAGTACACACCCAAGTCGAACGTCGCCCACGATCTTGGAGGTGTCACACGCTCACACTAACGTCACGTAATATCTGATTGATGTCATAATAACGTATAATGTTAACGTCATGTTGACGCCTGAATAACGTCAGAATGTCTCAGATTTGCGTTACATTGTCAGACGTCAGAGAATAGAAGTTTGATTGACGTAAAAATAACGTCAAATAGATTACGCAAAGTGATTTCCGTCACACGACGTCAGACCGAGCGCGCGACACGTCAGACCGATCGAGCGTCAAACACCGAACCCTCATAGTCAACTCCGATCACACACGACTTCACAGAAAACATTCCATCGATACTACAATCACAAAATCCAATCGACAAAATCGCTCGCCACCGCTTCGAGACAGCCAATGATGGCAACACCCGCCATTATTTACACTAGATATTTGGTTATTATATAATCTTATAGAACTATTCTATCAACTATTGCACTACCCCGGCGGATCAAAAAAATATATATTATAGCTTTTATTATTAAAGAAAATATAAGAGAAAAAAAATACTCGCGCGGAGCCTACAGCCACGATTGGTAACTTTGTACTAAACCCAGTCGACACCGCCTCCCGGGAACTCAGCGCTACGTCAGGAACAAAACCATTTTTTTTTTTTAATAAAATACACGACAAAGCTGTAACAGAAAGACGTCTTCGAACACCCTCCGCCACGATTCGAATCGTTCTGTATTCGAACGATTTGCGATCTGAACCCAGACTGCCTAGACCTATGTTATAGAAAAAGTACAATTGTAAGAATATAGTGTGTTAATGTGTTATAAAATTTATGTGTTTTCGGTTATTACAGAAAGCTAGGCACTTTTATATATCGATACCTCCCACGTAAGTTGTTGTAACCCCAAAATTACAATTTTACAGTAGAGCACTTTTAATCCGGTTTAGTTTGAAAGTTACCTGCCTGAAAAAAGGCGTATTTTGTTGTGACTTTCCTTGAAAAAAAAAAGATTTTTGGTATTTTTTCACTTTGAATGCATTAAGCAATGCAAATTCGTGTAGTATTCAGTAAAAACGCTAACGGCAATTCTGTGGCTTACAATAACTTACGTGGGAGGTATCGATATATATTTGTATCGAATATTAAAAATCAACACATTCTATTTTAGTGGATACTAACTTTTCTAGACGCTTTTAAATATCGAACTTCATCATAATTATTGAAATATAAAATTCAGAGAATTGTCTATAATGTTAATGTTTTTGATTTAAAATCAAAATGATTACTTTTTAAATAACGTATTAAACTATATGGATGCTGATAAGCAATAATGTGTTAACCCACAAAAAGTCAAATTTGGAGATATTGATGTATTTTGATATTCGAATTTCAGGTGCGTTCCATATTTTGCAATTTATAAAATAATCTCAAATATTTAAAAACCTATTATTAGATAACATATTAGATAAATCTATCTGCTTTTGATTCATTATACATTTTATCAAAATAGAAAAGAAAAGATGGATATATACGTCTTCAAACAAATTTATTAACGTTTGACATGTTTAGACGCCATTTTCTCAAAACGAAGTCCGTGTTGCTTGACACAGTATTGCTTATCAGCGTCCATATATAATCAAAAGATACTATTTCTAAAATAACGTAGGTCTAGACACTGTCTTTCATTAAATTAAAAAACAATTTCCATTCGAAGCACGATTCGAAACGATCCAATATCGATCGACGCCAGAAAGTCCAACAAAATCAACAAACGATCAATGACCCTAAAATAAAAAAAATTAACAAAATCAAACCTACCGCAACAGTATCCAAAAAAGGGGGAGTAAAAAGGGGGGGAAATTGTCTCTAGCTACACAGGTACAATTATGTTTTTTTTTTTTAATTAATTACTTTTTATCGAAAAACTGTGAATTCACTTATGTCTTAGATTACTATCTTACGATACTGAGCGCACGCAGCCGCGACGCTGCGACAGTCTTGTCGCGGCGCGACAGCGACTGTCTTGTCGCGGCGCGCCACCGACACGTTACAGAGCTTATCCACAAACGACAAACTGACAACTAGCTAAGTTTTGAATACACATTTTACTTATATAGAGTCCTTGTTGAATTTCTAATCGCGTGGAAAATCTAATTTTTTTCTTTTAATAGATTTTTTCTGTAATAGCAACACTGCCGCGTCAAAAGAAATCCAACAAGCCGCTGTCTTGTACTTGAATTCTATATATTTCGCTTAACTTTAATCGGATAATGTTGCCATGTGACGTCACGAGAACCGGTGTTGCCAACTGAAAAAAAATTCTGGTAAAAAATATAATAAGCTAATCTTCACAAACTATTATAAACGCTCAGTTATTGAGCAATCGTTAAATATTTTCGGCCAGAATTTTTTTCATGTCAGATTGAGTTCTCATGAGCTAAATTTATAGTTAATTTCGTAAATTTTCTTGATATTAGTCACGTCCAGAGGCGATATAGAGCGACGCGATCGTCTCGATACACCAACAGGCAGGTACTAAAAGCTGTGGAGTTTATTCTTTTAAATTTTTATTCTAAAAAGTGAACTGTCAAAGTACAGATTAAAAATTGGTAATGTATCAAAACGACCGCATCGCGATCAAATGCACCAAGTACTCTAAGGGTCAAGAACGCCGTCTCCACTATATAATCCCAAGCCCAGTGTTGCCAGAATCGAATGAACATTGCCAATTAAAAAATTCGATTCGAGTTGACGGGGAGGTGGTCGCCGCGCCGCCCCCCCCCCGGCCCCCGGCACCCCCCCCGCCCCCGCACTAACACCAGCGGAAGGGCACGGCGCGCGGGCGGTCGGCGCCCTCCTTCACGAGCGGCTTGTGGAACTCGCGGCCCGGCCGGGAGTGGATGGTCGCCCAGCAGTGCTCGCAGTAGTACTGCAAGAACGAGGTCCAGTTCAAGATTTAAGAAGAAAAAAAACAAAAATCTACTCGTTGAGATCATTCCAACGAGTCCCAATACGTAAATATTTTTATACACTATTCATATTGAATATAACGGTTCTCTCGTCGTGGTCACGAGCTGACTGGTCAGACTGACTGAGAGTCAGCTCGTGACCACGACGAATGCTTCATCGATACGTCGGGCAATAAAAAGGTATTACTATCATTAGTTATCGCGAGAAAACCGTTATATTAAGTATAAAGAGCCCCAATATGGTTGCTGTGAGTGAGGAGTGTGTGCTGATTGCAGATGATGCTGCAGCATCATGTCAGCGTTATTTAATTACAAAATAGCTGATAACCTTCACACAGATCTTCATAAATTACAGCTACGAACTATCTCACTTACATCAGCTTCTGCATCAAAATTGTTCCATTCGATAGCTACAATGCCACAGACAGACACACAGAAACACACTTTGTGTGGGGGTTTAAAAAAAACCGGCCAAGAATGAGTCGAAGTGCACACAAAAGATTCTGTGCCTTTGTAAAAGATACAACACTGATTTTTCAAAATGCTTTTGTACAATATGAAAAAAATTTTAAACCGACTCACGCTTGGCCGGTTTTTATAACACACTATCATCGCGGCAATAGAAATACATATTCTGTGAAAATTTCAACTTTCTAGCTATCAGGGTTCATGAGATACAGTCGGCTAATGTACAGACGGACAGGCCCTTCAAGGAGCTCATGGTACCCGCAGGCATGTGACGTCGCTCATAGTTTTGCTACCACAATAATTTATTACTCATTAGCTATAATAAACCACTTTTTCCAGCTACACCTGTTCCAGCTACACCTGTTCCAGCTACATCAACACGATGTTCGGCGCAACCTCACTACGACCTGCTACACAATGCAAGCTCACGGGACCCTGCTGTACAATGTAACCCCACCAATATCTATTTCACATAAACTTCATTAGAACCTGCTCTACAGTACAACCACACTAGAACCTGCCACTCAGCTCAAGCTCACAGAGCCTGCCGCACAGCACACAGCCTCACAGAACCACCACAGCACAAGCCTCCCGGTACCCGCCGCACCGACCTGCAGGCACGTGACGTTGGCGCAGAAGAAGGGCGCGAACTTGGAGCCGCAGCGCGCGCCGGCGCACTCGTCGCACATCTGGTCGTCCAGCACGTACGGCTTCACCTGCGCCGGACACACACATAGAGTCGATTCGTTGGGGTGGTTCATCCTCCCCCCATCGGGGCAGTCTGATTACCCCTTAGGGTGGATACTTTGGGGTGGCTAAACGAAATCACCTATTTTTATTTTATAAAAATTGCGGGCAAATAATCAGGTAGAACACCTGATGTTCAGTGATCACACGACCACCTCGCACCGCTGAGCTTTCAAATGCAAAATCAAAATTTAATTCATCTGGAGGAAACCTGCATGTGGTTATCCGGCTCGAAGGACCAGCGTGGTGGTTTAAGCTCTTAACATTCTCCTTAATTGAGAAGGTCTGTAAATGTAGGTCAACTTCAACTACCCCATGTAGCCCTATAATGTCCCATATAGCCCTCCAATGTCCCATATAGCCCTCCAATGTCCCATATAGCCCTCCAATGTCCCATATAGCCCTCCAATGTCCCATATAGCCCTACAATGTCCCATATAACCCTACAATGTCCCATATAGCCCTCCAATGTCCCATATAGCCCTCCAATGTCCCATATAGCCCTCCAATGTCCCATATAGCCCTACAATGTCCCATATAACCCTAAAATGTCCCATGTAGCCCTACAATGTCCCATATAGCCCTACAATGTCCCATATAGCCCTACAATGTCCCATGTAGCCCTCCAATGTCCCATGTCCCCCTATAAGAGCGCACAGAGAGCGCCGTCGTACCTCGACCCGCTTGTCGATGTCCCCGTGCTGCAGCTGCACGAACCTCGCGGAGATGGCCGCGATGTACGACTGCTGGTTGGAGAAGGCCACTCGACCGGCTCCCTGGAAATTATTGTCATATACATTGCATCATTATACTGCTGTATCCGAGACTACAGGATGGTGTGTCTCATACAGAGCAAGCTTGTACTCTGCGGCGCCTCTCAAGAAAGTAGCATTCTGTCATTCACTCGCACTCATTAATAGTATTTTGGACAACGTTTTCCACGTCCCTTAGTTTTCCGTATAATATTACTTCCCAGAAGTTGATCAATCAAAAAATCAGCGCGTTCGATTCCTGGCTAGCAAAATGAAATTTCTAAAATAAAAATACTCTTAAGTTACTCCTTATAACATTAGCTAGCTGCTCCCATCAAACTTGGTCCAGCCGTTTTGAAGATTAGCGAGCGGAAACAGACAGACAAACAGACAAACAGACAGACAGACAGTATATATTTTCGCATTTAGTTAAAAGCTGTCAATTTGAAGTTAAAAACAGACACTTCAATTTTATTCGTATAGATTATTAGAAACATCGTCGATTAAGAAAATTTTCATCCCCTATTACCCACCCCGTAATATTTTTCTCATATGGACGCTGATAAGCAATACTGTGTCAAGCCACACGGCCTTCATTTTGAGGAAATTGCGTCTAAACATGTCAAACCTATTCTTAACAAATATGTTTTAAGAAGTATATATGTATATTTTCTTTTCTATTTTGCTAAAAGGTATAACGAATTAAAAGTAGATCGATATATTCAATATATATTTTCTAACAAAATGTTTTTCAAGTATTTGAGATTATCGTTTAAATTTAAAAACACGAAACGCACTCGGAAATCGAGACAATCAATTACGAGACGTTTTTCCGTACTTATTCAGTTTACCTGATGCAGTATCACTACACCAATACCTCCGAATTCGACTTGTGAGTTGACACATGGTTGGCTACCAGCGTCCAATCTAAAGCAACCGGCGTCGCCCTCACCTTGGGGTACTTGAGCTCGGGGTCGGTGTCGATGCCGGCGTAGCACACGCCGCCGTACAGCCGGTCCATTATCATCGCCAGCTCCACTGCGACACGGGGAGCCACGTTTACAAGAGATTTACACCGCTCATAGAAAATTGGTATAATAGCTAGTATATAGTCAACTTTTACTTGTCTTTATATGGTCACAATACCCCGAACGAAAATCTTTTTTTTTCATAATTTTTATTTGTAAAAAATAAATAAACGCCTCACACTCAACGGCCCCCATTAAGATCTCGTGACCTAGTTTCGGGGGTCTGGAAAAACAAAACACTAAAACACCCAGACCACGACAAGCGTATGGCCAATACAGACTTGCCGTGAGCGGGGATCGAACCCGCGACCGTTAGCGCTCTAGTCAGGAGCAATGACAACTTCAATCGATAATTTCTTATCTGTGGCTAGACATACGCCGTATACGTCTACTTAATACAAGTAAAGAAAAATAGACTATAGTTGTCAATTTCCGGAGAGTGAGAGAACTGAAAGCTTCAGTCCTCCCCCATCCTTACTCTTCCTCATCCTTTTTTGAGAAAAGTGTGATCAAGTGAACCTGCGCCAGAGACCCTCAAGAAACAACGTCTCCCTAGGGTCCAAGGGACTTCTGGTATCCAGAGTAAAGTTATCACCTGCCCGCCACACAGTGCTGGTAATACCACCAGAAATGTACTAAGAGACCAAACCAAACTAAGTATTCCAATCACGTGTCTTCATTACTTATTCATTCTTAACCTCATTTTTGGTTTTTTATTTTGAATGACATGCCCCATTTCGTAAAAAAGTGATCACTCATAAATCGTTTGGGGCTCCTTTGGGTGTTGCAGATGATCATTGATGCTTGTGGTATAAACAACGTAGTGTGATTATAAAAGTTAACAAAAAAAAAGTCCCGTTGAGTTTCCTTCGCGGTTTTTTATCAGGCCTAAGGTTATTAGTAGATTTATTTTCTTGACGTTCAAAAAGAGAATGTAAATTCCTATTTTGAATAAAAATACTTTGATTTTGGTGGTAACTTAACATCAAATGTCCTACCCGCTCCATTGCCTAAAAACAAATGTACACTCACCAGCCGTCAAAGGACGAGGAACTACCCCCTTAATACTGCTGACGAAACTGCTACTAATATTAATACTAGTAATATACCAAAGCACCATCTCTTAATTCCTAGTACCCTTTATCCCTTATCCCTTCATAACTTCTCATTTTAAAAACCATACTAGATCCGTTTCCTAGAAAAAAGTGAACACGTTATTTTCATAAACTTGACCACTCACCAGCCTTCAAGGGACGAGGAACCCCCCCCACGAAGACCGTCTTCCGAGGGTCCAGCGGCATGCTGGCGTCGAGGACGAAGTCGGCATCGGCCAGCCGCCACGGCCGGATCTGAACCGGCTTGTCGCGTATAGTCGGCGAGGACACGCACAGGTAGAGCTTGTCGTCGTCCGTGATGCAGGCCTCCATGAGAGCCGCCACTGAGCTCTCGTCCTGGAGGGGTTTAGGAGTTATTCGTAACAGAAATATAGATGAAGACGTTAGGCGATTGAGAACATTGGTGCTGATGGGACTCTATTAGTCCGTTATAAAATTGAGAATTAAAGAAAACATTGAGATCGTGTTTCAAGGAGCCGCATCACGATACTATTACTATCGTCATCATAAATGATGATGCTGCAGCATCAGGTCAAATATTATGTAGTAAATATCGATTCGATTAGACTATTCCTCCTTTCATCAGCTAGAAAAGAGCTGACAACCTTGCAACGTCTACATATATACATCTACAAATAAAAAAATGTATCAAAATTACTTTGTTCGTTAAGAGAACACGATGCCACTGACAGATACACAGATATAGACGTCAAACTTATAACACTCCTCTTTATCCCAAATCCCAAAAATCTCAATTTCACTTCAATACTCTCGTTTGTCACACTCAGTCGCTAGTTTTTAGGCAACGTCGTCCAAAGTGGACGACATTCTGGGTGCGAAGATCCATGAGCATATAAGTATAGTTTTATAATATCATTGGACATATTGTAATTTCCCAATGGGTGAACAGATTTCAAAGCGATTATTAATTTAGATTTAGTTAAAATAACATTAATGATCATGGTATTCAGTTCACGAATTTTTTAAAAATATTTTGACATTGTCAATCTTTTCCGTTTTAAGAAGTGGCTTAAAAGTAATAAAATCCGGTAAAAACTCACTTGGAACAGCAGAAACGCGTATCCCTTGGGCGGAAAATAACTCTTGCTCTCGGCTTTGTGCGGCCAGTCCACGACCAGCGGCCCGAACCGCCTGAACGACGAGGTTATTTCATCTGGAAGCAATCAGACCAGAACACCATAAGAATAGAATCGTCTAGAACTAGATATCTGGGCATATTTCTGAAACTTCTAAGAAGTAGTTTAAGATGCCCAGTTGCAGTCCACTGACTACAGCTTGTACACACTCGGGCAACACCTCGCGAGCACAGATCGGCGTGAAGGAGCTACTATAGCTGACAGAGAACCGGAAGCCTGAATCGTTTCTTTCTTCCTTACTTCCTATTCCCTTCGAACCCCTAATTTCTATTTAAGCAACGCATGTGTCTCCTCTGATAGGCGACAGTGATTTCTTAACATCAAATGGATGCTGATAAGCAATAATGTGTTAACCCACAAAAAGTCAAATTCTGAGATATTGGTGTATTCTGATAATACTTCAAGTATTTAACATTATCCAATAATTTTTAAAGCAATCAGAACCGAATAAGTACAGAAAAAAGTAACTTAATGTTTCGAATATTGTAGTGTATTTCATATTTTGCATTATTTAATAATCTGGTATATCAAAACTTATTATTAGATAAAAATATTTATTATAGCAATAAAAAATAGACAAGAAATAATGGATATATCCTCTTTCAAACAAATTTATGTATAGATTCGACATCTTTAGACGCCATTTTCTCAGAATCACGTCCGTGTGGCTAGACACAGTATTGCTTATCAGCGTCCAAATGTACCGCCTGTTTGTTTTCTATTTAAAAAAAATGGCGCCAGTTAACAAGACATTATTAAACCAAATAAAAATGCTTTTAAAAAAGATAAATTAGATCTTGGAGAAGGATATAGGCTTTCAAAAACATGTTCAAAAAAGGTGAACTGACTTCAAAGATAAAGTACGTAATGACGTACTAACGTACATTTCGTTTAATTGAACTTCTGAACCGATTTTAATGAAAATTCTTTCAGATAAATGAGAGAGGTATAAGCCTTTCAAATTGATTTTTTTAATCGATTAAAAATGCTAAAAACCGGACTGCGTAATAAGTCTCACACAAAATCCATTAAACCGTTTCGTTAAAAGTTAATAGAAAGAATATATTAACGTACATACAAAAAAACATCACACACCGTTCAGGTCACTCGGTTAAAAACTAGTCCATTTCAGTCACAATAACAAACAGAATCACTATTATCGCCGCCGGCTAAAACAATTCCCATAGACAATCAAACACAAACTCGTCACAACGCATCTGGGCCGCCGCATTGTGCGGTAATATCAGCTCTAGATTAGGCATTGTGCCCGACCTAGAATCGCTGAAGGCTGGACCGAGGCTTGCAAATGTGACTCAGTTTATTTAGCATTGTTTCAGTCTCAATATACAAGGTATTGTATTTAATGAAAAATATGTGGACGTTATGAGTGCGAAAAATTGCTGCATGTCGAACAATGTTATCTGGATCACTTATGAACCACGGTATAGTCTGTTTTTCTTTACTTGTGCTGTTTGGTAACAATACCCCCGAAACGATAATCACGAATTTTCGAACATTATTTTTTATGATAATTTTTCGTTATAAATAATGATTCACTTCAGATTCGGGTGACAATTTCAAATCTCTAACTCTTATGTGTGGTTTTTTATCTGTTAAATAAGACGAAGAGAAAGAGAAGTAGACTATGTTCAAAAGTGATCCAAGTACCGTATATCTCAAAATCGAGTTCCTTTTTTGTGTTTTAACTTAAGTTATTGTACAAAATATCCTAAATCGATAGAATGCAGGCCCTCTGGACATTGACTATCGAGTTTCTTGCCGGTTCTTCTCGGTAGAACTACATTCCGAACCGGTGGTAGCTTCATTATTGATGTATTATTTTTGTATTGACGATTGAAAAGTGCTCGTGAGAGCCTACTTGAATAAAGTATGTCGTAATTTTGATTTTTAATTAATTAATTTACCACCAGTTCGGAACATACGTTTATGAGTAACAAATATATTAAATACCCTGTGTGAATCCAGCTTATATTAAATTCAAGCATCTATATCATCCATATAATCTCAACCAACGTTCGTCAATTCAAAACCTGGCCAACACAGAGAATTTCATCTCGTACTCTGTAAGGGAAAACATCTTGACCAAACCTATATTTATCGGAAATAATTCCGTCACATATACAGCCAATCCTCATTAGAGCAGCAAGAAATATTACTTAGAAGTTCCTAACTTCCATAATAGGAGAAAAGATCTTTGCACAGCAGAACATCTACAGCCTGTTAAAAAGTTAAGTCAGAACTCACCCTCGTCGATATCCGGCGGTAGGCCTCCCACAAACACCTTCCGGCTGAATCTCTCTCCGTGTTCAGATCCGGCAGACACGGGGGACGAGCGCGCTGGCGAGCCGAGCGCACTGACGCACATTGATAGACCTGGAATTCGTGGTTAGTTTATTTAAATAAGTGGGGCGTTAGCTTTGTGGTTAAAAATAGGCTATATTGTATCACGCGATCAAAACAATAACTATAAAAGCTAGTGAAATCGCAAGAGACAGCTAGACCATGTACCAGCCGACCTTACCTTCACCGGCATTTATCGTAAAAATGTGAAATTCAGTCATATAATAGTGTAATGTATAGATATGCTAAAAAGGTTTTAGTTATTACATCTAGACAATAAAACAAGTCACATAACAAAACTTTCCTAAAAAAGGGAGAAACCGACTTCGATACAAAATACGTAATTTCATTTGTTCGTTATTTTTCATGCCTAATGGCAGAGTACAGCCTTTTAAACTTAAAAATAATTATGCAAATCGTTCTAGCAGTTTTCGGGTAATCGGTGAATATACATAAAAAATTTACCCAACGAATTGAGAACCTCCTTCTTTGGAAGTCGTTAATAAAATGCATATATGTAGAAAGCGAACGAAAAGTTTGGTCTAGGTTAGGCGATGAAGGTAAATTTATAGATGAAGCACGAAGATCATGGATTCAAATCCTCCATATATAAAGTGCTAAACGTTTTAAGTGTTTAAAATTCACCTCATTCACGGCGTTAAAAATTAATCGTAATAAAAAACCTACATGATTCGACAGAAAATTTGATCATGTAAATGTCTACCAATCGAGTAACTTGCTGAACGACGTTAACTTTTTAAAAGAAGAGTCCTTCATTAATTATATATCTTATAAGACCGGAGCAGTACCTCTCTCTCACGGAAGATCAGCCTAAAGTAGCTAATATACCTGCTTTTCCTTTGCGAGAGAAAGACCGGTAATCTAACCCTTTTCCGAATTCCTTTCCCCACTTCCTTTTCCCTTCCATATCTTATTCCTTTTTAAGCAACGCACGTATCTCCTCTAGTGCTCTAAATGCCCATGTCCAGTGATCATTAACATCAGGTGTCCTGCTTCGGGAGAGGCAGCGATCCAACTGCCTCTCCATTTCCGTGCTGAGGAAGACCATCGCAGGGGTTTTAGTGGATATAAAAAAATTCACATAACCCGATCTCCTCATCCAGGAATTGGGTATCTTTTCAAATATTTCCGGTGCGTAAATAAAAAAAAGCTATCACACTTGCTCCTATAAAGATTATATGATTCTCACCAGCAGCGCTGAGCCTCGACACGACATCCTGAGTCTGGTCCGCGGGTCCCGAGGGCGAGCCCGCGCCCGCCCCGCTCGCCACTCCACCCTCTTCCACGCCGGGAAAGAATGGAGACTTGACTGGAAAGATGGAGAAGAGATTTACATATTTACATTTCGATTATGTCCTTCAAAGTTGAATTTTTCCAGACTACGGCAAAGCGTGGTTTCCTCATAGCTTCTTAATTACTTATCAGAACTGGCTAAATAAGGTATCGTTTGAAGCGTCTTGATCGTTGGTTATAGACTATATGACATGTTACTAAATTTAATATGACGCCCTCTAGCAGGGAGTAAAATACTCTTAAAGTGAGTTTATAAAGTTCTAAATGTAAAATGATTCTGATCTTGATAAGCATAAATATTCAAGAAATAGCTTAGTCATGCTATTTAATTTCAGCTTCCCTAGCAAGATTGGACCTGAAGTATGATGATCCACCCTAAAGAATCCACGCTGACGGGGATAATCGAAATCGCGTGTCGGTATTGTATATTAATTTTCTTCTAATTATCCCCCTTGACTATGTACATTCAATAATTTAATTCAACTTTATATAATTTTCTGTTATATCAGTTTTGTTTACTAAAATGTATTTGGTTTATTGTGTTTAACAAGAATCCTAAAGTCAATATATTTCACAGACAGGTACGCGAAGCGGTCACTGCGACTAACTGAAGAGCTCACGGTCGCGGCTTCGATCATACTCACGGCAAATGTCTATATTAGTACAAATAATTATATATATAAATATTAATACACTACACATGTTTGCCGCGGTCTGGGTGTTTATGCTCGTGTTGTGTTTCCGGACCTCAAAACAGGATCATAAGACCCTAACGGGGGCCACTGAATGTGATGCGTTTATTTATTTATATAAAATATATTGAATACCTCATTATAAACCTGGGAAGATAATCGGTAAAGCAATATATACATATAAATGAAGACTTCGGGTTAGATAATCATCCGACCTGGATCACTTCTGAAACGTTGAACATTACCCATGAATTGCCCGCACAAGAACTTAACGCACAGCCATGAATTATGATACAAATTCGTGTTAAGAGGGCGCATATGTAACAATATTATTGTAGAAGCCAAAAGTCAACGACATCTCGCGTTGGAAGGCGGCCAAGCAACAAAAATATTCCAAATGGGATGCCGCCGCGAACACCGCATATTCTTTTGGGTGTTAGATAATTGGGTGTAACATTGGAACTTAAGTATTTTAGCTCGTCATATATGGACGCTGATAAGCAATACTATGCTATATAAAGTCACAGTATACTCAATTGAAGGAAGTGGCTTGACATAGTCTATTTAAAGCAGAGTTTTTCAAAAGGGAAGGTGCGTTTCCCTAGGGAGGCGTAGAGTAACGGGAGACGCGAATATCAGCCAGGATTGAGAAAAATAGTACACCTGCATTAAATACGTAAGGTATATATGGACGCTGATAGGCAATAATATGTCAAGCCACACGGACTTTATTTTGAGAAAATGGCGTCTAAACATGTCAAACCTATTTTTATTAAATTTATTTGAAAAAGTATAGACCTTTTTTCTCCAAACTGTGATTTGTGTGGGATAAAGGATGACATACATCATTTCCTAGTGGAATGTGTCCGTAATGCTGTCAAGAGACAATAGTTGACGCGTCGTTTTAGTTTAAATTTAAAGGATGTAGGGGTTTTTCAAAGTGCGTTGTCTACACCTGAGTCAGAGACAGCCAAAATGATTTAACACTTTAATTTAAAATAAGAGTAATATTATAAGGTTAAGGTTACGATGGGAAGGGAACGATGGGACTGACATTTAGCTTTGCCGCTAAAAAGTCCCTAAATAAAACCAGATAAAAAAAAAATTATCGACCTTTTCATTTCTAATTTTATTAAATTATGACATTAAAACTCACAAATGTACCCTTACAATGTATCAAGAATTTGAGTCTAAGACTAATCGATATACAGACGCTGAAAAGCAATACCCGGACTACTTACATATACACGGACTTCATTGAACCGGTGGTAAATTAATTAATGAATCGGTTTTGTTTTCTATTGTGTTTCTGTATTGACGATTCGGTAGGCTCGTAAAAGCCTACTCGAATAAAGCATATTTTGATTTTGATTTTGTAATTTCAAATTAACAATTCGAAATTTAATATATAATGCTTTTAACTAAATGCCTACGTAACCATATACGGTACTACAATCATAAAACCCAATTTTTAAATTTTTTGTCTGTCTGTCTGTCTATCTGTATGTTCGATGGACCAATTTTGACGAGACTTTCACTCACAGATAGTTAATGGTATAAGGAATAACTTAGGCTACTTTTTTTAAATTAATAAATAAAAAAGTACAAAAAAAACAAAATGGGAAACCAATGAAATAATGAACAATATCCGATTCAAATACGCTAATTAATTATAAATTATATGAATATATGTTTTCAAGTGAACGCGGGTAAAACCGCGTGTCACAGCTAGTTATTATGTAAAAAAAAGTCCAAATCGACTAAACACTTTCATGTGGGCTGGCATCTCGTGACGAGTAACTGAATTATTCCAACTGTCATCGCGTTCTGACTTAAAAATACAAATACAACGTTACAACCGTCTGAGCAGAAAATCTGCATTCCATTCTAGTTTTCAGTCTGACGACCCCCAGGGTCAAAGGTTAGGCGAGGTCACGTAAGAACGAGTTAAATTTAAACCGATTACCTAAAAGAAAGGTCTTTAATTCGACTGTTTTTGTTTCCCTTTAATAAAAAAAATAGCCTGCGAGATCGTCTGCGAAAAGTTAAACAAAAGCCCAAGTTACTCCTTATAAATTCCTCTTTATAAAGTGATAAAGTCCCATCAAAATCGGTCCAGCTATTTCAGAGATTAGCCAAAACGAATAGACAAACAGACAGACAGAAATTTCACACGCATAATTATAGTTAAGTTGTTAATTCAAAATTACAAACAGACACTTCAATTTTATTCATATATATATATATATATATATATATATATATATATATATATATATAAATTGTATCTTAGAAGTCAAACTTTCAGTCGCGGAAGCAAAACTTTAGTCATTTCTCAAAAAAAAAAGTTATTCCAAAAAATTTTTTTTTAAGACAGAGTCGCGTGAACTACAAGTAAAAACAATAAAAATTAACCTAATTTTTTACCTAATCTATTCAAAGTACATTTACTCCGTGACCAACTCGACGCGGGTCATCGACTCGCGTCCTTTTCGTAAATAATAAAATTAATATCACAATATTACTACGAAATAATCTATACTAATATTATAAAGCTGAAAAATTTGTTTGAACGCGATAATCTCAGAAGATACTGGATCGAATTGAAAAATTATTTTTGTGTTAGCTAGTTTATTTATTGAGGAAGGCTATAGGCTATATTACGTTAAGACTCATAGGAGCGAAGCAGGAACCATAAACGCGAGTGACACTGCAAGGGACAGCTAGTCAATTATTATACTTGTAACTCTTAAATGTACGTATTGTAAAACATTTTAAAAGAGTTATTATCGAGTTTCTTCTCGGAAGAATCTACATTCCGAACCGGTGGTAAATTCATCGATTCAATTTTTTTTGTTTCTGTTTCTGTATTGAAGCGATTTTAAGTAATTTAGATTTTTATTATGTATAATATTTTGCTCAATAAAAAAACGTGTATATTTATGTAAAAAAGACTTAAATATTTAAAAAAAAAGTGAAAATATTAAGAAAACCCCGGCAATCTATTCATTGAGACATTTCAACGAGCACCAACACGATGCTTTTGCTGTAAGTTGGTGAGGAGTGTATTCTACTGATTATAATAATAATAAACAACTTAATTGCAAATACAGAAAATATAAGAATAAGAATAAGAATGAGCTTTATTTGCAGCATTTCATAACTGCTAGACAATAGAAAACAAAATATAAAAAATACAATAAAAAAAAGAACTTAATAGTAAACATATAAAGCAAAAAGAAGAAGATAATAAAGTGAACAAAACAAAATTATTGCCTAAACAGCAGTATGACGCCACAAATAGGAGGTCACTCAGCTTCGCTGCTGTCTTAGAAGTCTCATAAACGAAAAAAAAAAAAAAAAGAAAAATAAAATAAATAAATAAGAAAGCAAATTATTTTTAAAATTATAATCTATTAATCGTTTATGCGACTCCTGGAGACCACAGCAAATATCGAACAATATAGCTGGAGAATATCGACAAGAAACAATAAATAAACAGAATCAAAACCATGCAAAGAGCGTCCTTATCACTAAGCAGTAATCTCTTCCAACTCAACAGAAAGAAACTTCTAAAATATAATAACGTACTGATTGCAGGTGATGTGCAGTATCACGTAAATGTTATTTGAATATCATTCACCGTATAGTCCATTTCGAGTCGATAAGACCAGTAGACGGTGCTCAGATCCTACCAACAACTATAAAAGAGCTGACAACCTTGAAACGTCTGAACAAAACTTCATAAATTATAGCTAATAACAATCTCGATTGCATCAGCTTTCACATAAAAAAAGATCACATCAATCGGTTCATCCGTTATGGAGATACGATGCCACAGGCAGACAAATACACATCAAACTTATATGAGGGAGGCTGGACCGATTATGATAAAACATGTCAAGAACCATCGCTATAAAACCCTCTTTCAAATAAAATAAACCTCATCTAAATCGGTTCACCCGTTTAGGAGCTTGCAGTCAAACTTATAACACCCAATTTTTTGCGTTGGGGCTTAAAAACCTTTTTTTTCGGTTGAGGGCGATATAGTAGAATATTTTGATGAAATACATTACAAATTATATTATTATTTTAAAAGATTTATTTCGTATTTAAATACAATGTACTCACTCTTTCTGTAAGGGTACTTCGGGCCTCTGATGAATGGCGTTATCAATGGTATTGTGTGCACAGACATTTTGTTTGAAAAAAATACACAAATTACCGTAAAAATATAGCAATTTCCTATTCTAATTGTCACACGCGAGCGCTCAACGCTTGACGGACACGGCGAGTGAAAAAAATGACTGCCGGCCTTCGATTTTTGATTTTATTTTTTTTAATGTGCAACCAGTTAGAAATAAAAAAATATTTTACTTTTTTTTTCTTATTTTGGAAATAATTATTATTTATATTTAATAAAGTATTATTATAAATTAAAGATAAATATATAGTCTTTTTATATGGATGTTTTAAAAAATACTATTTGTTTTTTTTTTAATAACAATACACTACAATAGGCTTAACGCTGGTTCATCCTAATTTAATTATTTTTTTTAACGTAATTTATTATGTAATTATAATTTTACTGTGTTTTATACAAAAAAATATTTAAAAATACTTTTTGGTGATTGAATTAGTTTATTCTTTTAAGTTATTATAAAAACTTTTTTCTTCGAAATGACACGCGTCTACAGCCAGTGAGTGGCCAAGTGTGTTTACAAAAATAACTATTGTATCCTATTTTAAAACTAACGCTCATAGTTTTATTTATGTCTTTAACCGACTTCAGAAAAAGGAAATTTCTCAATTTTTCGGGGAATTTTTTATCTATACTAATATTATAAAAAAGTAAAGTTTGTTTGTATTCTCTGAAACTACTGATTCGATTTGAAAAATTCTTTTTGTGTTGCCTGTTTATTGAGGAAAGTTTTAAATATATATAGGCTATATTACATCATACTACGACATAAGATTAACACGAGTGATACCGCGAGGAGCAATATACGTTTAGATTGGTTTCGTAGATTTTTCATCAAAATCAGTTCAGTAATTTAGATTTAAAATCAACATAACTAAAAAATATGTCATTAAAATAAACGATATTACGTTTTACGTATTTTGCTTTTAAAATTTATTTCTTAAAAAAAAAATGTTGATTTCTATTTTCTATTTGCTTCTTTGTATCAACATGGGGTTGCCATTAGCGTTTAATGGGATTTTAATAGCTACAAATGGCGGTAGATTGTGATCTGTAGTATTTTTGTTGAATTGTGACTTAGTAAATAGTTAATTTTATTTAGAACTAGCTGTGCCACGCGGTACCACTCGCGTTATATTAAGGAAAAATCATATTTATAGAATGTTTCAATATTATTTTCGTGTATTTTTTTATTTATTAATTATAATAAGCAATTATTTTTAAATTAAAAATGTACTCCTACGACTAAGTTACTCCATATATCATTAGCTATCTGCGAGTGAAAGTCCCGTCAAAATCGGTCCAGTCGTTACAGAGATTAGCCAGAACAAAAAGAACATTATTAAAAATTGTGTTTATATTGTTAGTACCGTATAAACTTTCATATGCATTTAGTTAAAAGCTGTTAAATTGATATAACAGACATTTCAATTTTATTTATTTGTATATCATTTTCGGACTAAATTCACATAGTTCGTAGCATCTGCTGCTCCGGTAGTTCCTAGCATAAACCCTTGTCTATCACATTAATGTATGTATATCTGTATGTACATTGTGGCCAGCTGGTGCTAGGTCACACATAACGAGGCATTTCCTCCCAAGCCCCACTAACGTCAGACCTAGTCTAGGTACTGAGTTAAACACTGGATAATGAAAAATGATACATCATACAAAGCATTACGGGCGTCAATGTCCATGTCATATAACATCTGTGGTGTATTTTTCTTTACTTTACTCGAATTTCCGCACATCATTTTTCATAACAAAAAATGATTCAGTTTATTAATTCGATCGTTAATTTCCCATCTCTAACTCTTATGCATGGTTAGAAGTACGCCACATTTGTTTGCTAAATAGGACAAGTGAAGAAGAATAGACCATATATGGATGCTGATAAGCAATAATATGTCAACCCACAAAAAGACAAATTCGTGAATATTGATGTGTTTTGATACTGCGTCGTGTATTTAACATTATTTAAAAAATCAAGTCATAACTAAATAAGTACGGAAAATATTTTCTTAAGTTAATATTTCGAATTTCAAGTATGTCCCATATTTTTTATTTAAGCGTCCCATATTTAAAATCTTATTATTAGATACAACTATTTAATATATCATTCTGCTTTTAATTCATTAAACCTTTTATCAAATATAAAAGAATATACGCATGTACACTTGTTAACACAATTAAGAATAGGTTTTAACATCTTTAGACGCCATTTTCTCAAAATAAAGTCCGTGCGGCTTGACACATTATTGCTTATCAGTGTCCATATATGGATGCTTATAAGCAATAATATATTCTCAAAATGCGTCATATATTTAACATTATACAAAAAAAAAAATAAGTATACACATGTAATTCCATTAAATCAATTGTTGCTATAAGAAAAAAAATATTATTATTATTTTCGTAGTTGAATATAACCTTCAGACAGAACAGTTTTTGTACACACAGACACAATCCATCGTGGGGCATGCGTTGTTACTGAAGAGTTCGTATGTTTATCTACGAAGTTATTCATCAAATAATAATGCATTATACACTCCAGCATTATTTTAACAAGTATACAATTTGAAAATTAAAACCCAACTGCGTAACAAGACCATCTGCAGTCAGTACCGTGTCAATATCAGTTCTGTCTAAACGCCTGAAGTGAGCATCGTTACTGACCAACTTTAAACCGTTATAGATCCTAAACGGTAATTCTGATTGAAAAACGATATGAGAAACCTAAAATTGATTTTTAAATACCTATTCAATGATACCCCATTTGACATAGTTCGTCGATTTTTAATTTTTGCTTTTTAACATATTATTGCGTCCAAAATTATTACGGTCATTTTGATGAAATTCACGCCATCATGACGGTTTAAGGGCAAGTCATTTATCAAAATCGGTTCACGAATTTGGTGTAAATATTGTCACAAAAGTACATTACATACATACGTTATACTGATAAACACATTAAAATAATAATATAATTTGAATAGCGAAAACTCCACCCAAACCACATAAATAGTTATAAGAAAATCGCGGCCATACATACATACATACACACGCCCACATTGTGGTATATGTTTGGCCAAAGCTATGTAAAGACACAACCTCTTTAAAGCCCTCAAGTCGGTTATATCAGGCCACACTTGTGGTGTTTCAATATTGATTTTCAGTGACCTACAAATAAACGAATTGTTCTGTGGTGTGTTTTACAATTTAATGATAATAACCTTGATTTAAACAACTGTTAAAAAATGTTATGTTTAAGTAAAGTAACAGCCTGTTAATATCCCACTGCTGGGCAAAGGCCTGCTCTCCCATTAAGGATAGGGTTTAGAGCTTAATCATACACGTGTCAGAATTTCTCCCGGCACATGCAGGTTTCCTCACGATGTTTTCTTCACCGCAGAGCTCGAGATGAATTTAAACACAAATTTAGAAAAGTTAGCGGTCCCAGACAGGGTTTAAACCCGCGATCATCGGTTGCGATCGACGTGTTTGAACCACTAGACCATCTCGTCTTATGTGTTATGTTTATAAGGTTTATATAATCGCATCTTAGTATTAGTGACTGAACTCAAAATCTTTGTAAAACGAGTTAGCTAAGTTAGTAATTAAAATTAAGTTTTATATAACTCTGTGGTTCATATATGATTAGTTCGTCATTGTTTTACACATGAAATAATTTACTCTCAGTGCCTCATTTTTGACCTTACAGCTTTCGTAAAGTACCTTTGTGACTATTACAAGATTACAGAGTTATTATTTAACGAAACTTACTAATGTAATTCTCGCCTTATGAAAATCTCAGAGCAAAACTCACAAGTGTAATTCACGCCTCATATCGCTTTAAACAGATTTTCCCAAGACCAAAACCTAGTAGAAATCTTAAATAAATTCTGCAAAGGACATTTCTAGCTATTTTCTAGATTTTTCGATCGCTAAGCCCCAATATCTGCAATCTAGACGTCTACATGACTTAGGAACATAAGCGATCATGTGACTACGCTGTATTGAAATGTGCCCATTGTCTGTGTATGTGATATTGTATAGATGCTGATAAGCAATAACGTGTCAACCCACAAATAGTCGAATCCGGAGATATTGATGTGTTCTGGTAATTCGTCACGTGTTTAACCTTATTAAAAAAATCAAGTCATCTAAACTAAATTACTACGGAAAAAAATTCTTATTGTAATGTTTCAAATATTGAAATGTGTTTCATATTTAGCAAAATGTAATATTTTCATATATTTGAAAAACCTATTAATCGATAAAAATTTTTATTATACCGATCTGCTTTATTACATTTTTAATCAAAATAGAAGAGAAAAAATTGATATATATACTTCTTCAAACAAATTAAAGAAGAACACGTTTGACATCTTCAGACGCCATTTTTTCAAAATGGAGTCTGTGTGGCTTGACATAGTATTGCTTATCAGTAGCTAAATTTGTGTTTAAATTATCGAGCTCGGCGGTGAAGGAAAACATCGTGAGGAAACCTGCATGTGCCGGGAGACTGACACATGTATATCCCG
Organism: Hypolimnas misippus; assembly: GCA_037950945.1. Classification (NCBI taxonomy): domain Eukaryota; kingdom Metazoa; phylum Arthropoda; class Insecta; order Lepidoptera; family Nymphalidae; genus Hypolimnas; species Hypolimnas misippus. The sequence goes on from JBBEEQ010000020.1 coordinate 5,882,592, forward strand.
CAGTGGAGCAGCGTGGTGGATTAAGCTCTAAACCTTCTCCTTAATAGGAGAGGAGCCTTTGGCAGCGGGACATTTACAGACTCACTTACTTTTAACCTTTTTTAATAGTAATTTCTTGTTGTTTTTGGGTTAAAATCAATCCATCTTTTTCACATTTTTAATAGATTAGAAGAATTATGTATATAGTACATAAGTATATAGTATAAATGTTTATATGTATATGTAACTCTTTAGCACGCTCCACAATATTGTTGGGTTTCTATACTAATATTATAAAGAGGTAAATTTTGTTTATAAGTTTGTATGTAGGGGGTAATCTCTGAAACTACTGATCCGATTCGAAAAATTATGTTTGTGTTGAATATCCTGTTTACTGGGAAGGTTATAGGCTATATTACATCACGGTATGACACATAGGAGTGAAGCAGTAACTATAAACACGAGTAAAACCGCGAGGGGCATCTTGTTTTTTACAAATAACCAAGCAAAATAATTAAGCAATTACCAAGAACTCGTTAAAAATGTCCAGTTTAACCCCAAATAGGGGTGTAAATAACCTTTTAAATAATTACAACGAAAACTTGTAAAGAGCGAGTCGGCCCCTCGCGCTGGGTTCTGTAGCACCAGGGCCGTAAACAGGCTCCCCGTGCGCTGGAATAGGGCGCATACCCTAAAGGGGTGTAACAATTACCTCACTGGGTTTTCGCTACGTTTTAGATCATGTATGAAAATATAATTTTAACCAACCAAGCGAACAAGTTTCAAGCAAACTTTCATCCTCTATTTTATCCCCTTGGTGGTAGAATTAATCAAAATCCTTCCTTAGCGGATGCCTACGTCATAACATCCACCTGCACGCCACATTTCAGCCCGATCCGTCCAGTGGTTTGGGCTGTGCGTTGATAGATCACTATGTCAGTCAGTCAGTCAGTCACCTTTGAGTTATATATATTTAGAATTTTTTTTGTCATATTAACTGACTAACATGGCGTACTTCTAACCATGCATAAAAATTAAAGATGAGAATTTAACGATCAAATGATTTAACTGAACAATTTTTATTATGAAAAATTATAATGAAAGATATCGTTTGAAAATTCGTGATTTTCGTTCCGCATATTGTTACTAAATAAAAAAATTAGACTATATGGACTCTAATAAGCGATACTGTGTCAAGCCACACGGACTCCATTTTGAGAAAATGGCGTCTGTAGATGTCAAACCTATTTTTATTAGTTCGAAGAAGTATTTGTCCATCTTTTTTTTCTATTTTGATAAAAGCTATAATGTATTAAAAGCAGATTTGTATAATATTTTTTTTTATTTAATTATAAGTTTTACTAATACATGTGATTATTTTATGTTGAAATGTGATACACACTTCAATATACGAAACATTAAAATAAGGAATCTTTGTCTTCTTTTGTTAGTTTAGATGACTTTAAAAATATTTCGAAAATTGTTTAATACGTCAGAATACATTAATATCTCCGAATTTTACTCTTTGTGGCTTGACACATTATTGTTTATCATCATGTCTATGTATAAAACAACAGTTCTGTTTAAGTCGGCTATATTTATTGTAATTAATTATGAATAGAATACGGAACTCTAAAATAGGGTTAAAATTAACGTAAAATCGGTATGTGTCCTACTTTAACTTGTCGGTGACAAAATTATGACGAGATCATTGAACCCCACGTGATTCTGTCACGCATGCGCAGCGCCGCGCTACGTTTTAGATAAGGATTTTATCAATTTAGTATAAAACATTATGTTCTAATATCGTAGGGGTAATACTTATTTTTCGCTTAATGTGTTTGTCAGCCTATGTATATATGGATGCTGATAAGCAATAATGTGTCAACCCACAAAAAGTCGAATTTAGAGATATTGATGTATTCTGATAATGCATTTCGTATTTAACATTATACAAAAATTTTTCAAGTCATTTAAACTAAAAAAGTACGGAAAAAAGTTTCTTAATCAAATGCTTAGAATATTGAAGTAAGTTTCATATTTTGGATTATGCAATAATTTAATATATTTGAAAAACTTATTATTAGATAAAAATCTTTACTAGCCTATCTGCTATTAATTAATAATACTTTTTATCAAAATAGAAAAGAAAAGATGGATATATGCTTCTTCAAACAGATGTGTTAAGAATAGGTTCGAAATCTTTAGACGCCATTTTCTCAAAATAAAGTCCGTGTGGCTTGACACAGTATTGCATATCAGCATCCATATATATGATGATAATAATCAAAAAATTTTTTTTCTTATAGAGGCAATGGATTTAATAGAATTACATGTCTGTACTTGAACTTACATAATGTTAAATGTATAACGCATTTTCAGAATACATTATTGCCTATCAACATCCATATATGGATAAGCAATAATGTGTCAACCCACAAAAGGTTAAATTAAAATATATTGATGATTTTTGATACTGCATCGCGTAATTATCATTAAAAAAAGTTCTATCTAAACTGATACTGATCTGGGGGCCTATACAAAATGCTTAGCGATTCTCGAAATTTATTGTAGAAAACACCAAATGTATGGAAAATGACATAAGGCTTAGAAAAGTCAATTGCTTATTTTTTAGCGATTTATTTGTTCGTTATCATATTTCTGATTTGAAAAAATCTTACTGGGTTGGTTTGCTGTTCATTCATTCAGGCAGACTATATAACATCACGCTACGACTAAAAAAAGCAAAGAAGTAAGCAGGGTCGTAATTATAAGTGGCAGGGCTGGCAAAAAGCCATGGGCCCCTGACCCGAGAGGGCATCGGCCTAAAGGAACCTTAATTATAAAAATGTTATTAAAATGAAATTGTTATTTCACTATAAATATGTATAAACTTATGCTCTTGATAATAAAACTCATCAGATATTTAACTAAAATGCACACAATATTATTAATAGTGTTGGGTAACTACTTAAGTGGTTTATTAAAATTAAGTAATAACGTGACGATTTTTACTGGGAACCCCATCCAAAGAACTTGCCGCGGGCTCCAGATGGTATAGTTACGCTTCTAGACTTAAGCTATCTAGTTAGCTATGTAGTAGCAATATTGTCTCCTACGGTCTAGAAATCACATCAAAATCTAGATCAGATAAACAGACTATGTTTCAATCTGTTGAAACAGAAAATTGTTTAACGGAAAAGTTGTACCATTATCGTGTGAGCATTGTTATTGTGATTGTAGTGAACTAGCCGTTCTCCGCAGCTTCGCACGCGTTTACTCGGGAACTTTCAACACTCTTTTTAACTCCTTAGAGGAGGAATTTTCGAAAATCCTTTCTTGGTGCACTCTTATGATATATAAAGAACGTTGGTGCAAAATTTCACGGTTATAGACGCAGCGGTGTCAGCTCTGCTGATAGATCGGTCAGTGAATATGTCAGTCCGTTAGTTTTGATTTTTATATATATAGAATATTTGCCCCTCGTTACTGCTTCGCTCTTATGAGTCGTAGCGTGATGTAATATAGCCTATAACCTTCCTTAATAAACGGGCTATTCAAAGCAAAAATATTTTTTCCATATCGGATCAGTAGTTACATAGATTACCCCTAACGGACAAACTTGCAAGAAATAATATCTGTTTATAATATTAGTCTAGATTATTTTTTTAACCGACTGTGCGAGGCAAATGAGAGTAATGTGTTTATCAATCTATGTATTCTTGATAAATGGCACGTCGTTTAATTCGTCACGACATGAAAGCATATAAATTAAAAACAAACAAAATGGCCGATTTTGGATGTCATTATGTAAAAACCATGTCAAGTGGGGTATCGTTGAATAGGTATTTAAAAATCATTTTTAGGTTTCTCATATCGTGTTTCAATCGGAACTACCGTTTAGGATCTATAACGATTTAAAGTTGGTCAGTAACGATGCTCACTTCAGGCGTTTAGACAGAACTGATATTGATACGGTACTGACTGCAGATGGTCTTGTTATACAATCGGGTTTTTGATTTTTTCAATTAATTAGTTGTTGATATTCACAGCTTTCGTAATACTTACTCTTACCATGTTACAGAATTGTTTTATGTGACTTATGAGAGTAAAACAATGAATACAATTCTCGTCTTACGTCGAGGTTAAAAAGCGTGGCGCGTTGGCACCCTTTGGGTGGAGTAAAAATGGATTATTTCAATCAATATGACCGCGTTTCTGAATTGTCTGTTGATTCGATTCCCGGTTGCAACAACCGGAAGAATTCCTAGTTCCCCTCCCAATCATAATTCGTTTTCCGGTTAAACAATTTAATAAACTTTAAACTATTCTAAACGAATTTAACAACATTTTTATAGTTAAGACTTAAAAAAATAATAATTTCGTTAACTTGAATAATATACATATTCCAATTATTTTGATTATACAACTAAATTACTAAATCGATTTTAATAAAAATTTTACTGGATGAATTTGAAAGTATAACTTTTGAAATCGTAAAAATACTTTTCATAACCGGCTAAGAGATGGAGTTATGACGTAAGATACATTAAAAAGAATACGCTACGAATTGAGAACCTTCTTCTCTTTAAAGTCGGCTAAAGACACCGACTTTAAAAGCGAGATACGTAATATTCCAATTATTTTGATTATAAAACTATACTTCTGAACCGATTTTAATAAAAATTTCATGGGACCAATATAGAAGTAGCTCTTTCGAATAAAAGGTTTTCGATCGATTAAGTGATAAGGAGATAATAATTTCGTCAACTGAACGTTACGGGCGTTACAGTATGAGAACGTGCTATTTTTTAAAGTCGGTTAATAAATAAAGAATATGTTTGTTGATTCGGCCAATCGGAATTTTTAAATCTTTTAAAAATAACTTAAACAATAATATTAAACTTGATTTTACACGCAGATAAGCAATACTGTGTCATGCCACACGGATTTCACATTGAGAAAATGGCATCTAAACATGTCAAACCGATTCTTAAAAAAATGTTTGAAGAACTATATATGCATCTTTTGTTTTCTATTTTGATAAAAAGTTTGATGAATTAATAGCAGATGGGCTAGTAAAAAGTTTTTCAAATATATGCGATTATTGCATAATCCAAAATATGGAACACACTTCAATATTCTAAACATTAGATTGAGTAATTTTTTTCCGTACTTATTTAGTTCGTACGTAACGAACCATCAGAATACATCAATATCTCTAAATTAGACTTTTTGTGGGTTGACACATTATAGCTTATCAGTTTATCATAAACAATATGAAAATACATTAAAAAGTAAATTCAAAACGAAATTAAAATTATCTTAAACAGTTTTTTCAACTAAAAATAGCGGACTCTATATATAGGTCACCTGGGGTAGAACTGACCTAGAAACACGGTTGTCATAGCGACCGCCGCCATATTGCGGTCGCCATGGCAACGCGCATGCGCACACACGGCCTCGCTTAAGGCGTGATGATAAGAAGTGATAACAATGCGTTAGGAATTAGAAGGACCTTATGAAGTAACTCCCTTGAAATTTTGTAAATAGAAATTTTAACTGACTTCCAAAAACCGAGCAGGATCTAAATTCGTTTTTATGTATTATCATTTTTCTTTTGTTTGAGAGGGTATACTCTTAAATATTGAATAATTTATACATGCCACTAATAAGTAATACTACGTTAAGTCAGTGTGTAGTTGATTTTGAGAAAATGGCGTCTAAACGTCAAACTTATTCTTAACAAATTTGTTTGAAGACGTATATATCCATCTTCTCTTTTCTATTTTGATAAAATGTATAATAATTAAAAGCAGATAGATATAATTAAAAATTTTAATCTAATAATAAGTTTTATCAAATATATTAGATTTTTCCATATTGCAAAATATTGAGCGCACTACAATATGCGAAACAATAAATGAAGATACTTTTTTCCGTATATGGACGCTGATAAGCAATACTGTGTCAACCCACACGGAGTTCATTTTGAGAAAATGGCGTCTAAAGATGTCAAACCTATTCTTAATCAATTTGTTTAAAGACGGATTTATACATCTTTTGTTTTTTATTTTGATAAAATATATAATGAATTAAAAGCAGAATAACATGTGCAATGTGTTATCCAATAATAGGTTTTTCAAAAATTTGAGATTATTGTATAAATTGCAAAATATGGAACGCACCTGAAATTTGGAACATTAAATTAAGAAACTTTTTTTCCGTATTTATTTAGTTTAAATGACTTGAATTCATTTTTAATATTATTAAGTAGGGGTCGCTGAATCAAAATACATCAATATCTCCAAATTCGTCTTTTTGTGGGTTGACACATTATTGCTTATCAGCAACCATATATTTAGCTTAAATGGCATAAAAAAAATTTCTTTATAACTAGAGAGCAGAACTCATAAGTGTATTACTCGCCATAGATTATTTATAGTTTAGGCTGTTCGTAATAGTCGGTGCACTGATGTGAAATAAGTCTCGAGGCAGACAAGGTCTAGGAAACCCTACGACTGTAACACCTAGCCGGTGATGTTAAAGCTTGTTGATAGTTTATTTTTCTAGCAATACTTCAGTGAAACAAGAATTTGTATCTGTTACGTGAAACTGTTTGAAGTTGGCTGAAGAAATATTTCTAGCTGTCTCTTGTGGGTTCACTCGTGTTTATGGTTACTGCTTCGCTTCTATGCGTCGTAGCGTGATGTGATATAGCCTAGAATTTTTCAATTCGAACCAGTAGTTCTTAAAATTAGCGTTCAAACAAACAAACTCTTCAGCTTTATAATATTAGTATAGATATTTGTGAAGTAAGTCCGAAGTAGAAGAATATAACCAAACGATATTGAAGAGTTCCTTAATTTATCTTCGAAAATATACATACTAATATATTATATACTAAAACCATTCTAAAAAAAAATTGAGAAAATCGCACACATTTAAAAGGATTAAATAAAGAAACCGACGAAAAATGCAAAATTCACTATTTCGCCTATTTAGACGAGATCATCATTACATCAGTTATTTTGATTTTAAAACTAAACTACTGAACCGATTTCGATGAAATTTCTACAGGACCAGTCAAAAAGCATATCCTTTCAAACATTAAAACAATTTTCAAATTCGGTTTACAAATAACGGAGTTATGGGGTAAGAAACATTATAATATTTATAATTTTTTTTTTCAATAATTTAAACCGACTTCAAAAACGAACCTAAGAGATTCAAATGAATTAAGAGGCATAAAATGAATGTTTTCTACAACATTATGAAGTCGACGTTAAGTCAGATCTTTTTCATGTTATTTACCTATTCAAACAAAAAAAATTGAAAATCGGTCCACCAAAGGCGGAGTAATCGGTGAACATCCATAAAAAATTCCCGACGAATTGAGAACCTCCTCCTTTTTTGTAAGTCGGTTATAAAGTATACCGCGTTTCACGTAAGTGGTCGCTCTGAACACAAGGCGAGTCCGAACTCGCGCATAATACAGTCGAGTTAACAAGAGTTAACATTGAATGCATATGTTACGAATATGAATGTATTTTGTTATAATCTTACTGAATATTTTCAACCGGTATATGACATTTATAATCTACTAGCAATTGCTCGCGGCTACGCTCGCGTATATTTTGAAATTTCAGCTAAATAAATCCACCAGCGAAATTGTGACCTTTCCAGATTTTATTACCCTCTAGCGATGATGGATGATTCTGAAATTCTGGGATACATATATTTAGTTATTCTCCCTAAGTAATGTGTGTGCTGAATTTAAGGATAATCGGTCAAAAAAATACATTTCTCCATACAAACTTTACTACCCCCTTGCACCCCAGTGTGGAATAATAGTACCCCGTTTTCTATTTTATATTTCATTACTATCACCCAGAAGTATGTGCATTAAGTTTTAAGTTAATACGACCACGAAATAAGAATTTACAGTTTTTACCCCTTTTCACCCTCTTAGGGGTGAATAATCAAAAAACCCTTTCTTAGTGGATGCGTACAGCCTAAAAGCCACCTACTGCCAAAATTTAAGTTCTGAGCCCCAGCGGTTTAGTCTCTGCGTTGATGAATCAGTCAGGACAAGTGATTTTATATATATAGATATGGGTTTTCTTGACTTATTTCGTAAATAAACACATCTCGGGACGAAACGATTACTCTAGCTCAGCATTAATGAAGGCAAATGAATTTCAACTATTTGAGAAACACATCCGATATGAATTGCACTTGAAACTGTTATTAATGATTTTAACGCATTAATTAGACATGCATAATTATACAAGAATATATAAAATCCCGCAACCAATTTTACATTTGCCACTTAATCAGTTTAAAGCCAAAATAATAAAAAAATCCTTAATAGATAAAGCATATTATTCTATACCAAACTATTTAAGCGATAAAATGGAGTAGATCTATTGTGCGTTGATTTTTTTACAGGATTAAAGGAATGTAATAAAATCCATAATGTATGAATGGTTTTTAAAAGAGTTACTATCGAGTTTCTTGCCGGTTCTTCTCGGTAGAGACTACATTCCGAACCGGTGGTAGCTTAAAAATATCTATAACCAATGGACATGTAACGATTCGAAAGTGCTCTAAAACCTATTTGTATAAAGTATATTTTGAATTTGAATCTGAATTATTAAAGACATGTCTAAACCCTGGTGCCTAATTTAGTGTTCTGCGCAGCGGCATGCGCGTTGCGCATAGTTCAGACGAGAATCGAGGTACAACACGCTATGTAAACTCCTCCATCTTTGAAATCGATTAAAAACAAAATTATTTAAACGTTATGAATAAAAAAAAAATTACTCACCATAATAAGCCATAGCAACCATTTTCTCGTTCATCATTTTGATGTAGTTATATTAATCACAAGTTAACATTTCATACACGAAACTGTTACTGAAACGATTTTGATTGTTACGAGTGGAAAAAATAGGATTATCTCTATTAGCTACTATGGTATATCGTCCATTATTCATTAATTTTAACCCCCGAACAATAAATATAGGAGTTATAAGTCTGACGTGTTTATCTGTGGCATCGTTGGCTAACGAATGGACTGACAGCCACCGAATACTCATTGAGTCCATTTCAACGCCAACATTATTGTATTTACACGAGAAGGATTAACTTATAACGCCGATATTTTCGATTTCGCAAAGTCAATGTTACCTTCTTGGGGCAATGTATATAATAAAATCCCGCAGGTGTTTACATATAATAAATTTAATGTAGAAAAGTCCTTAATAGCGAAATCATATTATTCTGTTGAAGATTATGTAGGTGATAAAGATGCTTGGATTTAGTATACGCTGGATTCACACAGGATGTTTAATATATTTGTAACTCATAAATGTAAAACATTTTAAAAGAGAAACTATCGAATTTCTTGCCGGTACTTCTCGGTAGAATCTACATTTCAATTTAATTTTCAAGTGCTTATAAGATTCTACTTGAATAAAGTATATTTTTATTTCGATACTCCTGCTGTGTGAGGAGTTTCGTATCAGCTGATTGCAGATGACGTGCAGTATCAGGTCACAGTTAGTAACTATATTGTTTTAATATAATGCAAAGTGAATAAGATTTTTTTAGGTATTTGATTCTTATCGTTATATTTTTTTAAATTCACGCAATGTCTTTATATATTATAGCCTGTGTGTTATTCTGATGTATAAGCTATATTATTGTTAAGTTTCATTAAAATCCATTCAGCAATATTCGCGTGGAAGAATAACAAACATCCATAAATCAATTTTCACGTTAATAATATTAGTAAAGACTAACTGATGTACGCGACTTCGTCTGCGAATAAATAAAATTTCTAAAATAAAAGTATCCTAAGTTATTTCTAATATCATTAGCTATCTGCGATTAAAAGTCTCGTCATAATCGGTCCGACCGTTTTCAAGATTAGCCGCAACAAACAAATAGACAGGGAAAAAAAATGTATTTTTGATGTACCGTTAGTACTTATTTCTACCGACTTCAAAATGTTATATAGCCTAAGTTACACCTTATAACATTACCTATCTGTGAGTGAAAGTCCTGTTCAAATTGGTCCAGCCGTTTCAGAAATTAGCCAGAACAGACAAAAATTTTTAAAATTTTTATTTCTGATGTCAGTACCGTATATACTTACATAAGCATTTAGTTAAAAGCTGTTAATTTGAAATTACAACCCGACACTACAATTTTATTTATTTGTAATGTTACAATCACGTTATCTTAAATCAATGTAACACATTAACTGAGGTTCTCAGAATTATCGTGATTGTAATAACATCAAAACCACGTAATATCAGATAATTAAAATGAAATCACTTTGTAGTAAAATTATCAATATAAATGATAAAATATTGTCCATAACTAACTTTTGCTCGTGACATCGCTCGCCGTTAAGTTTATATCTCCATACAAATTATTAAACGAATTAAGATAACACGGAATTCTGAGCATGAACGTTTGCTTTTAGCCGACTAAGCATTGGAGGGTAATGTGTTTATTACACTTTGTATATTTTTCTTTACTTGTATTATTTAGCAGACATATATGGCGTATTACTAGCCACAGATAAGAGTTAGATAAGAAATTATAGATTGAATTAATGAACTGAATCATTTATTATAATGTAAAATTATAATGAAAATAAAATTGTGAATAATTCGTGAAATTCGTTGGTACAAGTAAAGAAAAATAGATAATATGCATGGATTTGTACTTTGGACGCATTGTTTGATTATTAATGACGACGCGAATGTCATAGAAAGTATAATAATTTTGAAAAAAACAAAATGGCCGATTTTAGACGCTATAATGTGAAAAAAAAAATCGACGAACTGTATGAAGTGTGGAATCGTTGAATAGGTGTTTAAAAATCATTTTTAGGTTTCTTATATAATTTTTTAATCAGATCTACCGTTTAGGATCTATAACGATTTTAAGTTGGTCAGTAACGATTGTCTATGGTCTTTTTACGTAGTCGGGTTTTTGTTTTTTTTTCAATGAATTGCTTCTTCATATTAATATTATTTGAATGCTTATCAAGTAATGAGTCAACAGACAACTGCGTCAACTATTTAACATTATAAAAAAAATCAAGTTATATAAACTTATAAGCCGAGATGGCCTAGTGGTTAGAACACGTCGATCTGTACCGATGATCACGGGTTCAAGCCCCGGCTAGCACCGCTATGTTTTCAAGTGCTAAATTTGTGTTTATATTCATCTCGAGCTCGGTGAAGGAAAACATCGTGAGGAAATCATGACACGTGTAGCTACCAACCCGCAGTGAAGCAGCGTGGTGGATTAAGCTCTAAACCTTCTCCTTAATAGGAGAGGAGGCCTTTGCCCAGCAGTGGGACATTCACAGGCTGTTATTTTACTTTACTTTACTATATAAACTAACTAAGTACGGAAAGACGTTTCTTGATTTAATGTTTCGACTTTCAAGTGTGTTCCATATTTTGCAATTTATACAATAATCTCAAGTATTTTAAAAACTTTTTATTACATAAAATATTAAATATAATCAATCTGCTTTTCAAGGTGAATATATACAAAATATTACATAATATGACATGTTTAAACGCCATTTTATCAGAATCAAGTCCGTGTGGCTTGACACGGTATTGCTTATCATTGTCTATTTAATCTTTTTTTTTATATTTCCGTAAGATTTTTCAAATATTTCCTTTCCTGACAATTACGAACAAAAAAAAAATTAAACAATTACAAATAGCCGTTCTGTATATCTTCTTTTTACCACAGTCGGTTAACAATTTAATCAGTAGAACGCTAGTTAAAAACGAATGACATGCATTTTCCGATAACATTAGTGATGTGAACGAAACGTTAGAAATATATCGATAATTTAGATTTTTGAATTTTTTTTATTCTTTAATAGATTTTAACTAAATATGGATGCTGATAAGCAGTATTCTAATAATGCGTCACGTGTTTAACATTATTCAAAAATGAGAAAATATGTATATATACTTCTTCAAATAAATTTATTTAGGATAGATTTAAACGCTATATCCGTGCCGCGCTGCTTGACATAGTATCGCGTATCAGCTTCCATAAATGGATGCTGATAAGCAATAATGTGTCAACCCACAAAAAGCCAAATTCGAAGATATTGATGTATTTTGATACTGCATCACCTATTTAACGTTATTCAATAAAAATAAAGTCATATAAACTGAAAGTAGGAAAAAAGTTTCTTAATTGTTTCGAATTTCAAGGTCGTTCTTTATTTTGTAATTTATACAATTATCTCATATATTTAAAATAATTTTTATTAGATAATATATTAAATATATCAACTTGCTTTTAATACATTATAACTTTTATCCAAAAAGGAAAGAAAATATTGGCAAATTCTTATTAAAACAAATTGATTAAGAATAGGTTGACATCTATAGACGACATTTTCTCAAAATGAAGTTCCTGAGGCTTAACACAGTATTGCTTATCAGCGTCCATATAATAATACATACGCTATTTTTAACCGACTCCAAAAGAGTTCCCTGATTACTGGGAAACGGCTTAACCGATTTGGTTATATTTATGGTATGCTACACTCATAGAAATTTCAAAAAATGGGTCAAAGTTTATTTTTTAAATCAAAATAACCGGAATAAGTGTGTCATTCACATAAACGGAATTACGTCATTTACTGGTGTCTATAATTTTTTTAAGACTCGTTTTAAAACCAACAAGAACGAAGCGAAAAAATCCCAAAAATTCACTTTCAAAAATTTCAATTCCTAATAAAATTATTGAATTTTGAAATTCAAGGACGTATTAACGATAATATGCGCGTTGTGTACTAATTATTTCGCAGTCGGTTAATAATTAAACAGATCATGTCAAGGTGAATGACAAGAGTTACGAAATTCGACGTGTGTCTTTTGTTTGTAGTGAATGTATGGGTGTATGCACGTGATTTATACGTAATTCCTATATCTGTACTAATATTAGAAGAGGTAAAGTTTGTTTGTATGTATGGAGATAATCTTAAAACGTAATGAACCAATTCGAAAAAATCTGTTTGCATAGTTAGCGAAGCAGTAACTATAAAAGCCAATGACAATTACCAATCCAAGACTAATCTGGAAGTCATACCTTTCAAATAAAAAAAAGAAATAAGCATAATTTTACCTCTTTATAATATTAGTGTACAAGTATAGATATGTAAACCATAAACTGCCTTTTTTGAAATCGGTTAAACCAAACAGTGACCGCTTTCCAATCAATAACAATTTACCGATATGAAACGTGACATATAAAGTGACATTGACAGACTGACGCAGAGGAATTACGTAAAATAAAAAAAACATCACGATGATAATAATTTTTTTTTCCTACCTGACTCTCGCGGTTTCACTCGCTCTTATGAGCCGTAGCGTGATGTAATATAGCCTATGACATTCTTCAATAAACGGACTATCCAACGCAAAAAGAATTTTTCAAATCGGATCAGCAGTTTAAGAGATTACCCCTTGAATACAAACTTACAAATAAATTTTACCTCTTCATAATAGAATATATAGATAAATAAGGTTTTTAAGAAACAAATAAATTATTGGAAAAATCAAAAACGCAACTGCGTAATAAGACCATTTGCGGTCAACAGTTCTGTCTAAAAGCCTATAAGTGAGAATCGTTACTGACCAACTTTAAATCGTTATAAATCCTAAACGGTAATTCTGATTGAAAAACGATATGAGAAACCTGAAAATGATTTTTAAATACCTATTCAACGATACCCCACTTGACATAGTTTGTGCATTTTCACATATGGATGCTGATAAGCAATAATTTGTCAACCCACATAAAATCAAATTTTGAGATATTGATGCATTTTGATACTACGTCACCTATTTCACATGATTCAAAAAAATTTCAAGTAATCTAAACTAAATAAGTATGAAAAAAAGTTTCTTGACTCAATGCTTCGAATTTCAGGTGCGTTCCATATTTTGAAATTTATAAAATAATTTCAAACATTTAAATACTTATTATTAGATAACACATTAAATAAATCTATCTGCTTTTGATCGATTTATTGAAAGGAAAGATGAATATACACGTCTTCATCAAATTGATTAAGAATCCGTTTGACATCTTTAGACGCCATTTTCTCACAACGAAGTCCGTGTGGCTTGATATAGTATTGCTTATCAGCGTCCATATTATGACGTCCAAAATTGGCCATTTAAATTTTTTTTATGCTTTCAATGACATCCGCGTCGTTATAAAGGACGAGTCATTTATCAAAATCGGTCCACGCATTTGGTCTAAATATTGCCACGATGATGGTCAGTAACGATTCTCACTTACAGACTTTTAGACAGAACTGATATTGACACTGACACGGTACTGACTGCAGATGTTCTTGTTACACAGTCGGGTTTTGATTTTATTAATCAAAATCTTGTTTTAAGCTTTGGGGTGTTAACAGGGCGTTATGACTCCCATGACCTCATGGTATAACGCATGTCGTTTAACAAACCCCACAAGCGACACAACGTTAGCTGGTTATGTAATATTAACGCCATAGCTTCAATTTGACCTACATAGCATGGCTATGTCAAAGAGGTCATGACATGAGCCAGTGACCTATATGCTATGTATATGTACTTGCGACTTTTCTCTACAGTTTTATATAGCCTTATATTATAGTTGCTGGACCAGTGGTTTCACACGCGTTAATTTGAGGTAAATTTATATTTATATAATGTATACCTTATATACTTGAATCAGATATTATTTACACAATTTAAAGACAATTGTAAAAATAAAAGTAGCCTAATGAAAGGATTTAGTTAATGAATGATCGAGCTTTGCACGGATTCTTTTTTTGGTTAATCGTTTGTTATGGAAATTATATTTAGATTTAGATTTAGTACGCAGAAAGATATATAAAGTGGGGCAAACAAGCAAATAGTACCACCTCATGTTAAGTGGTTACCATTGCCGTGACATCTGCAACACCAGGGGCGTTGCGGGCGCGTTGCCTTTGACAGAAAGGTGTCTATACACTCGACGCTTGAAAACCCCCAAATTATAGCGCTCTATGAAAACCCCAGGAGGTAAATCATTCCACAGCCTGCACGTACGCAGGAAAAAAGATCGTGAAGCCTGCACATTGGATACCGAGTCTTGAGGCGAAGAGTGCGATGCTGAAAGCGAGACGATGGGACCAAGCCAAAAAGTTCATCATATATACACATATATTTGTATATATGTGTATACATAATCAGGATGGAAATTATTTTGTGACGTCAAATACTATTAACGTAACATAACGTCTCGCATCGCATTTTTAAAAAAGGGTTAACCGACTTCAAAAGTAAAATACGTAATTGACATACGCATTTGATTTTGATAAATTAATGGATGGATCAAAATGGAAGTATACCTTTTCAAATAAAAAAAAAATAATAAAATAGGGTAGGAGGTTTAAGTTGTTATTATATATTTTTTTAATTATAGACCTTGATATTACCTGCATTAAATAAACAAATACATAACGAAGGTCAGATTTTATACACAGATATACATATATTTGTATATATAATTAGGTGAATTAACCTATACAGGTAAATAAAATTGAAGTGAATAGCTTTTAACTAAATTCATATGGAAGTCACTCACATCGAAAATATTTTTTTTAAATTCTTATCTGACTTTATATAAGTACATATATATGCATTATTTAAAAATAACACATAGGTATATTAACACGGACGAAACGACGAACTTAATTACTTATATAGAGCTAAAATTTTTAACCAGATGCACAAAAGAAATTCCTCGCGTTTTTATAAAAATTCGGGGACATACGAAACTTACAGACATCTATATACGTACTTAAAAAAGTGAAAGGTCATTCACTCACTCATCACGAAAGCTAAGTAACTACAAGTGCTAGGAGTTTCAAATTTTGCATGGCTTTTCTTTTTAGGACATAGATGCTCACTACGACGAAATTTTTCGAAATTCGACCTCTAACATAAAACGGGGGTTGGAAGTTTGTAAAAGTCCTATATACGGGTATAAATACGGGTCGATAACATTTATATCGATTAAAAACATAATCAAATCGATAGATTAAATCGTTGGAACATTAGCTCATTAACCTATAAAACGAAAAGGTTAAAACGCTACGCGAATACATAATGTGTGTATTGCGACAAGGTTCTTAATTCTTACAACGGTAGCATTACGTTTTGTAGTCACGCTTATTGTTAATCCGTTCTAACCGACTTCAAACACAGGAGGTATTCGATCTATATTAATTTAAGTTTGTATGGATGCAATTTCTTAAATCTATTGATCTGATTTAGATGTAGTTTTCACCGGCCGCGTAAGGGGGGGGGGGGGTCTGTATAATGTGTTTATCAGACTATGTATGTTTGTAAATGATACTTCGTTAGATTCGTCATGAGAGCACAAATGTCATAGAAAACAAAGAATATCGACCGCTAGGCGAACGCCAGTATAAATAACAGAGCAAGTTGTATAAATCAAAATAATATATGTCACAAAAAGTCAAATTCGGAAATATTTATATTTTCTGATAATGCGTCATGTTTTTAACAATATTCAAACAATGTTCATGTCATCAAAATGTAATAAATACGGAAAAAAGTTTCTTAATTTAATGTTGCGAATATTTAAGTGTAATCCATATTTTGCATAATGCAATAATCTAATATATTTGAAAATATTCGATAAAACTTTTATTACACAAGATAACACCACTTCAAAACTCATTTAAAATTTAAATCAAAACAGTTATTATAAGCGTCAAGTAATATGGCAAATACAGACACATGTTTAATAAAAATAAAAACATCGACAATTATATTAAATATTTATCGATAACGCTGCATCACTACAAGCTTGTTTGTAACACAAGGTCACTCGCGACAAAACAGCACTATTGAAATGATTTCGTATTGAACGTGAACGTTACTTCACATTATAGGTATTCGAGGTAGCTCAGGATACGAAATCCAAATATTTTTATTCAGAACAGTTCCCACCCCTTCGTCAGTGTTTAATTTTTTTTTTGTTCACGCAGGGGAAATCTTCAAAAAGATACCCGATTCCTGGGGGGAGATCGGGTTATGAGGAGAATTATACCCACTAAAACCCCTGCGATGGCCTTTCTCATTACGGACATGGAGAGGCCTCGGGATCGCTTGCGCATGCGCATCCGCTGCCCCTCCCGTGCGACGCTCGTGGCGGAGCTCGTCTCAGAAGGGCAAAGTGTGGTCTTGCCTCCCCGCATCAGTGTTTACTTAGGAATTTGATAGCTAACTAAGTTTTATTTTAAACTATTTTCAAAAATCCTTTCCTAGTACACACTTACGACATTTGGATGTTGATGATGTGTCAACCCACAAAAAGTTGAATCCGGAGATATTGAAGTATTCTACTAATGTGTCTGTATTCAAGTCATCTAAACTAAATAAGTACGGAATAAAGATTCTGTAGCTAATGTTCTGATTACTGAAGTGTGAACGTTATTTTGTAATGTACAATAATCTATTTGAAAAACTTATTCTTTGATAAAAATCTTTATTAAATCAATCTGATTTTAATTCATTATACTGTTTATCAAAATAAAATAGAAAAGATATACTGCTTAAAACAAATTTATCAAGGATAGGTTTGACATGTTTAGACGCCATTTTCTTAAAATGAAGTCCGCGTGGCTTGAAACAGTATTGCTTATCAGCGTTCAACTGTTACCAGGTTACAGAGTTGTTTTATGTCACTTACAAGATTAAAACCAATGTAATTCTCTTCTTATAAAAAGTCTTTGAGCAGAACTTATAAGTGTAATAATCGTCGTATAAAACATACTCGAAACGAATATCTCGAATTTTAGAGCATAATTTTTCGTTATAAAAAATGATTCAGTTCAATCACTTTATTGATAATTTATCATCTCTAACTTATGTGGACGCTGATAAGCAATACTATGTCAACTACACGGACTCCATTTTGAGAAATGGCGTCTAAAAATGTCAAACCTATTCTTAATAAATTCGTTCGAAGACGTATATATGCATCTTCTCATTTATAATTTTGGTAACAGGTATAATAAATTGTAACCATATTGGTATAATAAAAAGTTTTATTTGGATGGTGATATGCAATAGTGTGTCAACCCACAAAAAGTCATATTCAGAGATATTGATGATTTTGATACTGCATCACCTTTTTAACATTATTGGAAAAGTTCAAGACATATAAACTAAATAAGTACAGAAAAAAGTGACTTAAAATAATTGTTTCGAATTTCAAGTGCGTTCCATATTTTGCAATTTATACAATAATCTGAAATGATTGAAAAACTTTTTATTTGATAATATATTAATTATATCAATCTGCTTTTAATTCATTATACGTTTCATCAAAAAAGAAATGAAAAGATGGATATTTGTGAAGAATAGGTTTGACATCTTCAGACGCCATTTTCTCAAAATGAAGTCCGTGTGGCTTGACACATTATTGCTTATCAGCGTCCATTTAAGAATAAGTTTTTCAAATGTATGAGATAATTGTGAATTGCAAAATATGGACCACACTTCAATATTCGAAATATTAAATTAAGAAACTTTTTTCTGCACTCATTTAGTTTGGATAACTTTAATTTTTTTAATTATGTTAAATGGATGCTGATAAGCAATAATGTGTCAACCCACAAAAAGTCAATTTCGGAGATATTGATGTATTTTCATACTGCATCACCTATTTAACATTATTCAAAAAATTTTAGTCATATAAATTAAATAAGTACTGAAAAAAGTTTCTTAATTGATTGGTTCGAATTTCAAGTGCGTTCCATATTTTGCAATTTATACAATAAATCTCAAATATTTGGAATACTTTTTATTAGATGATATATTAAATATATCAATCTACTTTTAATTCATTAAACTTTTCGTCAAAAAGCATAGGAAAAGGTAAATATATACTCCTTCAAACATATTTATTAAGAAGTTTGCCATCTTTAGACGCCATTTCCTCAAAATGAAGTCCGTGTGGCTTGACACAGTATTGCTTATCAGCGTCCAAATATGTAACGCATTATTAGAACATCAATATATCCGAATTCGACTTTTTGTGGGTTGACACATTGTTGCTTATCCGTGTGTGGTTAGAAGTACGCCATATTTGACCGTTAAATAATACAAAGAAAAATCGACTCTAATTACATAATGAATTATTTATAAAACATTGTTAACAAAAACAAATAACCTTACTTTTTGTAATGTTAGTAAAAATGACATCTCTAACAATGACTTGAACCTTGACACAGTATAGCAAGGTTTTATAAAAGGTTGAGGAAAAAACGGATTTTACGCAAAAAATATGTTGATTTTGATGTAGTTCTTATTATTTATTATTTATAATAATATTATAAGAGGTAAAATTTGTTTCTAAGTATGTATGTAGAGGGTAATCTCTGAAACTGTTAATCCGATTTGAAAAATTCTTTTCGCGTTAGATAGTCCGTTTATCGAGGAAGGTTATAGGCTATATTACATCACGCTACGACGTCGGTGCCGTGATAAACGCGATATTAGAGTGAACTTTTTACGACGTATACTCCAAAACTACTAATATTTAGAAACTTATGGCCATTTGAAAGGTACATTATTCTAGATGGTCATAGGCTATATTTTGTGTATATATGCGTATGATCCATACTGATAAATAAAATTGTAATGTCTGTTTGTAATATCAAATTAAAAAATTTTTACTAAATGCATATAAAAATTTATATGGTACTGTTTGTTCCGGCTAATCTTTGAAACGGCTGTACCGATTGTGAAGAGACTTTTTCAAACAGATAGTTAATGTTATAAGAAGTAACTTAAGCTACTTTTTGTTAGAAATTCCCTTTATTTAAATTTTAAAATAAAATCTACATTAACGCAAGCAGTAAACTTATAAAACCGACCACGTGCATAATTTTCGTCATATACTATTTTGATAAAATTTATATAGAGTATATCATTATTACAAATCTATTGACACCTTAATTATCAAAATCAGTAGTTTAGGCGCTACGGTGGAACAAACATACACACACATTGCTAAAACCATTACCCTCACTTTTGGCTTCGCCGGCTAAAAGCTAGTACAGAATATACGTAACTCTACTCTATATATATCTTGAAGTACCTTTTTTAACAGACTTAAAAAATGTTCTGAATTGTTACTTTTTTAATGTTTATTACCTCACAATTTCGTCATTTCTTAATTGACTTTGAAAAATCTTTTAATGTTTGAAAGTATATGCTTCCAAATTTTATCAAAATCGGTTCAGTAGTTTAGTTTTAAAATTGAAATAACTGGTATAACTGTCGTCCAAATAGACGGAAATGCGTATTTTGAAATTGGGTTCTTTTTTTAATCTAATTATAGGTTATAAAAATTATTACATAAAATAAATATTTAATATTAACGTTTATTTTAAATAGAAAAATGTTGAGCGATTTTAAAATGTAAAAAGACTCATGTATATGTACGATTCTACACAATATTATCATTCTCTACATATTTAGTATTTAGGAAATAAAAAATATTATTGTCTTTTTTAACAATGTTAATCAATTTAATAATATTATTAATATATAAAAAAATAATAATTTATTAAATCTGATGTAAAATATTTTAAGTTATTTATTTTTATTTTTTTTTATAAAAAAAAAATATTGTTGCCAGCATTACATAATCCATCCTAAATTGTCCTTGCCATCGAACCGCAACGGAAATATTCCTATCAAAGTAACATTAAAAAAACCTATTCAAATAAGAAAAAAAATATTACGAAATATAATATACCAAGTGGATAATCCTAATTTTTTCCACTTTTCATAACATCAAACAGTTCACTGCACTTCTGAACGAACGCACTATTTTTTTTTATAAATAGATTCAGCGCGTCTCCGTTACTAAATTAGTTTGATTTTAAAAAGTTAACGCACGCATGCGCCCTGCTCAAGCGCGTATCTGTACTGACAGCTCAACTGGGCCGCCATTACTGCGACGACTACGCGACCGAATTCGAAAGTCACACTTCCCTATTCACAAACCCGCCGTGACCTACCTATTTATTTTATCGCGTTATCACACTGATATAACTTGTGTAAATTAGGACGTTGTATTGACGTTTTAAAATACGTGTTACTAGTGACCGTTTTAAAATGGTAGCGTTAAGTCTATTATATTCTGAAGTCACGAGGTGATTTTCAGGTTTAGTTTGTAGTCTATGATTCTATTTTAAACACCTAAGCGTATTGCAGCCAAATTGAAAATGTCAAAAGTAGATTTGTTGTTTTTGGTTGAATGTTGTGCGTTTGTTTTTGTTATTTTGAGGAAGTGTACCGTGGGCGATGTTACGAAGCTTGGGAAAACTACGTGTTCGATATTTGGTCTAGTAGAAAGTTTATAGTATAACTAGCGATACTGTATGATTTTAACGTTTGGATAATAAACAAAAATAACTCTAAAGACGAAATCGTATGATTAATAACTCAGTAACACATACAGACTATGGAATATGTTCAATTTAAAGTCATAATTAAGTTGAGAAAGTTAACAAATTAAATTTTCGTAATCAGAAATCCTATTATGAAAATTTTAGCATGTTAAACCGATCGTAGAGTCTTATCGGCATTATATAGCTACGTAAAACTAAAACTCAAATCTTTCAGGATGAAAAGTAAAAGGGATGAAAGAGAATAAGAAGTGAAGGGTGGGTCTAGGCTTCCGGCTCTCTCACTCACCGTACGAACGAGTTTCAGTATTCAAACCGTAGTTATGT
The DNA here is from genome assembly GCA_037950945.1 of Hypolimnas misippus. Lineage (NCBI taxonomy): Eukaryota > Metazoa > Arthropoda > Insecta > Lepidoptera > Nymphalidae > Hypolimnas > Hypolimnas misippus. The sequence goes on from JBBEEQ010000020.1 coordinate 5,904,451, forward strand.
AGGTTTGTATGTTCGCGATTTCTCAAAAACAATTGATCCAATTTGAATGGATCGTGTGCCTGTGTGTACAGCGACAGTTCTGTTATTATATATTTTTCTATGAAAATAATTATTTTTGGTTTCGTATCCGATGGAATTATATTACCGAGCCGCTTCTGTCTTTCAATCCTTCTTGTCAATATTTTATATACCTACCGTAGTAGGTTACTGAGGTAGAGCCTAGCTGTAGCCCACTGGCTTGACTGGGGTGAGGGTAGTTTCAGAAATTTTTATTAATTTTTTTTATGTAAATACGGCGCGTACTTTCATATCATATCATTTTATATACTATCCGCGTTCCGAACCGGTGGTAGCTTCATTATTTATGTATTTTTTTTTTGTTATTTTCATGTATGACGATTTAAAAGTACTCGTAAGAGCCTACTTGAATAAAGTATTTTTTTATTTTGATTTTATCCATTTAGTGAAAAGTTGTTGATTTGAAATTACAAACAGACACTGCAATTTTATTTGTGTATATAGAGAAGGATTGCTAATATTTTTTTTATTATGCCTAAAACACTAAATCAATAAAAAAACATTACATAAACAAGCATATATACTCTTTTGTTAATTGTTAGTCTGTGGTCAATCTTGAAATAATTTTAAAATTTAATGAACTACTGTCGAATTCCGCCCGCTAAGCGACCACTGGCAGATATAAATTTTAATATTGAACGTATGTTCGTAGTTACACGCTGATAAGCAACACTGTCAAGCAACACGGACGCCATTTTAAGAAAATGGCGTCTAAACACGTCAAACTATTCCTAACTTTATTTAAAGACATATCCATCTTCTCTTTTCTGTCTTGATAAAAGGTATAATGAATAAAAAGCGGATTCGTATAATAGAATGTTACATCTAATATTAAGTTTTCAAATAGATTATGCATATTGCAAAATATTAAGTTCACTTCAATATTCGAAACATTAAATTAACAAAATTTTTTCCGTATTTATTTAATTTTTTTTTAAAATAAAGTCTGTAATTTAATAATTGAAAGTAATAGTCCTTAAAATATAATTAACATTAACAAAAACAGATAATTCTATTTAAGATAAAAAAGAAAGAGAAATTAAAAATAACTATATTAAACCTAAGTAACTATCGATGTCACAGTGAGGCAAGGTGCTCACAACACTGGCAGTATTACCTCTGTATGGCCAGACTGATATGCTGGCCGAGGTAGCCGCCAGCGCTTCGGTCACCTGTAGTTTCGACGAGGCGGGAAGACAGCTCTTTGAAAAACTCTTTGCTTCCTCGCCCCAGGACCCCATGGTTTCAACGGCATTAGATGATTTGTTTTTTTTATTTGAATAACGTTAAACACGTGACGCGTTATCAGAATACATCAATATCTCTGATTTTGACGTTTTGCTGGTTGACTCGTAATTGCTTAGGAATATCGTATACTTTTTAGGGTTCCGTACCTTAAAAGGAAAAACGGAACCCTTATAGGATCACTTTGTTGTCCGTCTGTCTGTCTGTCTGTCTGTCGGTCTGTCTGTCTGTCTGTCTGTCTGTCTGTCTGTCTGTCTGTCTGTCTGTCTGTCTGTCTGTCTGTATGTCTGTCGGGCTGTCAACCCTTTTTTCTCAGAAATGCATGAACGTATCATGTTGAAATTAATATCATATACTCAAGTCTACGATGACATGCGGCCGTGAAAAAATTAAAGTTTTAAGTCAACGCAATCAAAAGATAATGGAAAATATGTCGTATATTTTGACCATTTTAGCGTTTTCGCAAGGGAATCAAAACCTATAGGGTACTTCCCATTGACCAATTTAATTTTTAAAGTCTGTAGTCAATCTTGAAATCGTTCGGCTGCGGTCGAATATCGCTAGTAGATGTAAAACCTCATTGTATGCATGTTCGTAGTTGTAGCTAGTAGCTAGGTGACGCGGTATAGTAATAACCCTGTTTTTAACAAAACAGCAAGGCCGCGTCGGCTTGCGTAATGACGCGACTGCAGCGTCACTAGATGCGGGGACTAGAGCGCAGTTCGTACTGACGTTTGAGCGCAGTTTTAAGCCTCTGTCTTACTACAAAACATTTAAACATACGTTAAACGCGTGTTTAAAAAAATCTATACCAAAAATCCGCGTCTAAGGACAGTTTTGAGTTAAACATGCTTTAGATATAGATTAACATACGTTTAAGTGAGTTTAATACATAATATATTTCAAACTTTCGCGATTTACACTATTCATATTTAATATAACGACAAATTTCATATTTAAAATAAGACCTTATCGCGATAACTAATGGTAGTAATACCTTTTTATTGCCCGACGTTTCGACGAAGTTGCATTCGTCACAGCACAGAGTATGCCTTGCTTTGTATGAGACATGCAAAGTCTAAGCGAACGATGTCGCAAAATCAGCTAGTTTCTCTATAAAATGATAAAGAGGTTTTTTTTTATACGTAGAGGTCCGATTTGATAAATCGTTGTTAGATAGTCTGTCTTTTGAGGAAGGTTATAGGCTGTATTACGAAGGAGAAAGACAAAGACAAAGAGTGATGAACACGTGACTTACAGGGTTGCCCAGCAACGTTCTGTTGATGTTAAGAGAACATGGTGGTATTATCAAGAATTAGTAAATAAAGACTTGGGCTGTGATATGAAGTGTTATTATTATTAACTCATTAAACATTACCTTAATTCTACAGCCTTTTTTCTAAACTACTAAACTTTTCAAATTACTAAATCGATTTTGATAAAAATTCTATGGGACTGAACTGAAAGTATGCTCTTTGAAATAAACAAAAAAAAGTCACTTAATAACGGATTTCTGAGGTAACAAACATAATTGAGAACCTCCTTAACCCCCGACGCAAAAAGAGAGGTTATAAGTTTGACCGCTGTGTGTCTGTCTGTGGCGCCGTAGCTACTAAACGGATAAACCAATTTGGATGTAGTTCTTTTTATTTACAAGAGGATTTTCTAGCGATGGTTTTTAGACATATTCTACTAAAATCGGTCCAGGTATTTTTTAAATAGATTTAAATCGCGTATATTGTTAACGTCTGTCAATGTAAAATACTTTTAAAGACAATACTGCGCTTCTAGTGAAACTCTATACGGACATTATCCGGTCTTTTGTAACAGATATTACGAAGTAACGTCAACAAATAAATTAACAACACAATGACTAGCTTGTCTCGCTCACCAGCTGACTGTACTCGTGTAATACACCAGTCGAGAATCGAACCTGGGCGATGGCGGAATCAGGATTACGATTGGGGGGGGGGAGTTGTTTTTTTAATGAAATAGTAATGTAAAATAACAGCCCGAATGTCCCACTGCTGGGCAAAGGCCTCCTCTCCTCTTAATGAGAAGGTTTAGAGCTTAATCCACCATGCTGCTACATTGCGGGTTGGTGAATTAATTTTAATCACACACCACCATGGATTTGAAGTTGCTCTTCAAAAATTGGAAATATTTAAAGATCCCTGACAATACTTGAGGCTGAAACGATTTTGATAGAACATGCTTAAGAACCATCGCTAGAAAACCCTCTTTCAAATAAAGTAAACCGCATCCAAAGCGTTTCATCCGTTTAGGAGCTACGGTGCCACAGACAGACATAGCGGTCAATCTTATAACACCAACAACACATTTTTCCGTCAGGAACTAAAAATGAATTTCTCAATTATGTATGTTACCTCAGAAGTCTCTTATGTATTATCGACTTTAATTAAATTCAAATTATATTTTACTCAAGTAGGCTTTTAAAGCACTTTTGAATCGTCAAATTACAAATTTGTCTTTTAAGTATAAAGCTATATAATAGGACGTGTATCAAAATATTATTCAAAATCAAAATTAAAACACACTTTATATAAATAGGCTTTTACAAGCATTTTTGATACGAAATAAAATCAAATTGATGAATTTACCACCGCTTCGGAATGTACATTCTACCGAGAAGAACCAGCAAGAAACTCGATAGGTACTCTTTTAAAAATATCAACAATAGGTACACACATTTAAGAGATACAAATATATTACATAGCCTGTGTATGTAGTAGTGTCCACAGCTTATACTAAATCCAAGCGTCTTTATCATCCACTAGTTGTCTCTCGTGATTTCACTCGCGTTTATGGTTCTTGCTTCGCTCGTATGAGTCGTAGCGTGATGTTATATAGCCTATAGCCTACCTCAATAAATAAACTATCTAACACAGAAAGATTTTTTAAATTTGAACCAGTAGTTCCTGAGATTAGCGCGTTCAAACAAACTCTTCAGCTTTATAATATTAGTATAGATTACGCCCTTCATATAAAATTCTCCCACATCAGCTACCTTCGCTCCTATCTCGTATACACGATAGGTATTCTTTTAAAATAAAATTTTACACAGTGTATTCTCGATTTTTTTTATTTGAAAAACTATATTTTCTAATGATTTTTCATCAAAATCGATTTAGTAATTTCGTTTTTGAATCTATACGATTAAAATAAGTATGCCTTCTAGCTCAACAGAATTATGTATTTCATGATTTCCTTCGAAGTTCTATTTTTAATTGTTAGTGATATTTTAAATTAATTATCTATTTAAAAATTGTGACGCTCCACGGCTGCATATATCTTATATGTAAACGTAATTATCGCTAAAACTAGCACACGAAGTCTTGGGCACCATCTACATATATGTATAGATTCAACATCATTACCTTTCTATTGGCTTCGTCGTAGTCGAGTAAAAATTTACATTAAAATAGAAAAATACGCGAGCAAAATCGAGTTCAGGTATATATATGAAGAATTTTCAACCTTATAACCTTACGCATAAAACTGGTTTTGATTTAAACGTTTTGACGAGATCATGGTGAATTTTATAGGATTTTCGACTGTATGCCTATGAGTTTATGGGACATTTTTATGTGTATGTTGGCGTAAATTAACGTAGGATATGATAATTTAACGTGATGTAGTATTTAGCGGCGCAGCTCGGAGGTTTGAGATTATTATATATATGTGGACGCTAATAAGCAACACTGTGTCAAGCCACAGGGCCTTTATTTAAAAAAATGGCGTCTAAAGATGTCATACTTCTTCAAACAAATTTATCAAGAATAGGTTTGACATCTTCAGAGGCCATTTTCTCAAAATGAAGTCCGTGTGGATTGACACAGTATTTCTTATCAGCGTCTAGATATGTTATAAGCCCATTCATTTAAGCATCCAGTTTGTCAACAGCTTTGGACGATGTTGCCTAGCAACCAGCTAACAACTGAATATGATAGGCGAAAGTATCTTTAAATCAATTAGTCGCCTAGGTAACTGTTGCTAGGTTACAGAGTTGTTTTATATCAGTTACGAGAATAAAAAAAATGTAACTCTTACCAAACCAGTTCACATAATCTGTACTAATATTATAAAGCTGAAGAGTTTGTTTGTTTGTTTGACTGCTTGAACGCGCTAATCTCAGGAACTACTGGTCCGATTTGAAACATTTTTTCATTGTTAGATAGCCCATTTATCGAGGAAGGCTATAGGCTATATATTAAAAGGAGCAATCACTATATTACTATCACTCAGAAGTATATGTATTAAGTTTTCAGTTAATACGACCACGGAATAAGATTTTGCACCCTCTTAGGGGTGAATAATCGAAAAACCCTTTCCTAGTGGATGCCTGCAACCTAAAAGCCACCTACAGCTAAAACTTCACGTTCGTAACCCCAGCGGTTTAGGCTCTGCGTTGATGAATCAGTCAGGACAAGTGATTCTATTGTATAGAAGATTATAATTTTCATAGTATGGTATGCCGATGTGTGAGAATTTTATATGAAAGGCGTAATCTATACTAATATTCTAAAGCTGAAGAGTTTGTTTGAGCGCGCTAATCTCAGGAACTACTGGGTCGAATTGAAACATTATTTTTGTGTTAGATAGTTTATTTATTGAGGAAGGCTATAGGCTATATTACATCACGCTACGACTCATAGGAGCGAAGCTGTAATCATAAACGCAAGGGACAACTAGTTTAATAGATTTTCAAATAAAATTTTTATATATGTAAATATAATTTTCGTAAATTTTTAACTTAGTATGGCTGTTTTGTTATGGTCCCCTGTTACCGTTGGGATTGCACCCGCAACATGGGCACATATTAAGCTATAGTTTTTCCCATAAGTTAACTAAGTTACGGAAATCAAGTAATCAAGATTTACCTTTTAAATGGTCCGAAGTGTCCGCTCTCATGATGTCCGTCAGGTAGTGTTCGAGTGACCTCATGTTGTCTAAACCGCTGCGATCCTGTAACAACGAGAGAAACTCTCATGAGTATGATAACAGAATTAAAATGTAATAAAAATACATTATGTGAAAATAATTTTAAGAGAGTTACTATCGAGTTTCTCGCCGGTTCTTCTCGGTAGAGACTACATTCCGAACCGGTGGTAGCTTTATGAAAGTCTAAAATGAAAATATGACATGTAACTTGACGATTCGAAAATGCTTTAAAAGCCCATTTGAATAACGTATATTTTGAGTTTATTATAAAGACGTAAAGTTTCTAAGTTTGTACGTTGGAGATAATCTCTGAAACTACAAATCCGATTTGAAAAATTATTTTTGTTTTAATAGCCTAATTATTGAGGAAGGTTCTAGGCTATATTACATCACGCTACGACTCACAGGAGCGAAGCAGTAACCATAAATGCGAATAAAACCTATAACCAATGGACCTGTAACTTGACGATTCAAAAGTGAATAGTCTATTTGAATAAAATATATTAATTGAATTGAATTGAATTGAATTGACTGCGAATGATAGTTAGTCATAAAAGTAAAAAATAAAAAAATAAAAATCACTTTATTCGAGTAGGCTTTTACGAACACTTTTGAATCTATACAAATAAATAAAATTGTAGTGTCCGTTTTTAAATTTCAAATTAACAGCTTTTAACTAAATTCATATGAAAGTATATAGTATGTCTGTTTGTCTGTTTGTTCCGGCTTATTTTTGAAACGGCTGGACCGATTTTGAGGGGACTTTCATTAAAAGATAGCTAATTATATATTCGAGTCAGCTCGTGACCACGACGAATGCAACTTCGTCGAAACGTCGGGCAATAAAAAGGTATTACTACCATTAGTTATCGCGATAAGACCCGTTATATTAAATATGAATAAATATGAAAAATAGTTAATGTTATAAGGAGTAACTTAGGATAGTTTTATTTTAGAAATTCTATTTTCCTAGCCAGGAATCGAACTCGTTGATTTGGAAAAAATAACAGATTCTGTATTATTGCACCATCTCATAGTGTCACGGTATAATCTTAGGACAGTTATTTTTTTTAATTTTCTTTATTTTAATTTTTCGCAGGCGAAGTCACGGGCACCAGCTAGTCACTCATGAAAGTATAAGTAAATGTTTCCTTCCTTTGGCAAGGTGTCGGTTTGTATAATAAAATACTACAGAACATGTTACAGACAAATATATATAAAAATTAAAAATCTATATAAAATTGGACTTGGACCGAATTGGACATTTTGAAGTTGGTTAAAAATTAATTCTTAATTATACTAATTCTTATATTTATTTAATTAATCGCAGTTACTTTTGTATTTTATTGTTGCTAGTAGTAAAAATTTTGTAAGAAAAAAATTATCTATAGACGCAATTTTCTTAAAAATTATGTCAGCGTAGCTTGACACATTATTGCTTATCAGCATCCATATAAAATTAATCTAATAATTCATTAGTATTCTTGAATGTTTAGACATAGTCTTAATAATTTATTATTCAAAAACTTAAACTAAAAAAAAAATCTAATTTAAACATAGAATATCGAAAAATTTAAAGAATTACATACAATAAATAACACAAAATAACATCATATTCGAAAATAGGACAAAATTATAAACAAATAAAGAACGACCTCATTACAATAATCTACAATTAAAAAAAAATCAAAACCCGGTTTAATTACAAATTCTAATTCCAAAAAAAAAACAAACAAAGACATTCGTCGTAAAACATTACAATATAAATTTAAAAAAAAAATCAATTCCGTAGCTATGAAATAGGAACAGCACAACCAATGTAAGAAACACCCCCATCCAGCACGTGTAACACAGACTCCGGGGTCAAGTTAACTTGGTTACCCACTGACCTATTTGTACTTACGCAGTATGACGTCACTACAGCAATGCGCATACCGCCCTACAAACTAAAATGCGACTTATACCAAGGGCATAAAGCACAGAATTACACACAGGTTCTTATCCAGTGTAAAATATGTCTTTATACGAAGTTTTTGAGTCGAAATTTGAATGGAGTTAATTGTTTCGAACGATTGTCTCAAACGAAATCAACCGTTACGTTCGGGGTGGTAAAGTTGATTTTTCTGTAATGTACTTTTCACTTGCAAGCGAAAGGTCATGAGGTCAAGCTGCATTGCGAAATGTTGGCGCTAAGGTCGACCCTCCGCTTCCTCTAATTAATATTACTAGATCGCTCCGTGGTCAAATTTCAACCATAATCATCGTTGATGAGCAATAAATATTGAATTATTTCGTCTTGATCTATTTTCTAGCTTTTCTCGATGTTTCATTAACTTAGGTTTTGAAAATGTACATAATTCACTATAGATCTGTACTAATTTCAAACTTTGACAGTTCGTCAATTGACTTGACTCTCAGAGGCGTAACTATACCATCTGTGGCAAATGGCAAATTCTTTGATGGGGCCTCCCAGTGAAAATTGTCACGTTATAACTTAATTTTATTAAACCACTTAAGTAGTCACACAAAACTATTTATAATATTGTGTGCATCTTAGTTAAATATGTGATAAGTTTTATTATCAAGAGCAAAGGTTTATACATATATATAATGAAATAACAATTTACTTTTAATAACATTTTTATTAATAAAATTATTTTAGGCCGGGGCCCTCTCCGGTCAGGGGCCCGTGGCTTTTTGCCAGTCCCACCGCTATATAGTTACGCCCCTGCGTCCAATATTCTCAGTCGCTATCATCTGATATCATTATCGCTATCATCGTTGTAATTATTTTATTTCGATCAACAAAATACAATGCTATCTCCCTAAATTATAATATTTATTTCAGATGGTTAGAGCAAAGTAAACGGGAATGAGAATACGGGCCCGTAATCCTAGGAATCTAAAACGTTACCCAATCTTGTACAAAATGGTCGACATTCTGGTTACCAAAATCTAGGAGCTTAAAAATATCTTTAGTAACATATCATTGTACACAATGTTACAAATTAAAAAAAAAAGTATACCACACCAATATAGTAGAGAGCGAATTTTGTACCTGTGAAGCAAAGTCCAGAACTACTGACTGACTTTATTTTGAAAAAATGGCGTCTAAACATGTCAAACCTATTTTATGAAGTCGCTTGAAGAATCTATTTAAAAGCCACAAAACAAAATAAAGAAGAAAGAAAGAAGAATCTATTATTTACATCTGTACTTTTCTACATTGATAAAGAGTATAATTAATTAAAATTGAGGTGTTTAATAAAAATAATTATCTTATATATATGAGACACACTTTAATATTCGAAACATTAAAATAAAAAGCTTTATCCATTCTAACATTCATTTTACATTTAAAATATTTTAGTCTCTTAAAGTCTGAATAATATGTAATAAAAAAATATTTAAAAGCAATAACTACTAATGCAACTACATTCTACATGTTATTTTGAATGCCTTTGTCAACAAGAACATTTTTCAAGACGATCTATATATCGTATTATATAAACCAGTAAATAAATACAATTTATGAGTATATTAAACTATTTACATCTTAATTAATATAAAAAAAAGGATTATATTTTACAAAACATTGTAGACCTCATTATCCATTCTTATTTAGTTCAGATGTTAAGAACGTGACGCATTATCAGAATACATCAATATCTCCGAATTTAACCCTTAAATGCATGATTTTTTTTAATTACATGTAAATAAAAATTACACCAACAGTATAACCAGTAGATTTATTTGAAAATAATAACAAAAAATATTGTACTTACAGGTCATATAAAATATAAATATACACCAAAATGAGGCATATATATTATATAGTAACATGTTTAGATGACAATAGACTGTGAACTAAACGTTTCAATTTTGATACACCATGCATTTAAGGGTTAACTTTTTGTGGGTTGACACATTATTGCTTATCATCTGAATTATGGTATAATTTGAAAGATGCATCATTCTCTATGGTTATATGCTATATTGCATGTTATCTATACTAATAATAAAATTCTAGCGGGTCGCTGTCTGTACATGGAAGATATATGAAAAAAAATCTTACTGGGGGCCTTTACCAACGCAATAGAACCCAAAACTATGATTTTTAGAATTCTTATCTGTTTGTCTGTTTGTCTGTTTGTCTGTTTGTCTGTTTGTCTGTTTGTCTGTTTATCTGTGCGTTTGTGCACGCTAATCTCAGAAACGGCTTATCCAATTTAGATGCGGTTTTCACTAATATATTGTGGTAAGCTTCACTTAACATTTAGGGTTTGTTTCATGTCAATCGGTTCATAAATAAAAAAGTTATGTCAATTTAAGGGTTCACGTCGAACATTATTTTGTACTTTTCACTAAATGCATGGAAGTATATACAGTACTTATATCAAAAAATACATTTTTAAATTTTTGTCTGTCAGTCTGTCTGTCTATCTGTTTGTTCCGACTAATCTTTAAAACGGCTGAACCAATTTTGATGGTACTTTTACTTGCAGTTAGCAAATGTTATAAGGAGTGACTTAGGCTAACTTCTATTTTAGATATTTTTAAACGATACTTACAAAAAAAATCTAACGGGTCGCTGTCTGCACATGACAGATATATAAAAAAAAATATATTATTGGGGGTCTTTAACTAACCAAATAGAACCCAAAACAATAATTTTTAGATATTTGTCTGTTTATCTGTGAGTTTGTGTCCGCTAATCTCGAAACGGCTTATCCGATTTAGATGTGGTTTTCATTAATATATTGCAGTAAGCTTCACTTAATATTTAGTGATTGTTTCATTTCAATCGGTTCATAAATAAAAAAATTATCTAAATTTATGAGTTCACATCGAACATTATTTTGTATTTTTCACTAAATGCATGAAAGTATATTCAGTACTTTCATCAAAAAATCCAATTTTTTAATTTTTTGTCTGTCAGTCTATTTCCTACAACTAATCTCTGAAACAGCTGAATCAAATTTGATGGTACTTTCACTTGCAGTTAGGGGATGTCCATTAATCACGTGAGGCCCAGAGGAGGGAGAGGGGATGGAAGAAAAAAATTACGAAATATCACAAAGTCTAAAAAGTTCTTAAAACATTACTTGATTAATGATCACCCCTATACCTAGCTAATATTATAAGGATTAACTTAGGCTACTTTAATTAAAAAAATATATTTATTTCAATGAATAAGTAAAAAGAGATAATTCTCTTAATATTTTGTTATTGTGTAATCGCGATAACAAAATATTGTAGAACCCAATAAAATAGTGAATTTCTGATTTAAAAAGGGAAGGTTATACATCTATACATATAAATGGATGCTAATAAGCAATAATGTGTCAAGCCACAAAAAGTCAAATTTAAGATATTGATGTATTTTGATACTACGTCACCTATTTAACATTATCCAAACAAATTTCAAGTCATCTAAACTAAATCAGTATGGAAAAAAGTTTCTTAACTCAATGTTTCGTATTTCAGGTGCGTTCCAAATTTTGCAATTTATAAAATAATCTCAAATATTTAAAAACTTATTATTATACTAGCTTTTGCCTGCGACTTTGTCCGCGTTTTCGTCGTTTTTCGAAAAAAAGTAGCGTATGTCCTTCGTCAGGGTTCAGTGGTTTTGATGTGACAGACAGATTAACTATCGCAATTTAATAGGGAAACATAATATGTCATTCCACAATACTTGATTTCTATGATTTTTTTTTTATTAAATAGGTAATAATGTTAACTTTTTTAAATTAGGGATGAATAATATAATAATATATTTTTTTAAATTATAAACGTAAAAGTAAACAAATATAATCAGAATTCTCCGAACTGCTAACCTATCAGGAGTTACACGTGTTATTTTGAGTCAACCATAAGAGATAAACATATGCTGTTGCGGGATATTTTTTAGAAAATTTTATGTAGACTATTTCCGTCATACATGATTTCTATGTAACTTTAACCATTAAGGCTGCATACGCGACGGAAGCTTAAAAATTGGATTAACGTCTCCCGTTTTCCCTTTATTACTCTGCTCCTATTGATTGTAACGTGATGAAAAGTATACTATAACCTGCTCAGGAGTATGAAGAATAATTGTCTTAAGTTTCGTTAAAATCCGTCGAGTAGTTTTTGTTTCTATAAGGAACATACATACAGACAGACAGACAGACAGACAAAAATTTTACTGATTGCATTTTTGGCATCAATATCGATCACTAATCACCCCCTGATAGTTATTTTGAAAATATATTTCATGTACAGAATTGACCTCTCTACAGATTTATTATAAGTATAGATAACATATTAAATAAATCTATCTGCTTTTGATTCAATATACATATTATCAAAATAGAAAAGAAAAGATGAATATATACGTCTTCAAACTAATTAATTAGGAATAGGTTTGACATCTTTAGACGCCATTTTCTCAAGACGAAGTCCGAGTGGATTGACACAATATTGCTTATCGGCGTCCAAATATAATTGATATGTCCGTTTGTAATTTTAAATAAATGCATACGAAAGTATACATGGTACTGACAACAAAATTAATAACTTTAAAATTTTTGTCCGTCTCTCTGTCACTCAGTTTGTTACGGCTAATATCTAAAACAGCTGGACCTATTTTGACGAAACTTTCACTGAACAGAAAGCTAATGTAATAAGGAACAAAATTGAAACCAATGAAATAGTGAACAACATCTAATTCAAATAGGGAAGATATATGTATATTATATAAATATAATAATTTGGAAAATAATATATTTACTGGGTAATTTTTTTACTGGATATGATAGATCAAATCCGAAACTATAAGCAATAGCGAAAAATAATTAAAGGAGTAACAGAGCCGATTTTAATAAAAACTAAGACTATATCATTATTTTTTTGAAAAATAAGTTCTCCTAGCCAGAAACGAACACGTTGATTTTGAGAAAAATTAACATTCTATATGATTGCATCATCTGATACTGTCACATATTATAAGAATCTACTTCAGAGAGGTATTAGTATATAGTTAACTGCAACAAAAAGATAGGGCAAATTTTTTTCAAAATTCTATCAAATTCATACATTAATTAAATCTTTTGTAATTCTTCAAAAAACGATCATACCTAAAAGTGAAATTTTATAATTATAACGGGATGTTGTAACGCTAATAGCGGGTGAGTACAATAGCCGAGTCCAGTGAAATGTAGATTTTCAATAAATTGATTCATCTTTTAAGGAATTATCTAAATCTACCTAGGTAACGGAATAGGTGACGGGGACCAAAACAAACGTCACATTCTATCAACTTTGTATAGCTGACATAGAAAAAATACACAAACATAAAAGAAGTTACTGTGAGTTATTCATTATGTATATTTTTGATTGTATTCTTTACACTCTTCGTTACTTTAGTAGGTGACTAGCATTTTGATGCAAATAAACAAATCGTTCGAAGTAATGCTAATTTTTTTTCTAAGCTTACCGGGAGCCATGATTTAACCCACATATTTGATTATGTATATTTGTATATAGAATCGATTAATTAACTTCTAATTCGTGTATAGATTTAATGTTATTTTGTTAAAAAATAAATCTTTTCCTTTAATTTGTCTCTTACTATTACTTTCCAAAAGTTGATTCTTACAAGTGACACTATTAGGTAGGTGGTGCAATAATACAGAATGTATTTTTTTTAATTAGTGGATTCAATTCCTGGTCAGGAGAATCATGAAATCAAAAAAACTTATGATGCAGTTTTAGATTTCTCAAAATCGGACACGAGACTCCTTTAAGTATTTTTCGCGATTCCTTAAAGTTGCCTGATATGGCCTATGAAGCCCACTTAAAAAAGTCACCCGATATATAATACAAGGAGAACCTCGGCGGGAATATACTGTTATACAATTGAAATTTTAAAGACTAGCACAAAACACTTTTCTTTAACATTTATAGTGAAAACCGTGGAGGAATACCGTATCTGAATTAGAGTCTGCTTATAAATACAGCCAGAAAGTTCCCAAATCCAAAGTAAGAAGCTCCTTTCTTGAGCAGCACCGCAGACTATTATAACCTTGCTTTGCAGGAGACATGCCAAGCATTCTGTAATCCACGCGAACGAAGTCGCGGGCACAGCTAGTTTTATTACATAAGAATTTAAGAAAAAAATGGCTTCAAAACAAAATTTATAATTTCGTATATTTTAATTGCATGCTTATACTAGTTATTTTGATATTAAAACCACAATACTTGTTCCTGTTTTGATAAAAATTCTATGGATCCAATGGGAGATTATACCTTATATATATTCTTTATTGCATAGCAAGCATTTAATAGTAATTTTTAATTTATTTTTGTATATAAAGCTGGGCTTATATTTTGAAGAGATCTCTTCCGACCAACCCACTGCAGTAGGAAATAGTGTCATATAGGTAAAACCAGTGCAAAAAAATCCACGTAAATATGAAAAAATGAATTAAATATACCATATGACACAGTGATCTATCAACGCACAGCCCAAACCACTGGACGGATCGGGCTGAAATGTGGCATGCAGGTGGATGTTATGACGTAGCAATCTGCTAAGATAGGATTTTTATTAATTCTACCCCCAAGAGGATAAAATAGGGGATGAAAGTTTGTATGAAACTTTGTCAATTTTAAACCGATCGGGCCGAGACTTGGCATGCATAAAGCTACTATGACGTAGGCAGCACAGACATCGTAGACGAACTCGCGAGCACCAGCTATTATTATTATTTTTTTAATAATAAAACCTTCTTATTACCCAAAAAAATAAATACACCAGATATTTTCGAGTAGTCCGTGAACATATATAAAAAACCCTCAACGAATTGAAAACCTCATTCTTTTTGGAAAGTCGGCTAATTTTTTTTTTCTGAATTCTAAACAAAGTCGTTTCATAATATGCTGTGATGATTTTGATCGAACCATTACGGGTAGGAAGTTTAAATTTCCGGCGATTAAACTATTTCACAGCGAGGGGACACAGCTGATGTAGTAAAATCTAGTTTAATAGATAATATTGACAATGGCGCAGTGGTCACTGCAACCGACTGAAGTGCTAACGGTCGCGTGTTCAATCCTCGCTCGCAGCAAATTTCTGTATTGGCGATACGAATGTTTGTCATGGTCTGCGTGTTCGTGTTGTGTGTGACCCCTGACACAAGGATTTGAGCTTAATGGAGCCTCATAAGATGCGTTTTTGATTGATTTATTATGTAAAATTGTAAATTAAAAAAACTTAACATTTCAACGAGCCCCAACACGATACTTTTGCTGAGAGTTGGTGAGGAGTTGTGTGTGTGATGAGCAGCATCAGGTCAACGTTACGTTAGTATTTTAGCATTATTGAAGTCACAGTATAGTTTACGACCAACCGAATTTTCACCGTTTCTATATCAGTTCCGTCGTAAAGTGAGAAACTTAACTAACCAACTTTAAATCGTTATAGATCCTAAACGGTAATTCTGATTGAGAAACGATATGAGAAACTTAACAATGATTTTTAAATACCTATTCAACGATACCCCGCTTGACATAGTTCGTCGATTTTTAATTATTTTCACATTATAGCGTCCAATATTAGCCATTTTAATTTTTTTCAAATTTAAATGCTATGAAATCCGCGCTGTCGTGACGAATCGAATGACGTATCATTTATTAAAATCGACGCACGCGTTAAGTATAAATGGACGCTAATAAGCAATAATGTGTCAAGCCACACGTACTTTATTTTGAGAAAATGGCGTCTAAAGATGTCAAACCCATTCTTAACAAATATGTTTGAAGAAGTATATATCCATGTTTTCATTTATTTTTTGATAAAAAGTATAATAAAGTATAAGCAGATTGATATATTTAATATATTGTTTAATAAAGAGTTTTTCAAATATTTAAGATTATTGTATAAATTGCTAAATATGGAACGTAATTGGAAATCGAAACATTTAATTAAGAAACTTTTTTCCGTACTTATTTAGTTTATACGACTTAAATTTTTTTCAATAATGTTAAATAGGTGACGCAGTATCAAAATACATTAATATCTCCGAAATTGACTTTTTGTGGGTTGACACATTATTGCTTATCAGCATCCAAATAATGCCACAAAATTACAAACCCTTATATACACATATAGACGCTGATAAGCAATATTGTGTCAACCCTCAAGAAATTTTTTTCCGTACTTATTTAGTTTATATGACGTCAATTTCTTTTTAATAACGTTAAATAGTTGATGCAGTATCAAAATACACCAATATCTCCGAATTTGACTTTTTGTGGGTTAACACATTATTGCTTTACAGCATCCATTTAAAAAAGACACATCACCTTGCTAACCTAAAAAAAGTCAAATTCGTAAATATTGATGTGTTCTGATAATGCGTTAGATTTTATGATTCATAAAAAAAGTTTCTTGATTAATAGTTTCGAATATTGAAGTGTGTTCCATATTTTACAATATTAATAATCTCATATATTTGAAAAATTATTATCATACCAATCTGCTTTTAATTATATTTTTTAACAAAATAGAAAAGAAAAGATATATACGTCTTCGAATATATTAAGAATACGTTTGACATCTTTAGACGCCATTTTCTCAAAAGGAAGTCCGTGTGGCTTGACACAGTGTTGCTTATCAGCGTCCATATGTATATATAAATGGAGTATATATTTTAATCGTTAGCTAGCTACAAGCCGGTGTCGCCCACAGATTATAAAATCAATAACCGACAGGCCTTGAAAACACTATTCAACGATCTAGACTAACATTACAGCCATAATGTAAATGCGAAAGAAGTATTTATATGTATATATATATAATATATAAATATATTTGTTATATACACGCCTGAACAGCTGAACAAATTTTGATGAATTTTAAACGTCTTTAAGAATGAGAATGTTCTTATTTTGTTGTATTTTTTTGTTTATTTTGTTTGTGAACTTAGAATTCTGTAATTACTAAACCGATTTTGAAAATTCTTATCAAAATCAGTTCATTCGTTTCGTTTTAAAATTAATATAACTGTAGGATGTCATCCAAGTAATAATTCCGTTAAATTAAATATTTGGTTTTTGAAGTATCTTGTATTTTTAAATTATTTTAACAAACCGGAAATTTCTATAGTTTTATTGTAAGCTTCCGCTAAGAAAGGTTCTTGGAAATTTCACCCCTAAGGGGTTAAAATAAGGGATGGACGATTGTATGAAAATTTATAATTTTCAAAGAAAGTTGCGGGAAATTAAATATACAATGTAAGTAATCTTAATATATATAACTCAAAGCTGACTGACTGACATAGTAATCTATCAACGCACAGCGCAAACCACTGGACGGATCGGGCTGAAATGTGGCATGCAGGGAGATGTTATGACGTACGCATCCGCTAAGAAGGGCTTTGATTAATTCTACCCCCAAGGGTATAAAATAGGGGATGAAAGTTTATATGAAACTTTGTCAATTTTAAGCCGATCGAGCTGAACGTAGGCATCAAACATCGCAGACGAAGTCGCGAGCATCATCTAGTGATATTTAGATCTAGTCATATATAGAATTTTTTTAATCGCATTAGTACTTTCTCCATACCAACTTACAAACAATTTTTACATTATAATATTAATCTAGATAGTTCAAACATGTTAAGTGAAAACGTTTTTGAGGTCACAGCGAATAGATATCGACACGAACACACCAACAGGTGCGCTATCTTATCTGTTGACAGACGGTTGACAGATCTTAAAAATATTTACCTTTTTTGTAACAAATATTCTTGTAGAATATACGCGTGTAACGTTTCATGTTTTGTAACTTTCATAAAGATGATTACGAATAAGTATTTCAAGTAATCTATACTAATATTCTAAAGCTGAAGAGTTTGTTTGAACGCGCTAATCTCAGGAACTACTGGGTCGAATTGGAAGTTATATTTGTGTTAGATAGTTTATTTATTGAGGTAGGCTATAGGCTATATTCTATCACGCTACGAATTATAGGAGTGAAGCCGTAACCATAAACATGAGTGACATCCCAAGGAACATTTAGTGTTCTGTACATATAAAATCACTTGTGCTGACTGATTCATCAACGCAGAGCCTAAACCGCTGGGGTTACGAACTCGGAATTTTGGCTGTAGGTGCCTTTTAGTATCCACTAATAAAGGGTTTTTTGATTATTCACCCCTAAGAGGGTGAAAAGGGGTAAAAACGTTTGTATGCAAAATCTTATTCCGTAGTCGTATTAAATTAAAACTTAATACACATACTTCTGGGTGATAGTAATGAAATGTGACACGAATCGTTGTCTTAGATTTTCGCAATTATTATTCATTGAAATAAAACTATTTTAAACTCTTAACCACTACTTTAGACTCTACCCTACTCTACTCTAGAGGTCTCCCCGTGACCACAAACGCTGCAAAGCGCTCGAAACGTCGGGATGATAAAAATAATTAATATACGCGATTTAAATCCGTTTAAAATAGTTTTATTTCAATATGACACGAATATCGTCCCCTATTGAACTACAAGATGTGAACTTTGAATGGACAAAATTTATTTTTTTGGCAGATTATCCTTAGCATAAATATTTCTTATGGTGAATAACTAAATATCTATATACCCGAATTTAGAAATCATCACTTATATTTGGATCACAATAAATAATAAAGTCATATAAACTAAATAAGTACGGAAAAAAGATTCTTAATTGTTTCGAATTCCAAGGTCGTTCCATATTTTATAGTTTATACAATAATCTTATACATATATTTAAATAACTTTTTATTAGATAATATATTAAATAAATCAATTTACTTAAAACATTATATCTTTTTATCAAAAAAGAAAAGAAAAGGTGGATCAATAATTATTCAAATAAATTGATTATATAATACTGTGTCAAGCCACACGGACTTCGTTTTGAGAAAATAGCGTCTGTGGATGTCAAACCTATTCTTAATAAATTTGTTTGAAGACGTATATATCCATCTTTTCTTTTCTACTTTGATAAAATGTATAATGAATCAAAAGTAGATAGGTTTGTTTAATATGTTATCTAATGATAAGTTTTTAAATATTTGAGGTTATTTTATAAATTGCAAAATATGGAACGCACATGAAATTCGAGAAATAGAGTTAAGAAACTTTTTTCCATACTTATTTAGTTTAGATGACTAGAATATTTTTGAATAAATTATACATGTGACGTAGTATCAAAATATATAAATATCTCCAAATTTGACTTTTTGTGGGTTAACACATTATGGCTTATCAACATCCATATATACGATATATACAGCTAAAATATATTAATAGAATTTTTTATTGAGGCAACTCTTATATCCGTTTAGTTTTCAAATTAACAGCTTTTAAATAAATGCATATGAAAGTGTATACGGTGCTTACATCAGAAACACAATTTTTAAAATTCTTGTCTGTTTTCTCTGGCTAATTTCAGAAACGGCTGGACCGATTTTGACGGGACTTTTACTCGCAGATAGCTAATGTTATAAGAAATAACTTAGAGTACTTTGTGAAAATAACATTTATAATAAAAAAGACGTTTATGCGAAAAAAAAATTGAAACCATTATATGAAAATGAACTTGAAACCATCAATTAACAAAAACTTATATGGGGTGAAATACAGAACCAATTTTTGTTCAATTCAATTCAATTCTTTGGTTTATGGATCAATTTTTGTTTAATCAGTTAAAAATTAAAAACTGTTATGAAAACTAACTTCACTATTCATAATGAAGTGAAGTTTGAAACTTCAAAATTCACCTTTCCGCGCTATGTAGGTTATCATCTGCGCTAATAGACCGTTATCATGGAGACGATCTAAAACTCGCCGTCCACTGGCCATGGTGTTATATTAAGCTATATACAGATATCAAAATAAAAATATTTTTATTCAAAATACTAATTTACATTCTATTTATCAACAATGCGCGTTAACGCTGTGGGATTAGACTATGAAATATTTAAATTTTTGGGAAATAATTCGCGGGGAAGGCTAGAGATGTACCTACCGTAAACTCAAAAGCCTCTTTTAGATGCCACGTACAAAGTTAATAAAGATATTTGGATGCTGATAAGCAATAGCATGTCAACCCACAAAAAGATTTGAATTAAAATTCGGAGATATTAATGTATTCTGATAATGAGTCACGTACTAAACATAATTAAAAAGAAAATTCAAGTAATCTAAACTAAATAGGGAAAAATGCACTTGGAAATCGAAACAATTAATTAAAAAACTTTTTTCCGTACTTATTTAGTTTATATGACTTTAAATTTTTTCAATATTGTTAAATAGGTGACGCAGTATCAAAATACATCAATATCTCCGAATATGACTTTTTGTGGGTTGACACATTATTGCTTATCAGCATCCATATATCGATCTGCTTTTAATTGCTTTTATGAAAATAGAAAAGAAAATGTTAATATATACTCTTCAAACAAATTTATTAAGAACAATTAGACGTTTAACAAGTTCAGACGCCATTTTGTAAAAATGAAGTCCGTGTGGCTTGAGGGTTGCTTATCGGCGTCCACGTCGTATAGCGATGAAAAATATATTCTGCCTAATTTAAGGAACGTTAACCTTAAATGTTACGCATTGTAAATAAAATACAGGTACATATGTACATTACGAGCTATGTGTACAATGTACGTGAAATATTTGGAAGGAATTTTTAGTAGAAGTCGTCATAACCTGTTAACGTTATTATATAATTTGCTGATAAGCAATACTGTGTCAACCCACACAGACTTCAATTTGAGAAAATGGCGTTTGAAGATGTCAAAGCTATATATATATATATATATATATATATATAAGCGTATATGTATATTTATTTTTCTTTTCTATTTTGATAAAATGTATAATGAATAAAAAGCAGATAGATTTATTTAATGTGTTATCTAATAATAAGTTTTTAAATATTTGAGGTTATTTTATAAATTGCGAAATATGGAACGCACCTGAAATTCGAAACATTGAGTTAAGAAACTTTTTTCCATACTTATTCAGTTTAGATGACTTGAAATTTTTTGAAATAATATTAAATAGATTACGTAATATCAAAATACATCAATATCTCCAAATTTGACATTTTGTGGGTTGACACATTATTGCTTATCAGCGTCCAATTACTAACTGGCGTCCGCGACTTCGTCTGCGCAGGATTAGTATTGGCGATAATGGCTTTCACATAAATAAATGGCCTAGGCATCAACTAGCCAGATCGCTGGACAATTTTTTTTATTATAAAAAGGGGGGTAAACGAGCAAATTGTACCACCTAGTTAAGTGGTCACCATCGCCCGGACACCTGCAGCACCAGGCGCGTCGCCTTTGACGGAAAGGTGTAGACACTCGACGCTTGAAAACCCACAAATATAGCGCTCTGGGAAACCTCAGGAGGTAGATCATTCCACAGCACGCGAAAGAAGAGATCGTGGATTATAATAATCTATACTAATATTATAAAGCTGAAGAGTTTGTTTGTTTCAACGCGTCAATCTCAAGGACTACTGGTTCGAAGTGAAAAGTTCATTTTGCATTAGAAAGTTTATTTATTGGTGAAGGATATAAGCTATATTACATCACGCTACTCATAGGAGTGAAGATTGACTTTGACTTTTTGTTGGTCGACACATTTTTGCTTATCAGCATCCATATATGGACGCTGATGAGCAATACTGTGTCAAGGCACACGAACTTTGACAACGTTTTGAGAAAATGGCGTTTCAAGATGTCAGACATTTGTTTGAATAAGTATTTATCTGTATTTTCTTTTCTTTTTTGATAAAAGGAATAATGAATTAGAAGCAGGTTGATATATTTAACATATTATCTAATGAGAAGATTTTTAAATATATTAGATTATTGTATAAATTACAAAATATGGAATGACCTTGAAATCCGAAACATATAATTAAGAAACTTTTTTTCGTAATTATTTAGTTTATATGACTTCATTTTTTATTTGAATAATGTTAAATGTTAAATAAAGTTGACAGGAAGAAGGATAATTATGACGATGTAAACAATGCATTATTCCTTGTTCAAAATTGGTTTACTACCAATAACTTAGCATTAAATGCCAAAAAAACCAAGTGCATAGAATTTTCGTTGCCGAATGTAAACAAACAAAATTTTAATCTTCTATTAAATAATGAAACTATTAAAATTATTGACAACACCGTATTCCTGGGAATAGCATTGGATTCTGGGCTTCAGTGGAAAACTCATTTGGCATCCCTTGCGGGAAGACTTAGCTCCGCAGTATACGCGGTCAGAAAAGTTAGGCAATTAACTGACATTGATACGGCTCGACTAGTATATTTTAGCTTTTTTCATAGCATCATGTCTTACGGTATTGTACTTTGGGGTAACGCCGCTGATATCGAAAACATTTTTATTATTCGAAAAAGAGCCGTTCGAGCTATTTATAATCTCGGAGCTAGGGACTCCTTAGAAACGTTTTTAAAAAGACAGGCATACTTACAGTTCCATCTCAATATATTTTGTACATCCACCAAAATATTAATACTTTTGAAAGGAACAGTGACAAACATTGCATACACACACGAAGTAAAGATAAGCTAAGAACTCCTAGTTTCAGACTGCGCAAAGTTAATATGTCTTTTATGGGACAAAGTATACGCTTCTATAATAAAATCCCGGAAACAATATTAAATTTGCCACTTCTTAAATTTAAAGTTTACATAAAAAAATCATTAATAGAAAAAGCATACTATTCAGTATATGACTACATTAATGATAAAACCGCGTGGAATAATAGGGCGTTGATATTCTCGCAGGATAACTGTAGCTAATTGTATCCAACAATATTGTACTAAAATATTTTTAAAAGAGTAACTACTGAGTTTCTCGCCGGCTCTTCTCAGTAGAGTCCACACTCCGAGCCGGTGGTAGCTTCACGTAGAACTGACATCACAAATTTGTAAATTGACGATTCGAAAGAGCTTGTAAAGGCCTATTTGAATAAAGTATATTTTGAGTTTGAGTTTGAGTTAGGTGATGATGAATTTCACTTTTTTTTGGTTGACACATTTTTGCTTATCAGCATCCGTATATGAGATTATTGTATATTGCACATAATTCAATATTCGAAATAATAAATTACGAAACTTTTTTCCGCACTTATTTAGTGTAGATGACTTGTACATTTTTTGAATAATGTTCAAAAAGTGACGCATCATCACAATACATCAATATCTCCGAATTTCACTTTCTGTGGGTTGACACATTATTGCCTATTAGCATCCATATTAACTACTTATGTTAACACGTAGCAAAATTTGCTATTTAGAAATATATTGGCAATGATGCATCTGGATGTACTTTTTTCAAATTTTACGTTCTAATATTTCTGACTACATTAAATACCCTTATGGTATTCCTATGGCTTTTTATGGTATACTAGCAGCCCCTGGCGGGTTCACTCGCGCCATAGTACTTTTATACAAACTTCCAACCCCAGTTTTAACCCCTTATTTTGCAAATTGTGGTCTTAGTGAGCTCTTAAGTCCTACAAGGAAATGTGAAACTCCTAGCACTTGTACTTTGAGATTTCGTGAGTGGGTGACCTTTCGTTTTTATATATCGATGTTATTAGTATTTAATACTATTTTCTTATGTGTTTGTATTTTATGAAAAGGAAGAAAAGTCCAACATGATCAAACATTTTAAAGGAGCCGTGCAAAGTTAAGTTTAGTTAAAGTTTTGACACCGCAGATTTAAAACGATCAAACATAGTCGCAAGTTAAATAAACTAGTGAAAAGTTAACAATACAATTTCAGGTTTTCAGCTTATCAACGTTTTCAAGGTCTGCGTCGTGTATCGTCTCTCTGTCCCTCTCTCGCGCGGACGTGCGAGCGAGACGGCTATATTGCACGATAGGTATATAATATTGATCTAGTGCGTTCAATAAAGAAATTATTTTCACTCATTTTCATATATTCTTTATTACCCGACTGCGAGACGCAAAGGGTAATTTATTAGTTCTTTATCAGCCTATCGTGTTTCTACCGTGGCACTATTTAGACCAAACGTCGTTCGATTCTTCATGATGTCGCAAATGTCATAGAAAATATAAAAATTTGGAAAAATCTAAATGATTGATTTTAGACGCCATAATTTAAAAAAGAAAAAAACTAAAAATGACGAACTTTGTCATGTGGGGTATCGTTGAATCGGTACTTAAATATCATTAGGACGCTGAAAAGCAATACTGTGTCAAGCCACACGGACTCCATTTTGAGAAAATGGCGTCTAAATATGTCAGACATATTTGTTAAAAAATATATTTGAAGAATAATATTTTCTTATCTTTTCTTTTCTATTTAAATAAAAGGTATAGTGAATTACAAAAAGGATTGTTACTATTTATTTTTTTTGTCTAATAATAAGTTTTTCATATTAGACGCACTATCAAAATGTATAAATATATCCGGTTTCGACTTTTTGTGGGTTGCCACAATATTGCTTATCAGTATTCAGTTATAAAATAACACACAGTAATTCTCATATATCATAAAGTTTATTAAATTAAATAATTAATTAATTAATTTAAAAATCTGACAACGTAACAAGACCGTCTGCAGTCAGTACCGTATCAATATCAGTTCTGTTTAAACGCCTGAAGTGAGAATCGTTACTGACCGACTTTAAATCGTTATAGATCCTAAACGGTAACTCTGATTAAAAAACGATATGAGAAACCTAAAAATGATTTTTAAATACCTATTCAACGATACCCCACTTGACATAGTTAGTCGATTTTTTTTTCTCTTTCACAAAATGGCGTCCCAAATCAGCCATTTTGAACTCTCCTAATTTTCATCCTCTCGATGACATTTATGACGAATCATACAAAATGTCATTTATCAAAGCCCACGATCGAGTAAAGGGCTTTAAAAGTCTACTCGATTAAGGTATATATTGAATTTAAAAAATCAAAATCGAAATATTTTTATTCAAAATAGGAATATACATTCTCAAAATGAAATTACCACGGTTTCGGAAAAGTATAACCTCAAACCTGAGTAGAAACCGCGAAAGAAACTCAGCGGGACTTTTTTTTGTTATTTTTTTTAATTTTTGAAACGGAATTAGGAGTCCAGACTATGTTTTAATTAAAAACCCGCGGAAATGCCAGTTATCGGCCATTTCACGATAAGCGATCATTAGCCTTAAAATAATTGACTTAATAACTGTTCAACTTATCGCCAGCAATTCGACCAGATTCTCTGATAAATTTATGTGTCCGATACTGATTGTTTGTTTTGGTTATAAGCCGATATTAAAAACAAGACTCTTTAAATGAAATAGACGACCGACTTCGTCATAATTTCGTCTACTTGAAAGCTATATATGGCTGCTGATAAGCAATACTGTGTCAAGCAACACGGACTTCATTTTGAGAAAATGGCGTCTAAACATGTTAAGCTTTTGTTAACAAATTCGTTTGAAGGCGTATGTATATGTATATCCATTTTATATTTTTGTAAAAATAATATTTAATTAAAAGTAGATTAGTATAAGTTTAAATTAATAAATAAATAATAAATAAAATAAATAAATAAATAAACGTATCACACTCAATGACCCCCATTTAGATGTGACCTTGTGTCGGGGGTCTGGAAACACAACACTAACACAAACACCCAGACCACGACAAACATCCGTATGGCCAATACAGACATATGCCGCGAGCGGGGATCGAACCCGCGACTGTCAGCGCTACAGTCAGTTGCAGTGAACACTGCGCCAACGTGTCTGTCAAATAAAAAGTTTTAAAAGATTTTAGCATATTGCAAAATATTGAGCACACTCCAATATCCGAAACATTAAATTAAGAAGCTTTTTTATTTAGATGACTTGCAATTTTTGAATTATGGTCAATTCGTGACGCATTAACAGAATACATCAAAATCTCCGGATTTGAGTTTTTGTGGGTTAACACATTATTGCTTATCAGCGTCCAATTAACAATAAATAATCGTAATATATTATTTTATTATCGACTTTTCCATGTTTTGTTATTAACAGTATCCAAAAGTACGCATGTCTTGATTCTAGGTCACTTGGTCAACTATTTGTTGCTAAATAAAACAAATATGGATGCTGATAAGCAATAATGTGTCAACCCATAAAAAGTTTAATTCGGATATATTGATGTATTCTGATAATTCGTCATGTATTTAACATTATTAAAAAAATTAAGTCATATTAACGAAATAAGTACCTAAAGTCTTAATTTAATGGTTCGAATTTTAAGTGTTCCATATTTAGCGATTTATACAAAAATGGCATATATTTGAAAAAGTTATTATTAGGTAAATCTTTTCATGATACCAATTTGCTTTTAATTAATTTTAACTAATATCAAATAGTTTTTCAAATGGATTTACTTAAATTTTTTTGACATCTTTAGACGCCATTTTATTAAAATGGAGTTCGTGTGGCTTGACATAATATTGCATTTCAGCGTCCATATATACAGTGAGTTTTTAACAGGGCGTGGTAGGCCCTATAAGGAATAGCGATAAATACTTAAGTCCTTAAAGCCAACTTTGATGGAAAAATCGGATGGAATACTAATAATCGGATGGAGATGGAAACTACAACTGCATCTTATGTTTTTGACTATAGCTAAGACCCATTTCGATTACGCCATCTTTGAATGAAAAAGCGCATCAAAATTGC
This sequence comes from Hypolimnas misippus, assembly GCA_037950945.1. NCBI lineage: Eukaryota > Metazoa > Arthropoda > Insecta > Lepidoptera > Nymphalidae > Hypolimnas > Hypolimnas misippus. Next base: position 5,931,505 of record JBBEEQ010000020.1, read on the forward strand.
CTTGTCGTTACGATGCCATAGACAAATACAGACGTCAATCTTAAGAGTAGTTAAATTCGCCAATATCGAATCGTCTACATGTGCCATGAATTTTAAAATTATCATTCAAATAAAAAAAATATTAGTGAATAACCTTACACAAACAATTTTAAAAAATCTATTGAAAACCTTTTTAATGCGGAATCCGAACGAAAGTGTGACTTTCGATTTAAAAAATTAAAAGAAAAAAAATTAAGACTTAAAAAAGCGAACGTCTTTAAAAGCAAAATACGCTATATCGTTAACGTAGACGACATATTTACGCCAGTTATTTCTACCTATTTTAAAATCAAACTACAAAACCGATTTTGATAGAAATTATTGAAGTCAGTTTATAAAAGTATATTACGATCTCATTGTCATTAACAACTATTACATTTCAGTGTAAAACTCAAACAAAACTCATTACATTCAATAAAAAAGCTAAAATTAAAAAAAAACAACCTAATTCCAATTAAAAACCAATAACACATTAAAACCTTTTTAATTCGACGCAAAAATGTGGCATTAGTTTCAAAAGTAACAGATTCAAATAAAAAAAAAACACAAACGCCGACAATGGCCCGGCCAATCGGGGCGTCGCAGTGCGCCCGCATCGAGCGGGGAAACTAGGTCACGTGGCTGCGGACGATGCGGCTGTCTTAAGCTTGGAGGGAAAACGATTGATACAGATTGTAAACGCCACAGATTATAACGTGTGTCAGTTGTTTTTGATATTATCTGTGTTCTATGTGAAATACATTTGTAAGTTTTACTCTCGTAAATGATATAAAATAACTCTTTTATTTAACCCCTGACCCAAAAGTCTGAGTGTTATAAGTCTGATGTGTGTGAATACACCAATTTTGATACATTTTATTTTATTTGAAAGCTGATGTAATCGACAATGCTTAACTATATTTTAAGAACGTCTATTCAGACGTTTAAACGTTATCAGTGATTTTTTAATTGTTGAAAGGATCTGTGCGAATTGAGTATACTATGAATGATATAACATAGTTGCATAACCTTGACCTGATGCTGCACTCCATCTGCAATCAGCAGGTGACACAACTCACCAACGTACAGCAGAACTATCCTGTTAGAGCCAACGAAATTGACTCAAAGAATAGATTATTGATACATACGTCTTCAAACAAATTTGTTAAGAATAGGTTTGACATATTTGGACGCCATTTTCTCAAAATGAAGTCCGTGTGGCTTAACACAGTATTGCTTATAAGAGTCCATGTATAGATTAGCTATCCATCGCGGTTTTTCTCGCGTTTATGGTTACTGCATTGCTTCTATAAGTCATAGCGTAATGTAATATAGCCTTCCTCAATAAACGGGCATTTTAATGCAAGAATTTTTCAAATCAGATCTGTAGTTTCAGAGATCACTACAAACTCCCTAACAAAATTTGGATGTATCAGCATCATCAAGATCCGACCATGAAGAAGTATGTACTCTACTTTTAATCGTGATAATAAAGCAAGTACGACAAGAAGCGATATAAATAGCACAATTCGATGCTGATAAGCCATAATGTGTCAACCCACTAAAGGCAAAATTCGAAGATATTGATGTAATTCAAAACAATTTCATGTCATGTAAACGAAATAAGTACAAAAAACTTAAGTTTCTTAATTTAACGTTTCGAATTCCACGGTTCCATATTTTGCAATTTATACAATAATACCATATATTTGAGTAATTTATTATTAGATAAATATTTAAATCCATTATACCTTTTATCTAAATAAATAAGAAAAGATGGTTATATAATTCACTTGCTCAAACAAAATTAGGAATAGGTCTGACATCTTTAAACGTCATTTTCTCAAATTGAAGTCCGTGTGGCTTCACACAGTATTGCTTATCAGCGTCCATTTATCTCTTTATAATATTAGTATGGATAAACCTCCACCAAAAGTCAACACATGCAGGTTTTCTTTCACCGCACGATTTATTTAAATAGCCCTTGAAAAATCGATAGTGCTGGCTCGGATCTGAAGCCGCGACCTTCGGTTATGATACACGTGTCTATCGAGCCTTGACTTTTCTATTTATATATGCTGATAAGCAATAATGTGTCAACCCGCAAAAAGGCAAATTCGGTGATTAATGTATTCTGATATTTCGTATGTAATATTTTTTTAAATCGTCTCAAATAAATAAGTACGAAAAAAAGTTCCCTGATTTAATGTATTGAATACTGAAGTGTGTTTTATATCTTGCTAAATATAATAATGTCAGGTAGTAGACAAACTAATTATTATATAAAACTTTTCATTATACCAATCTGCTTTTAATACATTATACCTTTTACCAAAATAAAAAAGAAAATATGGATATATATTTCTTTAAAATAAATAAGAATAAGTTTGACATCTTTAGACGCCATTTTCTCAAAATGGAGGCCGTATGGCTTGACATAGTATTGCTTATCAGCGTCCATATATAAATAATTTAGACTTGAAATAAAATGCAAATACCTATACAATTTCGTTTACTTTTGTGACATATTTATATTCAAAACTAATCTATTAAACCAATTTCTATAAAAATTCTGTAGGACTAATCTCAAAGCAGGAGCGTAACTATAGGGAGGCAGGGCTGGCAAAAGCCACAGGCCCCTGAACCTAGAGGGCCCCAGCCTAAAAGAACTTAAATAATAAAAATGTTATTAGTAGTAAATTGTTATTTCATTATAAATATGCATAAACCTATGCTCTTGAAAATAAAACTAATCAGATATTTAACTTAAAGTTGGGTAACTCCTTAAGTGGTTCATTAATTTATAACGTGACGATGTTTACTGGGAGACCCCATCCAAAGAACTTGCCACGGGCCTCAGATGGTACAGGTACGCCTCTGGATTAAAAAGAAGTTTATAAGCAATTTACAGCTTCATTCTTATTTAATCTATACTAATATATAAAGCTGAAGAGTTTGTTTGATTGTTTGCTTGAACGCGCTAATCTCAGGAACTACTGGTCCGATTTGAAAAATTCTTTTAGTGTTAGATGGCCCATTTATCGAGGAAGGCTATAGGCTCTATATTATCACGCTAAGACCAAAAAGAGCGAAGCACTAATGAAGAATGTTTCAAAATCGCGGGATATTTTCCTATTGAGAGAGCTTACGCTGCGTGCGCTGCGTAAATGGTTAAAGTTTCGCAATAATCACGTAATACAGAATTGTTCCTCTTTAAAAGATCTAAAAAAAAGTCCGCCTCAGCATCTGTCTAACTTTTAAGGTTGGCTCACTATAACCTATTTTATGCAAACCAAATTAGTTCTAATATAATGCATTATTAGCCCAAAGTAACTAGTCCACGCGGACGAAGTCGCGGGCGGAAGCTAGGTATTTATATTTATCATCTTTCTTAATTTTATTGTTCATTTTGTATTGGGTCATATGTTTCTCTCAGGTTTTAGAGTAATTTTCATTTATTTTATACTGAACTGTTATTCAATAAATATGTAGACAATAAGTTTTTCTATAAAATTTTGAGTATATCTATAATTGTCTCTTATATCGGCCTTAAATTATTGTTTCAAGTTTCTCTGTTATCTATAAGCGCTTAATATGTGTGATGTTGATGTACCTTTTAAATAAATAAAAAAATAAATAAAGATATAAATGAATTTCAATTCATTTATATCTTTAGTTTCCTCTGCTTTATAAATAATAAATAACGCATCACACTCAACAGCCCCCATTAAGATCCTATGACCTTGTATTGGGGGTCCGGAAACACACAACACTAACAAAAACACCCAGACCACGACAAACATCTGTATGGCCAATACACACGTTTGCCGTGAGCGGGAATCGAACCCGCGACCGTTAGCGCTTTAGTCAGTTGCAGTGACCATTGCGCCAACGCGTCTGGCTTTGAAGTCGGTTAAAAGGTTGTCGCGTCAAAAAACATTATGTTTTTGTTAGCGTGTTTATAAAGAATTATGTAAGTTATAAAACTATGCGGCTCATAAAGGTGGAGTATTTAGCGGTTAAATTAATGTCGAAACGGAAAGGCGTTGCTGGCATGTAATATGACGCAGATAAGCATTCCTGTTTTTTACTATAAGTGACCAAAAATGTGATTTTGGCCCCTTTAAGATGAGAATTACATTTGGATGCTGATTAGCAATAATCTGTCAACCCACAAAAAGTCAAATTCGGATTTATTGATGTATTTCGATACTGCGTTGCCTGTTTAACATTATTAAAAAAAATCCAAGTTATTTTAATTTGATGTTTCGAATTTTAAGTGCGTTTTATATTTTGCAATTTATACAATAATCTCAAATATTTGAAAATATTTTATTAGATAATAGATTAAATATATCAATCTGTTTTTAATTTATTATAGAAAATAGAAAAGAAAAGATGGATATATACTTCTTCAAACAAATTTGTTAAGAATAGATTTGACATCCTTAGACGCCATTTTCTCAAAATGACGTATGTGTGGCTTGACATAGTATTGCTTACCAGCATCCATATCTCTTTTGTTTGAAAGCTAATGTAATCGAGGTAATTCTTAATTAAATTTATGAAGACTTTAAAAGGTTATCAGCTATTTTCTGTTTGGAAAAGTATGTGAGCAATTTCTCCTTCTCTTATCAACTTGAAATTTACTACCCTTTGAATTATATTAAAGAAGATCGTCACTTAGCTTTGGTCTGATGCCGCACATCATCAACAATCAGCAGGGTACACAACTCCTCACCGACTTACAACAGAGGCCTCGTGTTGGTGCTCGTTGAAATAGTCTAAATCGATCGTCGTTTTTTATTTTAATTTTCAATTCAATTGACATTTGGACGCTGATATGCAATACTGTGTCAAGCCACACGAACTTCATTTTGAGAAAATGGCGTCTAAAGATGTCAAACCTATTCTTAATAAATTGTTTGAATAAGTATTTACCCATATTTTCTTTTTCATTTTTATTAAAGCTATAATGAATTATAAGCAGGTTGATATATTTAAAAATATTATCGAATAAAAAGTTTTTAAAAATATATGATTATTATATAAATTACCAAATACGGAACGACCTGGAATTTCGAAACTATTAATTAAGAAACTTTTTTCCGTACTTATTTAGTTTATATGACTTTACTTTTTATTCAATAATGTTAGGTAATGCTGTATCAAAATACATCACTATCTTCAAATTTCACTTTTTGTGGGTTGACACATTATTGCATATCAGCATCAAGACAATAAATACAAAGTCACTTATTGAGAACATTACTGGAACTTACATGTAATAATTAATATTCGTCGTACTATAATAAGTTCACCCACTTCACGCATTATTTCGTTTAGTATTGCGCTAGTGGTGTCTTAAATGCGTTAAGTGAATGCACCCTTCTTATATGAGAAGGTATTTCGATACCTCCCACGTAAGTTATTGTAAGCCACAAAATTGCCTTTAGCGTTTTTACTGAATACTACACGAATTTGCATTGCTTAATGCATTCAAAGTGAAAAAATACCAAAAATCTTTTTTTTTTCAAGGAAAGTTACAACAAAATACGCCTTTTTTCAGGCGCCTGAAAAAAGGCGTATTTTGTTGTAACTTTCAAATTAAAACGGATTAAAAGTGCTCTACTGTAAAATTGTAATTTTGGGGTTACAACAACTTACGTGGGAGGTATCGATTTTATTATAAAGCTGTGCTCCTTCAAAGGTTATCATTTTTTGCCATAATTGGTTCGGGGCTTCGGTGAAACTTACCTACATCATTCGTAGCTACTTACGACGTATCTGTTGCTAGGTTACAGAGTTGTTATGTTTATTTGGTTCTCCAATAATGTATACATAAAACACAAACAATTTTTTCTTACAATGAAACTTAAAACTAAGTGCCACTATTATTTATAGGAAAACACGGCGTGCACTAATTATTTAACAAAACAAAATCTTATAATTACATATTTTAAACTTTCGCGATTTATACTATTCATATTTAATATAACGGGTCTTATCGCGATAACTAATGGTAGTAATACCTTTTTAAAATGTATACCTTTTAGCTGATAAAAATTAATATATTTTTAGCTGACAGTCAGCCCACGACGAATGCAACTTCGTCGAAACGTCGGGCAATAAAAAGGTATTACTACCATTAGTTATCGCGATAAGACCCGTTATATTAAATATGAACATCTTATAATTTAATTCAGTTAAAAAAATAATAAAAAACAGTAAAAATTAACAGAGGAATGGTTAAAATTAATCGAATGATATTGCATTTAAATCAATACTATTTTGGTACTCAAAAAATACATTATACATTCTTGAGAGAGGACTGTTCAATTTAAGATTTGTATGATGTCTAGATTGACAAAACAGTTGTACATTACATGGACGCTGATAAGCAATACTGTGTCAAGCCACACGGCCTTCAATTTGAGAAAATGGCGCCTAAATATGACAAAACCTATTCTTGACAAATTCGTTTGAAAAGTATATATTAAAGTTTTCTTTTCTATTTTAATAAAAGGTATAATGAATTAAAAGCAGATTGATATATTTAATTTTTTTTTTTACAATACTGAGACATTATATTAACTTAAATATTTATGGCCTTGTAATAAATCAACAGTGTAAAAATTAATTAACTTAATTTTTAAGCAAACGTAATTTTAAATTAATTTTAAGCTGTTACTTTCATCCAAAATACAAATAAATCATGTTGTCATCGTAAGCATATTCGATTTAAACGAAAAACAGTTAATAATTTTCTAATATTATTAAAATAGGTATCAAATATGTATAAAATGTTAGTAATTAGTTATATGATAATAACGTAACGTAATGGGACACGTATTTATTTTGCTGAATAATAAAATTAAGTTTTAATAATTAATACTTGACTAATTTATATACATAAATTAAAAAAAAAAAAGAAAAGATTATATATTAAACTATTTACATCTGAATTAATATAAAAAAAAGGATTATATTTTACAAAACATTGTAGACCTCATCTAAGCCTCTGTATCTGGGTATAGTTCCCAAAATACTGGCAGCATTACCCCGTTGAATGGCCAAGCTGATCCTTTGACCGAGGTATCTGCCAGCTCTTGGGTCCCCAGTTGACTCCCAAAGCCTCTTTGAGAGGTCTTTAAAAAGAGAACGAGCGTTCCACTCCAAACGGAGCAAAGATAAAAGCCTCGTCAAGGCTTTCATATTTGCGCCGCTTGGAATGTTCGGCACTTGCTGCCGCTGCTCCCGCCATCGATGCCGCCGACTGGAGGTGAGATGCTGCTAGGGTGTCAACACAAGTAGCATCCCACACCAGTGACTTACCCAGCCTCCAGGCTACAAGGGTCATACCGTCTGGTCTCTTACCGTCTTTGCGGATTAAGCCAATCGGCTCTAATGTTGCCGGAACTTTTGCACTGGCAAGAGACCGACGGATGATATCATTTATAGCATGGTGGCGAGAGAGACGGCCAGCGCTTTTAAAACAAGAAAGACCGTGGTGGCCGTACTCGTCAACTTTTTGTCCACAGTGGCAAAAATGAGGTTGAATTATTTTGGCACCAAGCCTAAGACCTATTAAAAGTGTTAAGGTTGTATGGTCTCATAAAAAGTTTTTCAAATATTTGAGAGTATTGTATAAATTGCAAAACATGAAACGCACTTGAAATTCTCAACATTAAATCAAGAAACGTTTTCCGTACTTATGTAGTTTTTATTGCTTGAATTTTTGAATAATGTTAAATAGGTGACGCAGTATCAAATTACATCAATATCTCCGGATATGAATTATTGCGGGTTGACACATTTTTGCTAATCAGCATCCACATGATCTGAGCAGTCCAGTAGGAATATGAAAGTTACATCGCTCTCCAGACTAAACTTACAAAAGAGTTGTTTTAAGATCCGTCGTACTGCGTTGTATTTTTTCGTCAGTTTTCATTCCAATACCATCCGTTTCAGATACTTGTTAGATAAAAGATAAGATAAATTCACTCGCCGCTATCAAGATAGATTGAGATGTCAACAGCTGAAGATTTCGAATTATCTATTTTATTAGCGGCCCCTCGCGATTCGACTCGCGCTTAACATAGGACTTTCTTACAAAATTCCGACCCCCGTTTCATCCCCTGAGGGGTCGAATTTTGCAAAGGCCCGTCTTAGTGAACACCTACTTCCAAAAAAGAACCCCCATGCAAAATTTGAAACTCCTAGCACTTATAGTTTTTGAGATTTCGTGATGAGTGAGCGAGTGACCTTCGCTTTTATATATATATGGAAGATTTAGCCGCTCTGTGGAAAGAATGCTTGGATGTTACTATGTGAATTAGATACTTTAGGGGGAGTTTGACTGAGGTTAAATCTTATTTATACATATTTATTACCCGACAGCGCAATGGAAAGGAGAAAATGTTTTTATCACTCTATCTTTGTACATATATCGTTTGATCAGGCCCTCGCCGTCCATACGTGCAAAGTCGTGCAACGCACGACGGCGCCGAGTCAAAAAGGCTTATAATTTTCAAATTTTTAATAATTACATTGGATTTTGTATTAAAAACTTTGCGGAAAAGACTTGTTAATTGAACTAAACCATTTTCTACTAATATCGCCACAAAAAAGGCGCATATAAGACAGTTGCACGACGGCGCCGATTAGGCTTGGCGCGGGCCTGCGTTTGATTCGTCATAACGGCGAAAATGTATAAGAACTATACATATACAACATAAATTCAAAATGGCCAATTTCAGACGTCATAACCTAAAAAGTAAGAAAATGAAATTCGACGAACTATATCATGTGGAGTATCGTTGAATAGGTATTTAAAAATCATTGTTAGGTTTCTCATATCGTTTCTCAATCAGAATTACCGTTTAGGATCTATGACGATTTAAAGTTGGTCAGTAACGATTCTCACTTATAGGCTTTTAAACAGAGCTGATATTAAATCGATACTGCAGATTTTTAAGATTGTTGTCATTCTCGAGAGCGATGTTGAACAACTCTGCTACTACTACTAACTAAGCTAGCAACAGACACGTCATAAGTTGTTACGAAAGCTGTGAATGACAAAAAAACACTGACAGTAAATCCTTTCAGGTGTAAAGCAATGAGAAACTTGTGTAAATCATTGCAAAAGCCTGAGAGAGAGAGAGAGAGAGAGAGAGAGAGAGAGAGACAGCAGAACTTAAAAGTGTTATTATATAACCCCATATCTTAACATGTCATCAACAACGCGTCGCTAGGCAACGCCATAACACATTTATGCCTATCATTGTCAATAGACACAATTGAAATGTTAGAATGCTGAAAGTTACAATGGTGACAGTTTTCCACAATAAGGCCCCTTTCCTATCTATGGGAGGTGATTAAGGGTCTCAATCCTCTTGCCCCAAATTCAATTATAACAGCAAGTTAACTATATGGATGATGTTAAGCAATAACGTGTCAACCCACAAAAAGTCAAACTCGAAGATACAATAAGTAATACAGCGTCAAGTCACACGAACTCCATTTTGAGAAAATGGCGTCTATATCAACCGATGATCGCAGTTCCAAACCCCGGCTAGCTTTGAATTTTCAAGTGCTAAATTTGTGTTTAAATTCATCTCGAGCTCGGTGAAGGAAAATATCGTGAGGAAACCTGCATGTGCCGGGGACTGACACATGTATATCCCGCAGTGGACAGCGTGGTGGATTAAGCTCTAAACCTTCTCCGTAATCGGAGAAGAGGCCTTTCCCCAGTAGTGGGACATTTACAGGCTGTTACTTACTATACTAAAATTAGTACGAAAAAAAATTTCTTACATTTATAAATTTAAATTAAAACGTACTTTGAAAACTTTTTAGTATATAAACATTTAATTTTATCAATTTGCTTTTAATTCATTACACCTTTTATCAAAATAGAAAAGAAAAGTTGGTTATATACGTCTTTAGACAAATTGATTAAGAATAGGTTTGACATCTTTAGACGCCATTTTCTCAAAACGAAGTCCGTGTGGCTTGACACAGTATTACTTATCAGCGTCCATATATGGATGCTGATATGCAATAACGTGTCAACCCACAAAAAGTGATATTCGGAGATATTGGTGTATTTTGATACTGCATCGCCTATTTAACATTATTAAATAAAAAACTTAAGTCATATAAACTAAATAAGTACAGAAAAAAGTTTCTTAATTAATTGTTTCGAAATTCCAGGCCGTTCCTTATCTTGTAATTTATACAGTAATTGTATATTTTTAAAAACTTTCTATTAGATAATCTTTTAAATATATCAACCTGCTTTTAATTCATTACAGCTTTAATCAAAAAAGAAAAGAAAATATGGATAAATACTTATTCAAACAATCTTATTAAGAATAGGTTTGACATCTTTAGACGCCATTTTCTCAAAATGGATTCCGTGTGGCTTGACACAGTATTGCTTATCAGCGTCCATATATATCTAAGAATGCTAAATTCAACCTTTTCTATGTTTTCGTTTAAACGATTCAATGTAAAAAATTATTCCAAACAGAACGATTGTTCAATTAAATTGCATAACATTAGCGGAGAATGCGTACAAACATACATTGTTAATGTTTCGTGTAGCTACGACTGCGATTGTTCGGAGCGACAATCATTTTAACACTTCCGAAGGAGGTTCTGAATCAATCTGATAAGCAACAATGTGTCAAGCGACACGGACTTCATTTTGAGAAAATGGCGCCTGAACATGTCAAACCTATTCTTAATAAATTATTTTGAAGGAGTATATTATATCCATCATTTATTTTATTTTTTGATAAAAGGTATAATGAATTTAAATCAAACTGATACATTTAATATATTATCTAATAAAAAGTTATTTAAATATTTGACAGTATTGTATAAATTGCAAAAAGTAGAACGCACTTGAAATTCGACACAATTCATTAAGAAACCTTTTCTCCGTTCTTATTTAAATTATATGGCTGCAATTTTTTTGAGTTATGTTAAATAGCTAATGCAGTATCAAAATACATCAAAATCTCCGTATTCGACTTTTTGTTGGTTGGCACATTATTGCTTATCAGCATCCATATCCACCTTTTCTTTTATTTTTTGATAAAAGGTATAATGAATCAAAAGGAGATTAATGTCTATTCTATTGTTTTTATATTAATTTAAGTATTATAACTTGGTCACCGCCCGTCAGTTGTTATCAAAGAGGGGTACCATTGAAAATCAGCTTTAGGTGTCCACGCCTATTAATTGCTGAATGGTATACCCATTTGGGACACGTCATGCCTATATGTTTATTGTAGTAGTATTTTTTTTTGTTTCTTTTAACCTTTTTTTATCGATCGTATCGATTTGTTTTATTGTTAATTTTTTTTTCTTTTTTTGTTTTTCATGTAAATGTTGATAGTAATTTAGTAATTTAAGTTGTTTCTTGGTTATTATTATTTTTTTATATATTTTCTATCTTATCTTTAAGTTACTTATATATTTGTTGTACGGTCCCAAATAAAAGTGTTCTTTCTTTCTTTCTTTCTTTAATGTATGAAATCATCATCTATAGTCTATTTTTTATTTATCTTATTGAGTGGACAAATTTGGCGTATTTCGAGCCACACAAGAGTTAGATAAGAAATTATCGACTGAATGATTGAACTGAAACGTATTTTATAATGAAAAATTATAATACAAAATAAATTGTTCATCAAATTTGTAAATTAGGATATTAGAAAACATCTTGATGAAACCTGCATAAGCCGGGAGAAATTCTGACACATGTATATCCCGCAGTGAAGCAGAGTGGTGGATTAAGCTCTAAACTGTCTTCTTGTTAAGTTATCTCCGGGGTTCTAGTCACTAGTTTATTCGTAATTATGAATATATTTCTGAGAGTAAAGACGAGCAATCTATCCTAGAGAGAGGGAGGGAGCGTACTGCCGATATATAATAATAACTGATCAACGAGCTACCATAGACAAAACACAGTATTAATTACTTTATTCCTAACACTCCTTAATAGGAGAGGCGTTTGCCCAGCAGTGGGACATTCACAGGTTGTCCCTTCACTTTTTACTTGACATTAATAAAATAATAAAAAAAAGGTGTTAAGTTTCAGTTTAAACCCGCAAGCAATGATTGAAATGATCGTGTCCTACGCACGAGCCATGATATCCATGTCTCTACTGCGTGGGTAGGAAAAAGTGACTTACCTGACCCATTTTAACGCGATCGATACTCTTCGTTTATCATTAAGAGCTATCATGGACGTATAGGGGAGGGGGGAGTCTGGACTGGACTGAATGGATGCTGATAAGCAATAATGTTTCAATCCACAAAAGGAAAATTCTAGGATATTGATGTATTTTGATAATGTTAGTGTTTAAGATTATTTAAAAATGTTTCAAGTCATCTATATAAATGAATAAAATTTAAGTGTCTGTTTGTAATTTCGAATTTAAATTTATTTAAATATATATAACTCAAAGGTGACTGACTGACGTAGTGATCTATCAACGCACAGCCCAAACCACTGGACGGATCGGGCTGAAATTTGGCATGCAGGTAGATGTTATAACTTTTATTAATTCTACCTCCAAGGGGATAAAATAGGGGATGAAAGTTTGTACGTTGTACGTTTGTACTTTGTCAATTTTAAACCGATCGGACTAAGACTTTGAATGCATATAGCTACTATGACGACATCACAGACATCGCAGACGAAGTCGCGAACACCAGCTAGTGATATATATAACTTAGGCTACTTTTATTAAAAAAATATATTTTAATTAATAAATAGAAAATCCCAATTGAAACCAATAAAATGTTGGACAATATCCGATACAAGAAGGGATGATACACGGTAATAAACATAATTTTTCATCAAATTAACGTGGGTTGGGCACAGCTATAAGGCTAGAGCACCTTTGAGTTCTGCTCTCAGACCCAACATGGACATCAGTAGCACCAGACGTTGTTTCTCATTGCTTTACACCTGAAAGAATTTAATGTCAGTGCCTTATGTTTGACATTCACGGCTTTACAACAATATTACATTTACCACTTAATAAGTTTGACAGACACGTTGGCGCAGTGGTCACTGCAACTGACTAAAAGCGCTAACGGTCGCGGGTTCGATCCCCGCTCACGGCAAACGTGTGTATTGGCCATACAGATGTTTGTCGTGGTCTGGGTGTTTGTGTTAGTGTTGTGAGTGTTTCCGGACCCCCGACACAAGGTCATGAGATCTTAATGAGGGCCGTTGAGTGTGATGCGTTTATTTATTATTACATTTGCCACTTAATAAGTTTAAAGCCTACATTAAAGAATCTTTAATAAATAAAGCGTATTATAACATACAAGAATATTTTGACGACAAAGAGGCGGGGATCTAATGTGCGTTGATGTTCTCACAGGATTAAAATAAAAATGTTATAAAAATCCATAATGTATGAATTTTTTTTTTAAAGAGTACCTATCGAGTTTCTTGCCGGTTCTTCTCGGTAGAGACTACATTCCGAACCGGTGGTAGCTTAAAAAAAATCTATATACAATGGACCTGTAACTTGCATAAAGTATAATTTGAATTTGAATTCGTAACTAATTATGACGTTGCTAGGTAACAAAATTGTTTATACATTTGATTTAGGAGTTATTAATTTAGTTGTAACAGAAGTTATCATATTAAATCTTGTGTTTCTTACTTTGAAAATCACAGACTTTCATACAATATTACAGATGTTTGAAGAATTTATTAAGTGACACCAATTTTAAACACCTACGCATGCAATATAACTGGACGCTGATAAGCAATACCGTGTCAAGCCACAAGAATTTTGAGAAAATGGCCTTCTAAAGATGTCAAACATATTCTTAATACATTTGTTTGAATAAGTATTTATCCATATTTTCTTTTCTTTTTTGCTAAAACGTATAATGAATTAGAAGCAGGTCGATATATTTAACATATTATCTAATAAAAAGTTTTTCAAATATTTGAGATTAGTGCCGTAGTAATTTCCGTTCTTATTTCGTTTATATGACTTGAAATGTTGAATAGGTGATGCAGTATCAAAATACGTCAATATCTCCGAATTTAACTTTTTGTGGGTTGACACATTATTGCTTATCAGCATCCAACTATGCAAAATTATAAAATTCAGATCAGACGCTGCAGCAGGATCACCACTCACGAACTTACAGCAGAGGGATCCTTTTATCTCAATGACTAGATTGTGGATGTTAAAATTTCCGATTTAAGACAGTAATTCTATTAATGATTTTTTATTAAAGTCCTTATATTCAAGGTTGGTCCCAATTAAATTTGAAGAAACTATTCCTCTATGAGTGGAAAATTAATGGACGAAGAATAAACCTTATAAACCGACTTTCAAAAAGAAGGTTTTCAATTCATCATGGACTTTTTTTATATATTCACGAATTACTGGACGGATTGACATTTTTTGTTTGAAAGGGTATACTTCTAGAGTAGTCTAATTGAATTTTTATCAAAATCGATTCAGTAGTTTATTTTTACAACCAAAATATCTGATATAAGTACGTCCTTTATGAAAAGGTATTTATGTACTTTGCGTTTGAAGTGGGACGCAATGGAACCTCCATGTCTATGGGTTTGTACCTTTGTGCTATCTTTAATAATGTGAAAAAGAAAAAAATGAAATCGACGAACTATGTCAAGTTTCGTTGAGAAGGTATTTAAAAATCATTTTCAGGCTTCTCATATCGTTTTTCAATCAGAAGTACTGTTAAGGATCTATAACGATTTAACGTTGGTCTGTAACGATTCTCACTTATTGGTTTTAAGACAGAACTGATATTGATACGATACTGACTGCAGATGGTCTTGCTCAGTTTTTGTTTTTTTAATTAATGACTTGTTAAAATTGTCGTGTTAATAAAATAGTTCTGTTGAAGTCGGTTATATTTTATTATGAAAAAACAATTATAATTTATTCAAGAGCTTATAAAATCACGCAAGATTTAGTAAGGAAATGCTTGCTACGTATTTATACTAATTTATATAAATGAGGCTTAATAAAACCTACATCAAAACTACACAATTTCATCCTTATGATGATATAATTGATTTAATTTAAAAACGAAATTACTTAACTAAATTTAACGAAAATTTTATAGTATCTAAAAGTATACGCTTTAAAAAAAAAAGAAGAATTTTCAAAATCAGTTCAAAACGGAATTCTTAGGTAATAAAAATTAAAAAATGCATACACTTCGAATTGAAAACGTACAATTTTAAAGTCATATGTAAATTACACACTACGGTTCTGTACAAATGAACGATTTTACATAATTTCTTATGAAACCATAACATTTATCAGCGTGAAAATTAAAATTAAAAAATATATTTAAAAATATTTTTAACCTGCAATCTTGTTTAGTGAAATTTTTGTTAATCAAATTACGAAATTGTTATTTTGACGTTAAAATTTAGTTAGAAACCCGAATTCGATTTGAGATTAGTGCATTACTAACTTCGTTCAGTTTTAACTTCGATGTAAAACGTACTCCATCAAATTTGACATATTGAAATTAAAATTACATTTAAAAAAAAAAGGGATTGAAATCGATAAAATTATCACATAAACCGAAATATATTGCAAAAAAAATTAAAACAAATAGTTAAATTTTATTACGCATAAAACGTAAAAAATTTCAATCGTAGTTTGTCATGTACGTCATGCAACGTCAACAAAAGACAGGCTAAGGAACACCTCTACTGACCTGATAGGGCTCATCTGGCTTCCCTGGGTACGATGCACTGCGCCGATAGTCTGGGGGCCTGGGGGGCGCTGGGGCCCTCCTCCAGGGGGCGAACGCGGACGGCTGGGGGGGCTGGGGGGCCGGCCATCTGTATTGTGGGGCTCGTCGAAAGGGGGCGCGGTATTGCCTCTCATCGTCAACGACGCTTGCAGCGCCGGGGTATTGTAGTTCGCCCATCGAAACATGCGTCCGACGGCCGCGACGTTCGGACCTCGACTGGCGATAACTTACTGATAACGGGTCGATGTGAATGCGCGCGCATGTTTTCGGCTATTGTTTTTCAAATGTGGGACATTTTTTGAAATGGCAACCCCGGTACCTGCATTGGAGTTTTTTTGACCGACTTGAAAGTGTTTTTGTGTTGGTTAATTTTTATATTTAAACTATTTCGATTTAAATTATGCGTGTCGCTAATTATTAGCTGTTGCGACTTTGTGCGTTTCAGTATGCTTGAGAAAATCGTTTTCAATGTGCGACTGTGCTTCACAAACCTATGTGTTTCATTATTTAACTAACTCCCGCCCCGGCTTCGTTTGGATGTACTAATTAAGAATTAATAACTCTTTAACCGACTTCAATAGAGGAGGTTCTCAAATCGACAGGGACTTTTTTATGCATGTTCATCGATTACTCGAAAATGACTGCTGATACTTACTTCGAGATTGGTTTTATAGAATTTTCTTCAAAATCGGTTCAGCGATCTGGTTTTAAAATAACAATAACTAAACAATATACTCGTATGTTTTTGAAGTCGGTTGGTGTTTTTAAAAAGTCTTAATTATGAATTTTCGTCATTAATTCACAACTTATATTAAAAATATATATAATACACGAAAATCTGTCACGAATTACAAAAAAACTGGCGTATTATGTAAAATTTAAAATATTATAAAAAATACTACGTTTTAATTGTTAAAGAAATGTTGAAATTTTATGTAATTATTTAAATGTTCGATATGAGTTTAACTAAAAACTCAACAGTTAAAAATTAGAGTTAATTTGACCCCATTTGTTAAACTAACTGATTATTAAAGCAGGATCCACAGGAGTTGAACTATTTTTCTTTATTTTAAATCGGTCAATGGGTCAAGTTTTAATGCCGCCATAACCAAGGCGACATGAGCTTTATATTTTTAACCCAAAAACTTTAGCCTTTTTCGTGTATCGTATTATATATAAAAAGGTTTTATAAATTTGACATGTGTGTGTGAGTGTGTGTGTGGCATCGTAGTTCCCTAACGAATGAATGAATGAATCAATTTAGATGTAGTTTTTTTGTGTGAAAGCAGATAAAATGGATCTTAGCTATAAATTATGAAGCAGATCTTTTTGAGTTGTTAAAAGGATCTGAGCAACTTCTACTGGAGTGATCCAATCGAAACTTACTATACAGTAATGATACTGAAAAAACATAGCAGCATAACCTTGACCTGATGCTGCATATCGTCTGCAATCAGCAGGATAAACCACTCCCCACCGAGTAACAGCAGAAGCATTGGGACGCGTTGAAATTGAAGTTTTTTATTTTCAATAAAAAAATCAACATCTTTAATATATTTATAAATAACAAATATTTAAACAATTTAATATCATTTCCTTTTTTAATATGGAACCTTTTCTTTAATATCGATATCATAGTCAATTTATTTGGATACTTTTTAAGTATATTTTTTACTGCGTAGAATTTCTACCGCAGAGCAGTAACTACGGCCTAATTTTGGGTACTAAATGTTTTGGACAGTGATTAATTACTGCTGCGATAGAATAACATTCTTGTCTGTGAGTTTAAATTGATATACCTACTTAAGTATATTACGCGGATTTACTCGGAAATAAGCTTACAATATTATAAATGTGTAGGTTGGTAAATATGGATGGATGTTTGTTACTCTTTAAAAAAAACTACTGAACCGATTCGGCTGAAATTTGAAATGAAGATGGCTTATAACTTAGATCAACACATAGGCTACGTTGTAGCCCGAAAAAATTTGATGTTCCCACAGGAATAACTCACTAAGAAAGTACTGAACCGATTTGACGAAATTTGAAATGAAGATGGCTTATATCTCGGATTTACATGTACTATTCCTCGCGGACGAAGTCGAGGATTAAAGCTAGTATGCTTATAATATTTTTTTGTGGTGGAATATAAATAATTAGCTTCCCCATGCGTTTTCGCGTATGTGGTTACTGCTTCGCTCCTGTGAGTCGTAGCGTGATGTAATGTAGCCTATAACCTTGATAAACGGGCTGTCTAACGCAAAAAGAATTTTTAAAATCGGATCAGTAGTTTCAGGCATAACATATATTTATAAAATTAGTATAGATTAGTTTTTTTGTCCGCCTTAATGTTAATTTTGTTTTAAAATAATACACATATATACATAAAATATGGCCTATGACCAACTAGAATAATGTAGCTTTCAAAAGATATCATAATTTTTTTAACAGCTTCAGTGGTTCATGAGTTTACTTCGCACATACTAAATTCGCTCTCTATTTATTTTATTAGCTGTTCTGAGATTTCATTCACGTTTATGGTTACTGTTTCGCTGCTAGGAGTGGTAATGTAATATAGCCTGTAACTTCCTCAATAAACTATCTAAACAAAAAGAATTTTTCATTATACCATTCTTCTTTTAATTCATTATATCATTTATCAAAATAATCAAGAAAAGATGCATATATACTTCTTCAAGGAAATGTATTAAGTTTTGACATCTTTAGACGCCATTTTGTCAAAATGAAGTCCGTGGTTGAAATAGTATTGCTCATCAGCGTCCATTATTATTAACTAGTTACTACTATATTTAATAGATAAAATTGTTTATTTATTAAATATTACTTAGGTCTTATAGATATTAGATATTATAGGCTCCCAGTTAGGTAATGTACTGCATGCCTACTCCAATGCGGATGGCGCGTTGCTGCCTTGCTGTGAGGTAAAAAACAGATTAAAAATATATATTAAAACTCTTTGCTGAACAATATGAAATAAATTCATAGTTTTTTCTAATTAAGATGAATACGTAACGTACGTCTTATTAAGATAAAAAGTATAATACGTAATTTCATTTATTTTGATTTTGAAACATAATTTATAATGGTATATATTTAACAATTTAATATTAAAACATAATTTATATTATTTTAAAACTAAACTGATTTTATTAAAAAAATCTTAAGGACCAATCTGAAGAACAAAGCTTTGAAATTAAAATAGGTTAAGAAATGACGGAGTTGATAACTGAAGCATTAATTACTAATTAGGAACATCCTTCTTTTTTGTAATCGGTTAAAAGTCATTATTAAATACATGTAACAAGTAATTTAAGTGTTCCAAAAAAAAGACAATAAACTCTGAAATAAATCGAACTAGATCATTCTATTACGTTAAACAATATATTGGGTCAAAACCCATTGTAACAAAATCATTTTAATAAAATATAATTTAAAAAAAACTGTCGTAAAAAGAATGTTTTTTAATAAATATAATTATGGTTATGTTGTACGTTTTAATTTTGTTTTTCGACGTTGCCTAGCAACCAGTTAACGATTAAGTATGACGAGAGAAACTTTGGTCAACAAGACAATTGATGATCTTGTTGGAAATTGGTAAGGTTGGATGTAGACAGTTGATTAAGAAAAAGTTATAGGCTATATTATTTCACGCTACGATTCGTAGCAGTAAAGCAAAGACGATAAGTGCGGGACAGCGCCCTCTTTATCCGCCTTTAATCATCTCTATATACATAATTTTTGGCTACAATTAATAATTGTTTTTTTAATTCATTCTTTCTGACTTTAAAATTATTTTATTGCCTTTTTTTTTAATTATTATTGTATAATTTATATACACGTGTGGCTTATAAGACAAAATAATAGAATACACGATTATTATTAAAGAATTTTTCGTTTAATACGTGAAAATTCCTTTAGATGGCGCTATTTAGTGACATCTAGTGTTGGAAATTCTACTTTAGTATTTGAATTCGCTAATAGATGTCGCCATGTGCATGTGTTACAATAAAATTTCTTTTTGAAAAGTATTAATCTTAAATGTTATTTGATTTGTTAGAAAATAATATAAAATTAATAGCTAAATTTTTATTATGGTATTTAATACCATACTTATGCATGTAAAAACAAAATATTCATTGTTGTAATAACTAGCGTCATCTATTGAGAAATAATTATTATATTTAATACTTTAAGTAAAACATAATTGCACACTAGATGGCATTAGTGAGTTATAAGTATTAAAAAGTTTAAAACATTACATTGGTAAGACATCAATAATTAAAAAAATTAAAAAACATACATAGACATAGAAATTTAATAATTAGATAAATACTCGTAAAGAGCTATTAAAATTATAAGTTTCTTTTTGTTTGATTCATTATTATTATTATTATTATTTAAAAGACCTCAGTACTTTTAAAATTAAAATCTCGACTGCTTAATAACGAAATCTTGCGCTTCAAAATACATAGTCTCAGGGTACAAGAGGTCACAATGTAGCACAAACTTACAAATACGTACATACCCCATACCTACATACATAGATACGAGAACATCATTACCCTCTTATTCAGTCTTTTGAGTAATTCATAAAATTAATGTTACTACTAAATAATTAATATCACTTAATGATATTCTATAGATATGTACCGTAATACAATTTGACGTAAAAACTCTGTATCCATTTCCAACTTTGACGAGCTAGTCAATTGACTTTTCGGCCCAACGACACTCTCGTCTGTCATACTCAGTCGCTATCTGGTTGCTAGGCAACGTCGATTGTAGCGGTCAGGATTTTAGGCGCCCATATTATTTTACATATTTATGGATATGAAATGTAATTGGTATCACCATTGCAAAAATGTATTTTTATTTAGTTTTTTAATTATTATCTTTACTTGATCAGCGCCCTCACTTAATAAAATGATCTCTCAACGGCTAAATTGAAAAGTAAATTACATAATAATCATTTAAAAACGTTTTATCATGAACATAATAAAATACAATCATATTTTAGCAGTGTAGTAATTTTTTTTAATTGCGTACAATACGCGTTATTAATAATAAGTCATAGATTAAAGAAGAAAACAGATGTTATTATTCATAATTTTCAGCATATAATGAATTTAAAATATTTTTTATTTTGTTTTATAAGACATAAATAGTTTACAGAAAGCTGAAATTTTAAATAAATTATTTAAATATACAAATATTTATTAAGCTGACAAAGAAATAAAAATAATATTTTATAAAAATCAACGATCGTCACGTTTTAAACGTTATATGTAAAAGAAGAAAAAAAATATTTAAAATACTACTATATAAATACTAAACTGATCGACGAGCTACCATAGACTAAATACAGTATTATTTACTTTCATCATATATTCCTAACGACTTGTTTTTGTGTTCAGAACAGTACCAAAGGGATTAAATTACCACTTGCCTCTAGTTTCCTTGTTAGGCAATAAAAAATGATGGGCTGGTTTCGCCTCTGTTATATTTAATCTACGGTTGATAACTTCATTGCTCTTTATCTCCGTAAGCTAACAATAAATAACACGTGTAGTGTCGTCGTCGTGTCGATAAACTTTTATCGATAATATATGTAAATAAATATATGTATTTTAGCGATAAGACCCCCTCTTGTACTTTTTATTTTGTGCAGTTCCTTTTGTATATTTTTGATGGTGTACAATAAAGAAAATTCTATTCTATGTAAGGTAGCTTCAAATAACTATAAAACATTGTTTTATAATTTGACGATTCGAAAGACGTTAAAAAAAGCTTTGTAAATACTTTATTAATTAAAAATAAGCGAGCTGTGGAATTATATATTTTAAACTTTCGCGATTTATACTATTCATATTTAATGTAACGGGTCTTATCGCGATAACTAATGGTTGTAATACCTTTTTATTGCCCGACGTTTCGACGAAGTTGTATTCGTCGTTGTCAGCTCAAATATGAAGAGCTGTGGAATATGGGTGCAATGTAATTTTTTACGCCATTACTTTAAAAATCTTCGCAATTCTCGGATATTCTACCATAATATGCATGTATTATACCTAACACACAAACATTCCTTTTGAATTACAGAAATCGATAGGTGATTTATGTGATGACGTTGCCATTTTTATAGATTTTTTTATGTGACGTTTATCTACTAAAATCCATATTTTAAGTAGGTAAACGTCGTTACTTACGTTCATTTTTAATTTTTTAATAAGTATTCAATTTCCTTTATTTATCCAAAGATTATATAATATTAAACTTTTATAAATTGCAGGACATTTTCCAGATTTATTAAAACTTTGCTTATTTTAATTTTATCGGTATCGATATTTCTCACTTTACTAATACTAACCGTCACATCCCTAGTCAGTACTGCCCTCTGTACCGAAGCTAGAGGACGCGTTCGAACGATGCAGGAATTTCAACCGACAGGTTCGTTTATATATTTTTCTTTTTAAAAAACTTCAGTAGCGTGATTTAGGTTTACTGTGACATTTATTAAAGAATCTTTTAACAGCCGTTTAAATGTCATTGAACTTTGATATTTATTAATTTTAATGGATTATTAAATAGCTTTTTATAAGTTCTTTTAATAAAGTGAAGGAAACGTGTATTCGCGAATGTTTCTGACGTTTTAACGAAAGTATCTAGTTTGGCTATCGTTGAATTCATTTTGACTAGTTTCCTTGTAATGAGGTATGTACATTTGTGTACCACATAATTCAAAAAGTTATTAGTCATAGAATGTTAAAATCATTTGTGGAATAAAACCAGTCTTTCATTGAAATTCCTTAAAAGAGTATTTTTACAGAATAATGGTAAATTGATAAATTAATTAGTGTTTAGTTTTCTTTTGTTTTTGTATTGACGATTCAAAAGTGCTTGTAAAAGCCTACTTGAATAAAGCATATTTTGATTTTGATTTTGAGAATACTACATGTGCCGCGCGGTTTAACTCGTGTTCATTTAAGATAATATTATATTTTTATAATGTTTCTTCTCTACTTGAATCGGATATTGTTTACTATTTCATTGGTTTCAATCTTGTTTTCGCATAACACTCTTTTTTTATTTATTAATTAAAATAAATACAATTTCAAAATAAAAGTATACCTCAGTTATACCTCATAACACTAACTATCCGAGAGTGAAAATCCCGTCAAAATCGGGATAGCCGTTTAGTCAGAGTTTAGCCAAGACAAACAGACAGAAAGGCAGAAAAAAGAATTTACTTTCATATGTATTTCATTAATTATCATTTAGTCAAATCTGTTAATTGGAAATTACGAACAGACACTTCAATTTTATTTTCGTATAGAAAAGAAATTACAAGACTTTAAAAACGAAACAGGAAACGCCTTCAAAAACAAAATACGAAATTCCGTATACTTGAATGACATATTTATTCCAGTTATTTTAATTTTAAAACCAAACTACTAAACCGATTTTGATGAAAATTCTATGGTAGCAATTGTTAGGAATATATCATAAAAGTAATTAATACTGTATTTAGTCTATGGTAGCTCGTTGATCAGTTATTATTATATATCGGCAGTACGCTCCCTCCCTCTCTCTAGGATAGATTGCTCGTCTTTACTCTCAGAAATATATTCATAATTACGAATAAACAAGTAACTAGAACCCCAGAGATAACTTAACAGCAATGAGGGAGTATACCCTTTCAAACCAAAATAAAATAACCAAATTGGTCAAGCCGTTTTCGAGTAATCGGTAAATATAAACATAAAAAAGTCCCTAAAGAATTCAGAACCTCCTTTTTAGGCAGCAAGAGTAACTAGAATAAGCTAATAAATCAGACTCTTTTCCGCAATTTTATAATATGTAAATAATTTAAATGAAACAATACAAATACTCTTTATTGCACACCAGTCAATTTGCAAAGTACATAGAGAAAAAAAATAAAATAAAGAAAGATGTACAAAGACGGTCTTATCGCTGAAATAGCGATTTCTTACAGACAACCTTCGGGCATAGGACATAATATAGTAAAATCGGTTTGGAGGTGCACAACTAAAAAGAAAAAAAAAAAATATATATATATATATATATATATATATATATATATATATATATATATATATATATATATACACACACATATACACAAATACACATATATACATATATATAATACATAGCAATATGCATAAATAAATATAAAAACATAAACAATATACTGAACTTAGTAAGATAACCTATTCATCCGCCTGCGACACAAACTCGCTGTGTCTTGCGGTCTCATTCACGTTTATGGTTCCTGCTCCGCTCCTAAGAGTCGTGATGTGCCTATAGCCTTTCTCAATAAATAAACTATCTAAAACAAAAGGAATTTTTCAATTCGAACCAGATTAGCGCGTTCAAACAAACAAACTCTTCAGCTTTATAATATTAATCAATAAACTGACATAACTAGATACAATATATTTTTAGGTAAATAATTGTTTTCGTACAGAAATACAACAGACGTAGAACTGTAAATAAATAAATAAACGCATCACACTTAACGGCCCCCATTAAGACCTCGTGGTCTTGTGTCGGGGATCCGGAAACACACACAACACTAACACAACCACCCAGACCACGACAAACATCCATATGGACAATACAGACGTTTGCCGTGAGCGGGGATCGAACCCGCGTCCGTTAGCGCTTCAGTCAGTTTCAGTGACCACTGCGCCAACGTGCCTGTCAAAGTAGTTGTACACACAGACTCACGATCCATCGCGAGCATTCACTGTTATTGAAGATTCATTTGTTTATCTCCGAAGACATTCATCAGATCCTAACATATTATATTTTTATTTTAACAGCGATAACCCCGTCTAAATCTGTAGTTTTACATACGATGTCAAATACAGAACTTGGTTTTTTGGAAGTCGATTAAAAGTAGAAACCATTAGAGATGCAAATATTTTCTTATTAATTTTGAATTTCGCAGTCGATCAAATACTTTTAGTCGAGAATTTCACTTGTAACTTTTGCGTACGCACTTTTATAATATTTGTGCCAATTGTTTATCATTACACCTAAAAGTATTATTTTGTAAGACAAAGAGGCGTGGATTTGATAAGCGTTGATTTTCTATCCGGATAACATAATTAAAATGTAATAAAAATACATTATGTATAAATGATTTTAAAAGAGTTACTATCGAGTTTCTTGCCGGTTATTCTCGGTAGAGACTACATTCCGAACCGGTGGTAGCTTTATAAAAATTAAAAATGAAAATATGACATGTAACTTGACGATTCGAAAGTGCTGTTAAAGCCCATTTGAATAAAGTATATTTTGAGTTTGAGTTTGAGTTTATTGATTATCTGTGGTCACTTAGGTAACTGTGGCCAGGTTACAGAGTTGTTTTATATCAGTTATGGGAGTAAAACTTAAAAGTGTAACTCACCTTAGTCATCAGAGGTCTAGCGCCATCTATTAGTCATTTCAGTCAAACATTACATAAATTAAGCCTATAGCGAGACATTACTTAAAGATTTTGCTTTCAGGCTTTCTAAAGATTTACATAAGTTGCTTCTCATTGCTCTACACCTAAAAGAGTTTTCTGTCAGTGCGTTTTTTTAACATTTACAGCTTTCGTAACTTACGACATATCTTTTGCTAGGTAACAGAGTTGTTTTATGACATACAAATAATTAATTCTCGTTTCCGAATAATTTTGAAGACGAGTAGCGCCATCTATGAGTCAACAGCCTACGACTATCTAAAATAATTTACCTTTCAAATGGTGTTATATTTCGCAGTTCTTCCGAAGTTTACTTCGCATAATTAATATATTAGTATAGGCTACATCTCATAAACTCAATATATTTTACCCATATCAGCTTATCTACCGCGTGGGTTATGATAAGCATTATTACATGAGTTACGAAAACTAATCTATTCACAAAAATCATTATACAACAATTTATTAATGCAGTACTCGGGTAACAAGTTTTTTTTTGGAATTTGGAAATTATATTTAGATTTATTAGTAAAATAAAAAATAGTAGCAGTTTTTCATTGCTGGAAAACACAGATAAAACGACGTTTTCAAAAAATTAAACCTATCTAGATCGATTTATTGCTCCCGTAACCCCCAGCATATAAATATCCCAAAAATCATCTGAGCCATTCAGATTATACATACACATAAACAGGGTGTCAACTGGTATGTGTTTGACATTTCACTAGTGTTACCAGAATTGATATTTAAAAGTAAAAAAAAACTGACATTTTTCAAAATTATTTTTAATAAATATTACCTATACAATACGAAACAACAAGATTCAACCTTCCCTTTAATTTTTTTTTTAATAAATAAAATAAATAATTCAGTTCTTCACTTAACTTTCCATCACATGCCCACCTGACACCTTGTATATACATATATAAGAATTGCTCATTTAAAGGCACATGTGCTCAATAATATCCACAATTTCCAGAGCACCAGCACGTCAGATACAATCCCCTCAAGGATGAGTGGATCCTGGTATCCCCTCACCGCTGCAAGAGGCCCTGGAGCGGGCAGACGGAGCAGGCCCCTGAGGAGCAACCCCCAGACCCCAATAACCCCTTGAAGGCTGGTGCTGTCAGGGCTAATGGACAGGTAGGAATAAGATCATAGTCCCACCAGCACCTGGGGCATGGTTTTTGGATCGAGTACTAGTGACGCCACAAAAAAAAAAGTATACTTCCTTTAAATGTCCCACTGGAGTGCAAAGGTTTTCTCTCATATTAAGGAGAAACTTTAGAGTTTAATCTCACGTGCTCCACTGTGGGTCGGATATATATATATATATATATATATATATATATATATATATATATATATCCGACTGTTTGGCCATACGGATGTTTTTCGTGGTCTGGGTGTTTGTGTTAGTGTTGTGTGTTTCCGGATCCCCGACACAAGGTCACAAGATCTTAATGGGGGCCGTTGAGTATGATACGTTTATTTATTTATTTATTTATTTAAATAGTACCACCTGATGTTAAGTGGTTACTATCGCCCTGACATCTGCACCACCAGGGGCGTTGCCGGCCTTCGACAGAAAGGTGTCTGTACACTCGACGCTTGAAACCCCCAAATTATAGCGCTCTGGGAAAACCTCAGGAGGTAGATCATTCCACAGCCTGCACATCCGCGGGAAAAATATATAGATATGATAATATCTCTCGACAAAAATACATAATATACAATTTTTATCTATAATTTCAGAAAAATCCAAACTACACATCAACCTATGTGTTTCCGAACGACTTCCCAGCTCTTCTGGAGCGAGTACCAGAGCCGCCCACTCCTGAACACCCTCTGTTCCAGGCGTCCCAGGCGAAAGGGACTTGCAGGTGACTTTCTAATTTATTCAAGCCGTGAAAGTCAGAATGGCCTAACTAAAAACTTTAAAAAAAATACACCTATAATACAAAAGACACGATAAAACCATGTTCAACACTTGTCTAGCTACACAGTGTTCAAATATTAAACCTAAAATCTTGTCTAAATTGCTTAGCAGCGAGTAAAATCATGAAAAACTTAATGTGATGTCTCATACTACGTTTGATAACTTAAATTGTTTTTAGACATCTGTTAAGTTCACTTAAGCATAAGTTTAGCTATGTATATCTAACGCACGTTGAACTCAAAACTGTCCTTAGAATCATTTAAGTTATCTCCGGAGTTCTACTTACTAGTGTTTTGAAATTATGATATGTTTCTGAGAGTAAAGACGAGCAATCTATCCTAGAGAGAGGGAGGGTGCGTACTGCCGATATATAATAATAACTGAGCAACGAGCTACCATAGACTAAATACAGTATTAATTACTTTAATGATATATTCCTAACAGAAGCAAATTTGTTCTACGGATTTTTATAAACACGCGTTTACCATGGTCCCTTACCATCCATTATCATCACGTGATGTTTTTTAGCAACTTTTAGACAAGTGAAACGTGGTAAAGTTTTGTACTACCCTTCCTCCCTAAATCTAAGATCACATATTTTTGTGTACTTATTACCTAAGTAGGAATAATAAAAAAAATGCTTAACTTTAAAAACAGGTACAGCTTTCCATACAAGGGTTTACCCCTTTTCACCCAAGTATTGAAATATTAAAATCCACTTTCTTAGTGAACGAATACAGCATAAGTAATAGTAGAAGTCTACTGCCTAAATTTGAAATTAGCCCCAGCGGTGTGTATTGATGAATCAGTCAGCCTTCCTTTTTTGAAGTATGTTAAAAAATCAACAGTTTTGGTTACATAAAATGCTTTGGGCCTTATTGTGGAAAACTGTCACAGTTCAACTGTGTCTATTGACAATGACAGGCATATATGGATGCTGATAAGCAATAATGTGTCAACCCACAAAAAGTCAAATTCGGAGATATTGATGTATTTTGATACTACGTCACCTGTTTAACATTATTCAAAAAAATTTCAAGTCATCTAAACTAAATAATTACGGAAAAAAGTTTCTTAACTCTACGTTTCGAATTTCAGGTGCGTTCCATATTTTGCAATTTATAAAATAATCTCATATTATAATAATAATATTTAAAAAATATTTAAAAACTTATTATTAGATAACATATGAAATAAATCTATCTGCTTTTGATTCATAATACATTTTATCAAAATAGAAAAGAAAAGATGAATATATACGTCTTCAAACAAATTTATAAAGAATAGGTTTGACATCTTTAGGCGCCATTTTCTCAAAACGAAGTCCGTGTGGCTTGACACAGTATTGCTTATCAGCGTCCAAATGTGTCATGGCGTTGCCTAGCGACGTATTGTTGATGACAAAAATATAGCGTTATATTATTCGACGAGAATTACACTTTCAAGTTTTGCTCGCAGACTTTTGTAATGATTTACATACGTTGTGTGTCATTGCTTTACACCTGAAAGAATTTAGTGTCAGTTTATTTTTGACATTCACTTTCGTTACTACTTACGACGGATCTGTTGCTAAGACACAGAGTTGTCTTATATAGATTAAAAATATAATTCTCTCTTGAGGCTAGTAATATATGGGTGCTGATAAGCAATACTGCGTTAAGCCACACGGACTTCATTTTGAGAAAATGGCGTCTAAAGATGTCAAACCTATTCTTAATAAATATGTTTAAAGAAGTATATATACATATTTTCTTTTCCTTTTTGATAAAAGCTATAATGAATTGAAAGCAGATTGATATATTTAATATACTATCTAATACAGAGTGATTTAAATATTTGAAATTATTGTATAAATAGCAAAATACGGAACGCACTTGAAATTCGAAACAATTAATTAAGAAACTTTTTTCCTTACTTATTTAGTTTATATGACTTGAAAAGTTTTTTAATAATGTTAAATGGGTAATGCTGTATCAAAATACATCAATATTTCCGAATTTGACTTTTTGTGGGTTGACACATTATTGCTTATCAGCATTCATGTATATTTTTTACAATGTTTAAATAGGCCAGTTTGCTTTTCTGAATTATAAAATTATAAACCAATAGTTATATGATTTTTATTATTTCAGAGTAATGTGCTTCCACCCTGATTCGACGATGACGGTTCCGTTGATGTCGGTCGAAGAAATATTAGCTGTTATAGAGGAGTAAGTAGTGTTATGCTGCTTCCAGACAACCGCTTAATAATAAATCTTATTAATTTCATTAAAGTAAATATTTTTTAATTAATCATTCTTTATACTATGTAGGGAATTATTACTTTTCCCTAGCTTTTTCGAGGTTTTTCGATGTATACATTTGTTTCTGTTTCTGATGTAATGATTTTAAAAAAAAAATCTCGAATAATTAAAAGGTCTACAATAAATATAAAAATATTTTAGAAAATCACTAACTAATGCAAACATCGGCTTTTCTACCAATCACATGAATTGTAAAAATATAAACATATAGTATGACACACACTCTCCTGTTCTCGACATATAAATATGAACGGCACGATTTGTTTCGCTCATTGCAATCCCGCCTATTTAGAGAGGCTACAGATAATTCAAAATAAATTCTTACGAATAGCCACGGCTTCACCGTGGTACGTTCGTAACATTGACCTCCACAAGGATTTCAGGATCGATTCGATCTCTAAGCATCTCAAAATGTTGTCCACATCATTCTTTGAGAAAGCTACCCGCCACCCGAACCCCCTTATCAAAGAGGCCTGTATCTACACAGGTCTGAGGCAAAACTTCCAGATAAGACAAAGACGGCCCATGCACGTCTCAACTGACCCCGACGACCGAATCACTCTGGCGAACGCTCCGTTCGTAGGGCCCATTAGGAACAATACACACACTTACACACACCGTCTCCGCCGGCGGAGACGAGGTCCTCGGTTTGCGACGGCTCGGGCGCGCTTAGGCGCGTCGTGAGACCGTCACCCTCGTCATCTGCGCTCCGCACAGCGCCATCCTCCACTCCGACGACGTTCTAAGCCGAGGTGCGATCTCACTAGGAGACACCCATAGACACGGACGTCCATTCTGAGCCCCAACGGGGGCTCCCAATTTCAAGGCCGAGTCTCAGTACTCAGCCCCCCCCCCCTCCCCCCGGTGACGCTGTCAAGGCCAGTAGGGCCAACAGCAATACAAATATCAGAAAAAAAAAAGATTTGTTTCGCGTTGGTACGAGCGCGCCTTCGGCTCACGGCAGTCGTATACGTGTAATGCTATAATAAACTAATGCCTCTTACGTGATATGTAGATGTAGACCCTAACTATATTAAAGTAAAACAATAATCTGTGACACTATAATTATTTACAATAATGTCTTTCGTCATTAACGTCTAATAATATTTTGTAACTATATATGGTACATTCGTATTATTTCATGTTAAAAATCGGTACTCATTTCTATCTTCAGGTCAATTGTTTTGTTGGCCCAAAGATATTCTCGCCTGTCATACTCTATTACTGGCTGGTTGCTAGGCGACGTCGTCCAAAGTGGTCGGCATCCCGATTGATAAAATCCATGAGCTTATGACATTATAGACGTCCCTTGCGCTTTCACTCGCGTTTATGTTTACAGTTTCGCTCTTATGAGTCGTAACGTGATGTAATACAGCCGATGGCATTCCTCAATAAATAAACTATCTAACACAAAAATAATTTTTCAATTCGAACCGGTAGCTCCTGATAATAGAGCGCTCAAAAAAACAAATGAACAAACAAACTCTACATATTTATAACATTAGTATAGACCTATAGTTATATAATAAATCTAGTTAGTAAATATAAAATGTTATTTGACCAATTTCTTTAAAGGTGGATCAACCAGTTACAAGAGTTAGGCCGTCGCTACACGTGGGTGCAGATATTCGAGAACAAGGGCGCAGTGATGGGGTGTTCTAACCCCCACCCACATTGTCAGATATGGGCTTCTAGCTTCCTTCCCAATGAACCAAGGGTCAAGGAAAGGTAATGAACTGTCTACTATTGAGTTCAATTTTTGATTACTGAGTTTATATTCCTTGTTCATCCGTGTTGGTTTTAAAGAGCTGTACTTTTAAGCTGTAAAAACTTAAAAAAAATAATAAACCGATTTCGAAAACTAAACAAATAAACTAAAAAATAGAAAATATATGTTTTCTACAACATTGTGAGGGTCTGCCGAATCCAAAATCAGCGGCAAGTAAAAGCTTTCCCGTGTTTCTTATGATTGGTTAATAATAGTGTAACGTTTTTAACTATTATTACACACACACTCAAACCCCTGAAAGGTCCAGAACAAACGTATTCCCGCTTTGCTATTAACCACAGATACAACAAATATATAGCTTGAACCTTAAATAATATATATTACTATATTATATAATATTTATATTACTAAATTTAAAAATTTTCGTTCATCAAGAACCATATGTTGGATATTTCAAAAGCGTTATTAAAATTCATATTTAAACGTAAAAAATGCTGAAGTAAACTTCTTTGAAACATTTTCTTGGGAACATCTTGTATAGCAACAAAATTCAGTTTAAAAATTAAGTTTGACAGACACGTTGGCGCAGTGGTCAGTGTAACTGACTGAAGCGCTAACGGTCGCGGGTTCGATCCCAGCTCGCGGCAAACGTCTGTATTGGCCATACAGATGTTTGTCGTGGTCTGGGTGTTTGTGTTAGTGTTGTGTGTGTTTCCGGACCCCCGACAATAGGTCATGAGATCTTAATGGGGTCGTTGAGTGTGATGCGTTTATTTATTTAAACAATAGTCAAATGCTTACTAGCGAACAGTATGGCATTTTGATATGCTTAGATAGATAATTTAAGCACTTTTTAAGGATATCTTATCTTTTAGATGTCAGAAGGAGTACTACACTAAGTACGGCAAGTCATTGTTAGTTGAATATCTGGAACAGGAGCTGAAACATAAGGTCAGTATTACTTTTATTATGCTGCAGTAACATCTGCGATCTATCTATTCGTAGAAAAAGAGAGCGAGTTTTGTATGTGTGAATCAAACTCCGAAACCAATGAAATAATTTTGAAAATGATGTGATCATTTCAAAGGAAGATTATTATTATTAATTCCTTGAACTTTTTTTATATGAGAATCATTTTAAAACAAAATATATATTAACATGACTGAAGACGTCATTAAACGTTTGTGCTATTGTATGCCATTTTTTTTTAAAGTAAGAAATCTTCAAACTACTCATTCACCGGTTATTGCTTTGCTCCTAGGAGTCATAGCATGATTGTGTTGAAGAAGGCTATATAGCCTTTAGCCTTCTTCAATAAATAAATTATCGAACACAAAAAGAATTTTTCAATTCGAATCATTAGTTCCTGAGATTAGCGCATTCAAACAAACATACAAACTCTTCAGCTTTATAATATGAATATAGATATTAAATACAAAATGATATATTTTTTTATTTTCGGAACTTTAAATATTCTTACATGATTATCTGTTGATTATAAGTAAGTTCTATTTTAACATTATCTAAGAAATATTTTTGTATTTACTGTACTATACGGGATGTCAACTGGGCATGTGTTGGACATTCTACCAACGTTACCAGAATCGATATTTAAAAGTTTTCAAATTGTTATTCATAAATGATTCCTATACTGTACGAGCTTACAAGATCCAACATTTCATTTTTTTTAATTAAAAACATAATACTTCAGTTTTTTAGTCAGTATGTATTCAGTCGATTCTGCTAATGTGGGTAAAATGACCAACATATGCCTGTTGATACTGTGTATATAGAGCTCAGACTTAATAAAATAAAGTACCTAAATGAATAATTAACCTTTTAATTATCCAGGAACGCATAGTATTCCAAAACTCAGAATGGGTTGCATTAGTGCCTTATTGGGCCGCTTGGCCCTATGAGACCATGGTGTTGCCCATAAACAACCGGCCACAGAGAATGACAGATCTTAATGAGAGCCAGAAGAAAGGCTTGGCAGATATAATGAAGACTTTGTGCACGAAATATGACAATCTCTTTAATTGCAGTTTCCCATATAGTATGGGATGGCATGGTAAGGGTGTTTTTTTTTTTAATTATTCATTAATTTGAATATTTGTAGTCGGACGACCGAGCTTTACGTGTTTTTCGGAAATTGCTGATTTTTTTTACTTAATTATGATGAAATATGTATGATAACTTTCGTTCTTGAAACATCGGATAAAATGACGTTTTCTAAAAATTAATCAAGATCGATTTATCGATCTCGAAACCGCCTGTCTACTAAATTTCATGAGAATCGTCGTAGCCGTTTTCGAGATTCACATTATATAATTATGTACTTATAAATATACAATAAGGTAAATAAAAAATATATTTTTTATTTACATAACATCATTTATAAATGATAGTACATAATAATAAAAATATTTTCGCATATCTAGAATCAAGCGTTATTATTTTATATACACTTTTTTGTATTTTCCAAATAAATTATAAGCAATAAAAAAATTACTTTTGGAAATAGCTTATACATAAATAAACTTTTAATTTTACGTTTTATTAATATTGATAGTTATAAATGAAATTATTAAACCAGAGAACTAAAAATAAACAGAATTATAAAATTACAGGAGCACCAACCGGTCCTTCAAAGAAACCAGGCGATTCCCCTCACTGGCTTTTCCATGGTATCTACTTACCGCCTCTACTTCGCTCAGCTACTGTTAAAAAATTCATGGTTGGTTACGAAATGCTAGCCCAACCACAGCGTGACCTGACACCGGAACAAGCTGCTCAGAAACTCCGAGAGTGTGACACCGTCCATTATAAAAATAAAAAATAATGGTATTTGCCTTGTCTTATTTAAAGAAAAAAAATGAAATGAAATAATTGTATGATGAACCTTTTGTTTATATAGAAATAAAAATATTGTAGAAATAAATTATTATTTTTATACATTGTGGATTTTTATTATTAATATTTTTTTAAGTTTTTTTTTTTAATTCATTATTCCATATTACCGGTAGTGTGACCACTGCTTTATATATTTTTGATTATAATTTATTTTTCTTTAAACATTTTCATCAATCACATAAATTTTACATCAAAAACTTATTAAATTAATACATAAACATTTAAAATAGTAATTAATAATAATAATAAATTAATAATTATTGACATTACTGTTCCACATGACGATAATATCCAGAAGGCTGAAAAAAAAAGTAAATATTTAGATCTTGCCCACGAGATTACAGCCATGTGGAGTGTTTGAATAATTATTGTGCCTGTTGTCGTCTCGGTTAACGGCCTATTAGCGAAGAGTTTCGAATAACATCTTCAGAAACTCTCGCTTGGTAGTTGGATCAAGGGCCGAATACAGAAGGCAGATTTACTTGAGACGGCACGTATAGTGAGGAGATTCCTCAACTTGGAGCCCTAGCTGCCGGTGGCCTGGCTCACATTCTGCCACCGGTAGACAGCTATTTTTCATATTTTTAAATATTTTTTATATTATGTATATAAGGAAAAGATACAATAAAAGAAATAAATTAATATCATCAAATTTACGTTTCAAAACGTTATGTCAAATTCAAAATGGCCGAACGTCAAACGTCAAATCGAATGTCAAACGAAAGCGGACAAAATGGCCGAAGAAAAGCAATGAAGCTTCCATTCATAATACATTATTTTGTCTAAAAATATTATACAAAATGAAAGAAATTAATATTAATATAGAAGGCTACAATGTGAATGGAATATGTGTTGGCTGTTTGAACTATAATCGCAAAATGTTTTATTGCGACGAAGTTAAAGAGTGTTTTAGAATTTTAGCAAATATCGATGTAAGTACGAAATTTGTGATATTTATTCATAGAAATACTTAAAAATGTCACAGATATTTCAAAATCAATAAGTATTTATCAATATTTATGTCATGTTTTTCGTTTTTATTAACTTGTGTTTGGAATAAGGCATCCTTGGATCCGCCATGATTGTTTTTTATTTTTTGTATTGATTCTTTTTGTTTATTTTTATAATTTGAGTTTCGAGGTTTTAAATTATGTTATAACTGAATTTAACGTTTTATAATCGAATAAACTTATGTAACATTTTTTTGATTCTATAAAATTGTTTAATTATTTTTTTTTTTAGATTAACGATTCAAAGGTGCTTGGTAAAAGCTTGAATACAGTGTATTTTGATTTTTAAAAACAAAAAAAAATTATTGATTACGCAATTACTGAGCTAAGAAATTATTATTTTTCCAGGTACCAGACGGATTGACAATCCAAGTATGCTGGGAATGCTTGGCGAATGTCCGAAATGCATTTAAATTCAGGGAACAAATACTGAAATCATATGACGTACTTATCGCGTATTCAGAAAAGGTAAAATAATCAAACAATCGTCTTTAATAAACTCTATTTACATACTAGCAAATCCCCGCCGCTACGCACGCGTATACTTAGGAATTTGATAGCTAACAAACTTTCAATTTTCCTTTGCACAGTGCATATGGAACGTTTGTGCAAATTTTCACGTTTCTAGATTCAGCGATTTCAGCTCTGCGTTGATCGATCAGTCAATGAATATGTCAGCCAGTCAGTTATGATTTTTATGTAGTCATTCCTCGATGGTTCGCTCGCCTTTATGGTTGTTGCTTTGCTCCTGCGAGTAATTGATGTAAAATGGCCTATAACCTTCCGCAATAAACAGGCTATCCTCCGTAAAAACAATTTTTCGAACCGGATCAGTAGATTCAGTGATTACCCCCTACTTATAAACTTATAAACAAATTTTACCTCTTTATAATATTAGCGTAGAAGTAGGTATGGATTTTCACGTTATTGTACTGTAAATAAATAATCTGGAAATGTCACACAGCTGCGCAAAAAACCCCTCTCCACTTAAGATGAAAATTAATCCATCACAATGCAATACGGCGGGGCGAATATATGTTTAATGAATATATGAACATTGTAGATGTTTCAGAATTTCTCACAAACTTTGAATGATGCAAATGAGTGCTTGAAAGTATAGCGGTGCTAGTAGTAATAATGAGTTCAAATCGAACTTTCTTTCTTTTACCGTGTTCTTTTTTCTTTTACCGACTTAATCCAATTAGGGGTTTTCGTTATTTAATTTCACCGGCTATTCTCAGTAGAGTACACATTCCGAGCATTTCCGAGCAGTAGCTTCACGTAGAACTGACATCACAAATTTGTAAATTGACGATTCGAAAGACCTTATAATATACATTTATCAAGAAAGTATCTACATACTGACGTTTCATTTTAACAATTTCATTGATTTCTTGATAACCAAATCTAAAAGAAAAGCAGTGATTTTGATAATAAAACCATCTTAATTAGTCTTTATTGTTCTAATTTCAGAATACCTTCCTCAATTCACCCAACGACCTGACAGTGCACGCGGTTCAGCGCCTTGCCACCGCCGTACTGACAGACACGCTGGTACTGAAAGAGGAATCTAGTTTTGATATTATTAAAAATGAACCCGCCATTGAAGATAGTAACAAATTTGAATTAGGTAAGTCATTAGTAATACATCTTTTTTAATAATATATTTTTACTAACGACCAGTACCGGCTTAGCAAAGATGCAACGCTTATAGTAAATATACAGAAAAACTGAACGTTGTATAAAAACAGAGCGGTTCTGTTGACGATTCCTTATCTCTTGCTGAACGTACTCTTTCTGGCATTCACTGTTCTACAACCTACGTTCGAATGAGGACGTCTTTCAAACATTACTATAATTTCTAAATTAACTTTATAATTAGTACATTGTATTGATAAATCTCGTTGGGTTGCAATGTAAACGGAAAAAATGTACTTATTTACGACATCACATTAGAAACTTCAAAAATAACAGTATTGCTCCACTTTTTAATGGATATTATTATACATATAAACCTTCCTCTTCAATCACTCAATCTATTTTAAAAAAATCCACATCAGAATCCGTTGCGTAGTTAGATTTAAGGATACATAGGGATATAGGGACGGAGAAAGCGACTTTATTTTATACTATGTAGTGAAGTAACAAGCAAACCGACGGGTATCTTTATGTTAAGTAATGGCCCGACCATGGATATTTACAGCACCAGAGGAACCAGAACTGCGTTACCGGCGTGAAAATGAATATTGGTTGAAATAGTATAGGACGTAAGGACGGAAATAGTGATGGGGATTACGCTTTCAACTCTCTCACGTATTCTACGAAAAGTTATATTACTACTTCACGCCAATCTTCTGTGAGAGTGTCATACTGCCCCGGTCGAGTGTATACGAGCTCTAGCCAGTTAAATATTAATATGGATTATTTTTTTTTACTTTCGCGATTTATACTATTCATATTTAATATAACGGGTCTTATCGCGATAACTAATGGTAGTCATGGTCACGAGCTGACCACGACGAACTCCGTCGAAACGTCGGGCAAGAAAAAGGTATTGCTACCATTAGTTATCGTGATAAGGCCCGTTATATTAAATATGAATAAATATGGATTATTTTATAAAAAAATACACATAAGTTTTTTTGAACGACTTAAAAATGTTGGATCTGTTTTCAGCTCGCATATTTGCGATATTCTCAAATACCGATTCGCATGGGGTTGCGGTATTTAAATTAATATTTGTCAAAGTTTTTTTTTTACGAAAACAATTATTATTACAGAAATACAGACAGATATAAAATTAGAATCTGAAGATTTCAACACAGATGACATCAACATCGACTGTTACGACGACTTCCCTCCCAAAGACCAGACGGAGTCGGACGACGACATTATACTCGCTAAACTAAAGACTGATAAAGGAAGTAAGAGAAAGAAGAAGAAAGATAAGGAGAAAAAGAGAGACAGCGATAAGGTAACGAAGTAAATAGTTATTTTTTGTTACCACAAGACTTTTGCTCTGATGGGATATCAAATTGGTGAAACCAAATACGTAAGGCCACTGGAAATTTGTATGTTTTAATTATTTCTAAAAGGGCTTAAAATATAAAATAGAAAATTGTAATAAAATTCCATTAATCTATTCTTTGAGACCATTTCAACGAGCCCTAATACGATACTTCTGCGAGTGAGGAGTTGTGTATCAGCTGACTGCAGATGTGCAGCATCAGGTCAAGGTTATGCTACTATGATATTTTAATATAATCAATAATATAGTTAATTTCGATTCAATTATACCACTACATACTGTTCAGATCCTTTCGAAAACATCGTTGAAACGACAGGCAAAGGTACGATAAGAATTTTTATTGAAAATTTGATATGATATTCTAAAAATTCTAAATCTACACAAATAAAATTGAAGTGTCTGTTTGTAATTTGAAATTAACAGCTTTGAACTAAATGCATACGAAAGTATATACGATAGTTACGTCTAAAATAGAATTTTTAAAATTTTTGTGTGTCTGTCTGTTTGTTAATCTCTCGAACGGCTTAACGTAAAGGGTATCAATCACAAATAGCTAACGTTAAAAGGAATAACTTAGGCTACTTTTATTTTAAACATTTTATTTATTTTAGTCGATAAATAATAAAAAGAGAATTACGCGAAAGTAAAATTGAAACCAATGAAATGGTGAACAATATCCGATTCGAGTAGGGAAGATGAACATTATATTAATATAATTTTTCCTCAAATTAACGCGGGGGAGACCGCGGGGCACAGATAATAGTAAACATTCAGTCAAAATAATTTTAGAAAAATGCCTCTCTATTGATTTCTCTAGTTTACGCAAAGAGCGTTTTACGTGTCAATGTTTGCATAGTGACTAGTGCATTGGAACCATTTTTTTTATTAGTTAAGACTAATTATAGTATTTGTCGTTATATATATATATATATTCAATTAAGTACGCTGCAAAATAAAAGGAACTGATTTCAAAAGTGAAATACTTAATTTCGTATAATTTCGTTTACTTTTGGTGACATATTTATATCTATTAGATATTTTGATATAAAAAACAAATTGAAAACATTTCGATGAAAATTATACAATACCTGAAAGATCCTTTATCAAATTAAAAATGAAAACAATTTTTTACTTTTAAATATCGATTCTGCTAATATTGGTAAAATGTCCAACACATGACTAGTTGACCTGTATAAACGAGAATCGTCTCCTTTTTTAATTCAGTTGAAAAAGTATTTAATCAATTTATTTTCCAGCTAACAGAATCAAAAGAAAAGAAATCTCGACGCTTAAAGAACCTACCAGAGAAGTTAGTGGAACTGTACACGATGACTGAGGAGGAGATGTGGAGGGTGCGGGAGTCAGACGTCGCCAGCGAGCAGTTCCAGAAGCTGAAGTACAAGTGCGAGCTGTGCATATACATGTTCAACACTAAGAAGCTGATGGAACTGCACGCTAATGGGAAGCATAATTCTGTGAGTTATACTTTTAATAAGTTTAATTCTTTGTGGACTTTTTTAAGAATCTATATTGCTTGATAGATTTGGTTAATTCTTTTTTGTTTGATAATTTCTGAAAATGAAAATCAAAATCAAGAAAAATACTTTATTTAAGTAGGCTCTCACGAGCACTGTTGAATTGTCAATACATAAAAAAAATTACATCAATAATGAAGCTACCACTGGTTCGAAACCTGGATTCTAGAAGAACCTGCAAGAAACTCGATAGTTACTCTTTTAAAATTTCGTCAATACAACACAGTTTATGATTACAAATTGATTATTTATCCTGTACGAAATTCAGCGCATACTAAGTCCACACATTTTTATCGTCAACATAATTTTGTATAGTGTAATATGCTTTAGCTATAAGACACTTTTTAACATATGATTTAACATCGAAAACTGCAAAAATTTCAGTAGTTTTAAGGTCGAATTTATTTGAATAAATTTAAAAATTGGATTAATATATATTTCAACTAACTTCAAAGAGGAAGGTGTTATCAAATATTTAGTGTTCGTTTATTTATTTTCTAATGTTTGTTACTTTAGAACTCTGTTATTTCTTAACCAATTTTTAAAATTCTTTTTTATTAGAGTATTACTTTCACATAATTTACACATACTAATATTTTTTAAATTTTATACATTACATATTACATACTTAATTTATTGAGGATGGTTATAGGCTATAATACATCACATTACAAGTCAATAGGCTATATAATATCACGCTCGGTGTCATAGTAATGCTACAGTGTAACAAAGATTTTTAGTATTAGTATAGATGTTTTTGCAAATATTTATTTTACAGAAAAGTGACAACGACCATCAGTGTGACGTGTGCAAAGCTTATTTCTTGACTAAAGAAAATATTAGGATACATAGGAAGTTACATCTAGCGGCTTACAAGTGAGTTGTAGACAAGAATGACACTTTAAAATTGATAAAATTCATATAATTTTACATAGGTTGTTTCTAATTGCTTTACAACTTAAAGAATTTACTGTCAGTGTCTCATTTTCTTTTACTTGTAAAAAAATGTATTGTTAGCTTAAGACCACAGTTATAAAGTTACAAATTTCGCTCTCTGACATTCATAAAGATTTATATAAATACTTATCTAAGTTATTTCTCATAGCTTTACACTTTCGTAACTTCGTATCTGTTACCAGGTTACAGAATTGTTTTATATCAATTACAAGATTAAAACTCGGAAGTGTAATTCTCGCCTTATATTTGGAATATTATTTGTGTCTAAAATAAAATTAGAATAGTTCTAATATGTTGCCCTTCCAGATGCAAGGAATGCAACTTAGTAACGACGCTAAAGAAGTTAATGTTGGAACATGAATGCGCCAAGAAAGTACTAGAAAGAGGCTTCCCTTGCCCCGACTGCCCGGACAAAATGTTCAGGTACAAGAAAAAGTTGAAAATTAAAACCCAACGACGACTAAAAAGGATATATGAACGCTGATAAGCAATACTGTGCTAAGCCACACGGACTTCATTTTGAGAAAATGGCGTGTAAAGATGTCGAACCTCTTCTTAATAAATATGTTTGAAGAACTACATATATATCCACCTTTTCTTTTATTTTGACAATGTGCAAGGTGCAATGAATTAAAAGCAGATGGGTATAATGAAAAGTTATATCAAATAATAAATTTTTCTAATGTATGACATTATTTTATATCGTATATGGCACTCACTTCAATATTCGAAACATTTTATCAAAGAACGTTTTTCCATATTTAATTAACTTTAGAAGACTTGAAAATTTTTAATAACACATCAATATCTCCGAATTCCACTTTGTGGGTTGACACATTATTGCTTATCAGCATCCAAATATATTAATAAAATTTTCAAATAAATACGTACTAAAATAACGTTGACTTACCAATTTACGTCAGTTATTAAAGATACCTCGTTCCCCAGCACGAGGTCGAAGCTGGCGTACCACCGCACCGTGACGCACCAGGAGAAGCCGCAGTGCGACTGCTGCGGGAAGGTGTTCGCCAACAAGATGACTCTGAAGTATCATCTCAAGTGAGTGAAGACTTGTTGTATACTAATTATACTCTTACTTGTAATTATTCTTATGGACCGTGATATAATATGGCCTATATAGTTATAAATATACTTTTTTTCGCGACTCTTGTTGCTTTTTGATATTTCATTCGCGTATGGTTATATTTTACTTACATGGATTGTTGCGTGATGTAATATAGCCTATAAACTATGAAGTTCTGGTTTATTTGACACAAGCCGCTTCCCAAGGTTTTACGGTCGTTTTTAAATATTGTTTTGCTGCTTTGTCGTAGCGTGATGTAATATAACCTATAGCTTTCCTCAATAAATAAACTATCCAACACAAAAATGTTTCAATTCGAACCAGTAGCTCAGATTAGCGCGCTCAAACATTATAATATTAGTATAGTTATATGGAATGTGCTAAAAATATCAAAATCACTA
This sequence comes from Hypolimnas misippus, assembly GCA_037950945.1. Classification (NCBI taxonomy): domain Eukaryota; kingdom Metazoa; phylum Arthropoda; class Insecta; order Lepidoptera; family Nymphalidae; genus Hypolimnas; species Hypolimnas misippus. The sequence goes on from JBBEEQ010000020.1 coordinate 5,973,731, forward strand.
TTTGTATATTTATTTACATTAACATATTGTCTAGGGTATTCACTCTAGGCGGTCGTCTACTGTGTCTAGATAGACGAAATAGAACTATTGTTCGAGAATCTAGACAAGTCGTAACTCTATCTTTAAATGTCTTAATCTTAAACTGTCATACTACAAAAGACGCATTAAAACCATGTTGAATACGTGTCTAGCTAAACAATGTTTAAGATTTAAACATTGCTGAAAATATTATCTAAATTGCTTAACAGCGAATAAACTCATAAAAAAACTTATTGATAAAATGTTACACGTTACATTTGACAGCTGAAATAGGTTTTAAACATCTATTAAACTCACTTAAACGTATATTAATCTATGTCTAAAGCATGTTTAACTCCAAACTGTCTTAGACGCGCGTTTAACGTCTGTTTAAATCTTTTGTAGTAAGGCAGAAAATCTTTTATCGTTATGTATCGTTTCAATGTAGTTTCAACTTTTAAAAAAAAGAATAGACTCTCAAATCGTGGTGCGTTTTTTTATGATAGTTTTATGTGCATCAATTAAAATAACAACAGAAAAAGCTTTTTACTGCATTTTATACTCTGCCAAATTAAGGGTTAAGTAAATATGGTTGCCAAATCAAAATAACTGGAAAAAGTATGACGTTCAAGTTAACGAAATTACGAACTTTGCTTTCGAAGACAAATTTTATTTTAATCTTAATTATTTTTACAGAATTTTACCACACAATAAAGATGAGAAACCGAAGGAGAAGTTATTCATCCCCTGTAAGGGCTGCGGGAAGATATTCCATTCGAAGAAGAGTTACAGAGCGCACGCGTATGTAATTCTTCTATATTAAAAAAAAAATTAGACTTTCAGACTATATTATAAACTAGCCCCTCGCGGTATCACTCGCGTTTATATTACCTTCGCACATATGAATCGTAGCGTGATGTAATATAGCCTACCTTTTTAAACCGAATACGTAGTTTCAAAAAAAAGTACCTATATACAAACTTACAAACAAATATATCTTTTTAATATTAGTACAGATGATATTGAAGAAACATGATTGTATAATCTTAACCTGTTGCTGCATCATCTGCAATCAGACACAACTCCTCACCAACAGCAGAAGTATCGTGTTGGGTCTCTTTGAAATAGTCTTAAAGATACATTTTTGGGGGTAGTTTTTAAATTTTAAATTGTTAAACTTTATGCTTAATTAAAACGTCTTGTTTAATGTTCGTTTTTTCACGTTGTGCAACGAGTCGCGTATTGAATATCTGCGCCCGCAGCGTGATCCACGAGGGCCTGAGCTACCCGTGCCCCACGTGCGGCAAGCTGTTCCAGTGGAAGCGCAACCTGGCGCGCCACGCGCGCAACCACCGCGAGCGCGAGGCGGGCGCGCTGCACCGCTGCCGCGACTGCGGCAAGAGCTTCGCCAGCCGCGACTGCTACAACAACCACATGCGGCTCAGCAAGCGCCACGCGCACGAGGGCAGCTACGTGTGAGTGCGCGCGAGTTGGTCTAACACAGGGGGGGGTAGTTGCGTTCTACCGGCGATGATAGTAAGAAACGCATCACTCAACGGGTCCACATTAGGGTCATCCGTATGGCCAATACTGAAGTTAGTCGTAAGCGGGGATCGAGCCCGCGACTGTTAGAGCTTTAGTCAGTTGCAGTGACCACTGCGCCAACCTTTCAGCCTTATCACAAAATGGATGACAGCAGTCTGGTAAGTGGAGTAATGGGGATGATAGAGATGTTAGTGTTGGTAGGAGATTAGGATGGTGAGTATATGGACCTGATGGGTGCTGGGTGTAGAGACCGCTACAACAACTTTAACAAGCAGAAAAGAAAGAACAATTATTCTTTTCATTATTGGTTCAAGTGTGCGTCGCATTTGTAATATAATGTTTTCAATTAAATATATTTACAATAACTGCCCTTCGGAATTTTAGTCGTCGCGTAATGTAATATAGCCTATAACTTTCTAAAATAAACGGACTATCTAATGTAAAGGTTGTTTCGGTCAGTTGTTTCAGAGATAACTCCCTCCCTTATATTGTAACATGATACAAATTAGCGCGATGTAACCTACTACTAACGCCATCTATGTAAAAACTCCTGTACTGCGATGAAACTTATTATTATCATTAATAAATAAAAATGATGTAACAGGCACGCTTGTCATTTCTGCGGTAAGAAATTCGCCACGCGATGGTGCATGATGGACCACATAGACTGGGACCATTTGAGGCGGATCAAGTACCAGTGTAGCGTGTGCTTTAAGGTAATTATTTAAAAAATAAATAAACCGACGTCAATACAAAAATACATAATTCGTTTGCTTTGATGGTATTGTAATTTCGATTGTTTTTAATTTTACTTCACAACCAAACTAATAAAAGTGGATTTAATAAAACTTTATAACAGATTGGTCTCTTAGATTATGATACTCTTGCGAATAAAAAAAAGAATTTTCGAAATCAGTTAAGACGACGGAGTCCTGAAGTAATAAAAATTAAGAAAAAGACGATACGAATTAACGATTTAAATCAAATTTTGTGTTTTAAAAAGATCAAGTTTTTATTCAATTCAATTCTTTAGTTAAATCATTTTTATACAAAAAAAAATTATAAATCTGCAATTACTTAACGTCATTTCGTGAAATCGCATTCGAGTACCTCAAATTTCTACGAGATGGCGTTACAAAGCAACCAGCTTATTATACAAAAACTGAAGCTCGAGCATTCAAACTCGTATTTTTATTAAAATACAATCTATTTATTTTTTATTTTAAATACCAATATTAAAATCAGTTCTTGCCAAATAATATCAGCTAAATCTAATTTAGAAGTCTCTCCGTTCGTAACATCACATATTTATTTAAAAAGATCATTATGAAAAAGATTATCATCAAATATTTTACAATGTTTTTATTTCAGCCATTTAAGACAGCTAAAATAATGGTGGCCCACATGAACAACATCCACGAAGGCAAGAATAAGAAAGAGCCAGACGGCGAGCACTTGTGCGACATCTGCGGGAAGTCCTACAAGGTGAGTTTTTGTGAGGAGCGATTGTATCTTATAGTCTATCTTTCTTTTCTCTTTTAATAATCCGAACGAAAATCGCTAATTTTTAAACGATTTTTTTTTTTATTATAAAAAATTATTCAGTTCAATCATTCAATTGATAATTTCTTGTCCGTCTCTTATGTGTGGTTAGAAACATGCACAGTAAAGAAAAATAGACTATACTAAAGGTCGAAATTTGACCGCAGTTCATATGTGTGTGTATTAAACACATGGTCGTGTGTGTAATGTTGTTTGTTTAATAATTTAATGCATTATTTATAAATAATATTTTAAAAAAAATATTTAAATTGTGCACTCATTTTCTACAAAACATCAATAGTTTACTCTTGTTAGCACTAGATGGTGTTAGTAGTACTTTGAGTAACAATTTCAATTACTTGAGTCTTTAATCTTAGGCGAGAATTACATGTAAATTTCATTTTCTTAATCAATATATGTAAAACCATTAAGTAAGGTAACAACAGATACGTCGTAAGTTGTTACGAAACCAGTGAATGTCACTAATAAGGCTCTGAGAGCCAAGCCAATAAGTTTAATTCTCATCTTATGACTAGTATACCTTTGCTACTATGGGTCGCAGCGTGATGTAACATAGCCTATACCTCACCCTAGAATTTTTCAAATTGGATCAGTAGTTTTACTTCTTTATAATATTAGTTCAGATAGATAAGACGCAGTTTACTCTTGTTAACACTAGATGGCGTTAGAAGTACGTTTTATTCCTCGAACCTTCTCCCCAGACGGTGAAGCGCCTCAAGGGGCACGTGTGGGCGATGCACACGAACCGCTCCGTGTCCAAGAGCTTCAAGTGCTCGCTGTGCCCCGCCACCTTCTCCTGGCAGACCAGCATCTACAAGCACATGAAGATGATGCACTACAGCAAGCGGGCTAAGGTGATACTGTTGTTGGGGCTGTGTCGTCTGGGTCCTTGTTCATTAATACTGCGACAAGCCACGCGGACTTCATTTTGAGAAAATGGCGTCTAAAGATGTCAAACCTATTCTTAACAAATTTGTTTGAAGACGTATATATCCATCTTTTCATTTCTATATAATAAAAAGTATAATGAATTTAATACATATTTATATATTTCATACATTTTTTAATAAAAAGTTTTTCTAATATTTAAGTTTTTGTATAAATTTCTAAATATTTAACGCACTTGGAAATCGAAACATTTAATTAAGAAACTTTTTTTTCCGTACTTATTTAGTTTATATGACTTGAATTTTTTTCATTAGTGTTAAATAGGTGATGCAGTATCAAAATACATCAATATATCCGAATTTGACGTTTGGTGGGTTGACACATTATTGCTTATCAGCTTCCATTTCTAATTTGTTCATAATTACAAGTTAACTAGAGACTAGAGCCCGCGATAACATAACAATTATATACTAGCTGCTTCTCGTGGTATAACTCTTCGGTTCTGATGTAGCGTGTTGTAATATAGCCTATAGCTTTCTTTAATAGACTGGCTGTTAATAACGTTTTATAGCCTATTAATTATGTTTAGGATTATTGGGCAGAATGCATTAATATCTTGCTCAATGGCATTTGAAGATAAAGAATAAAACAATTGCGCGCCAATTTCGTTGTCAATAAAATAAGAGTGAAATTAAACGGAAGACATGGCTTTATTCCTTACAATTTAATTGAATATGAATAAAAATTACAAAAGACTTGGCTGTACGGTGGAATACCTTTGCCTTTTCCTTCTAAGGAAAGAAAAAAGCGAAAAAAAATAAGAGTGAAATTTGTAGTAATGCTTTATAATATAATTAATGTAAATTAATAAAAATAATTAAAAAGTTATTGAAAGCATTTAAATTATTTACTACAATATTATATGATATGCTAATACCCAGCCATATCTAAAGTATTTATTTATTTAAATTTCATCCACTAATTAAAAAAAAATGTTTTTTTTTTTTTTAATTCAAATTTCGTATATGCTTTCGTTTAGTGAAAACCTTTTAATTTAAAATTACAAACAGTTTAATTTCATTTAAATGTATTTTTTCCAACAGCAACCGAGAGTCCCTGTGAAGAAACCCGAGCCCTACCCGGGAATCGAAGTGGCGAACCGCATGCAGTACTTCCCGCCGGTCGCCGCCAACTTGCAGAATGCACCGCTTATAAATTTACCTCAGAATGTATAAATAAAGAATTTTTTCATATAATCATCTTTTTTTTACCTTAATAAAAGATGACTTTTAACCGACTTTCAAAAAGGATTTCATTGCGATATTCGTGAGAATGTCTTTAATTTTGAACATTAGTGAAATATTAAACTAAAACGTTTTCTTTTAATTTTAGATAAAACCTTATAAGGTTCCATAATACTATTTATTTCTCACAACCTACGTTACTTATGTTAGCAAAAAAAGCATCAAAATAAGAAAAAAAGATGTACTTATATCTTAAAGTACGATTACAGTGGGATAGAGTATATAATAAAAAAATTAAATTATTTTTAATTTTAAGTAAAAAAAAAAATAAAATCTACCCGTTGAGACCACGCCACTGAGTCCCGCTACACTATACTTCAGCTGTAAGTTGTTGAGGATTTGCGTATCCTGATGATTCCAGATCGACCATCTCGATCAGTTTTTAACAAAAATAGCATCAAATTTGCTCCACTCTTCTCATTTAGAGAGCGACGCAACAGACAGACACACATCAAACTAATAACTCCTTTTTTGGGTGACTCCGAGTAAAAAAAAATGTTTTTTATTATTTTTTCTAAGTACTTGTATTTTAAATAGAAACGTTAAATATGAAAAAAATGTAACAGTCCTTTTATAATACAAATATTGATATCTTTATATTTTATAACTTTTAGTAAATCTCATTTGTGTAATATAATAAAACATAAACCGACATTTTTCGAATTCGTTTTATTTAAATAAAGAAAAAACCTTTAAAATAATAGAAAGTTAACAACAGTACAACTATGTAAGATTTGACGTGTTTTTTTATTATCTTTAATGACTATAAAGCCAGATTTACACTTGTAAGCTTTACTCTCGTATATAGTCTGTAACCTGGTAACAGTTAAAGAGGCAGCCGTACGAAAGTGTCACAAAAATAAGGGCTTAAAAGTAAATTCCTTCCGGTGTTTATCATTGAAACAACTTATGTAAATCTTTATGAAAGTCTGAGAACAAAACTTAGAGGTATAATTGGAGACAAGACGACAAGACAAGACGTTTTCACAGATAAAAACGTCATATTCAATGTGAAATATGAAAATAGAATTAATTTTATAAGTAATAAATGTTTACTTTACGATTATTTACATTTATTATAATAAAAAAAATATATCAAATTAATTTTTTACAATTTATTTGGACGAGAGACCATTGTTTATTTTTTTTTTGTTTCACAATTTGTACAGTAACGCGTATAATTGTATTATGCCGCTAATATTATATGCGCATGTATGCACCTAACTTATACTTGAAATTAAAAATAACTGGTCAAGTGCGAGTAGGACTCGCGCACCGAGGGTTCCGTACAAACTTATAGAAATTTATATAAGACTAACCCATCTACGCCATTTGTGGTCTTCATCATCAGTTCCAACATAAGTTACTATCAAAAATACCTAAATCGGTATACGCTTGCCTATAATATTTGAGGAGTTCACTCAATTTCTCCAGGATCCCATCATCTGATCCTGACCTGAAGACAATGGGAGCACCTTGGAAGTATACCTTTTCAAACAAGAAAAAAATTTGAAAATCGGTACACAAATGGCGGCGTAATCGGCGAACAAACATAAAAAAAAATTAAATACAAGGTCAAATTGAAAACACTCCTTTTTAGAAGTCGCTTAAATATAATCAAATATTATGTAAATATGGATCACGTCCCAAAAACTATTTTGAAACTACTTAGGAGCACTTTAATTTAAAACACAATCATGGATGCAATCCATGGAAACACAAAATTTTATTCTAAGTACTAATACACCTTATACTTTCAAAAAAGCAAAGTTATAGCGCGATTCAGGATACACTCAGCGCCATCTCTTGACAATTTCAATGAACTAACTTGTTGACTTTGACATTAACAACATAATTATATTATATTTTATTCTGTTTTATTTTTATTTATATTCTACTACACTCCACTACCCCTGCACTACGTTCGTAAAATATTTAGATTTACATTATCAATCAAAATATCAAAATATATATTAGTGTTGCCAAGACGAAAATAATTAGTCCTTAATTCGAACAAAAGTAATTGTTTATTTATAAATAACTAATTATATTACAAATAACCAGAAGACTTATATGTGTAGATAAATAAGTAAATTAAATAACTCGATCTGTTTGAATTTAATTTTAAAATTTTCGTACTAAGTCAATACGAGTACTTAAATCAAATCGCGTGTAGCTCTTATGTTGAATGTTAATTACGTAATGACGTTATAAATCGACGATAAAACTTTTAAATGAAAAGTTTATTTTATTATTTTTAGCGCGTTAAAATAATAATTAAAATAAAAAAAATATTAATCGAGCAGAATTATATCACAGTTAATGTCATAATGTTGTAATAGATGGCATTAGCTGTACGCTACATCGCGCTATCATTTTGTTAGCTGCGATATATAGATTGCATTGCGTTGCTTATAAAGGTTTGCTGCTTTTTAATGTATTCGTATTGGTACAAATTTCTTCTCAGTGTTTGTAAAATTGTTTTTTTGACCATGGTCAACTTCTATGTTAATTTGTTACAAGTACATATAATTTTAATTCTAAGATTAATATATTTTCTGCTTGATCAATTTACAACTTGATACATTTACGCGTTCCGGAGAAAAAGTTTGAAAGACAGACGTACAGACTGACAGACACACGAACAAAAATTTACAGTTTTCGGATTTTTTCCTTTATGTATACTAAAGGACCTTGCTCCTGACCAAATTTCATAATGCTAGGTCAATGAGAAGTACCCTATAGGTTTTGATTCCCTTGCGAAAACGTTAAAAACGCTATCATACTTAAAATATGTGATATAAATGACCGTATCTTTTGATTGCGTTAACTTAGAAGTTTGATTTTTTCACAGCTCTTAGTAATTACAAGTCTCAGTACTTGACGTTGATCAAAATTTGTTACATTCACGCGTTTCTGAGAAAAAGGTTGAAAGACAAACTTACAAACAGACAAACATACATACAAAAATTTACAGTTTTCAGATTTTTTCCTTTATTTGTACCATAAGATCTTACTTCTTGCCAAATTTCATCGTGCTAGGTCAATGGGAAGTACCCTATAGGTTTTGATTCCCTTGCGAAAACGCTAAAATGGTCAAAATATACGACATATTTTCCATTATCTTTTGATTGCGTCGACTTAGAACTTTAATATTTTCACGGCCGCATGTCATCGTAGACTTGAGTATATGATATTAATTTCAATATGATACGTCTATGCATTTCTGAGAAAAAAGGGTTGACATCCCGACAGACAGACAGACAGACAGACAGACAGACAGACAGACAGACAGACAGACAGACAGACAGACAGACAGACAGACGGACAACAAAGTGATCCTATAAGGGTTCCGTTTTTCCTTTTAAGGTACGGAACCCTAAAAATGACTATATGATAGTCATTAAATACTCATATGCACGCCACACTATAACAAAAAAAAAATAGATAATCATAATACAAACGTAAATTAAAAAAAACTGTATTTAGGCGCTATTTTTTCAATATGGCGGCGATTGCAAAAAGGTTTAAAATGGCAAACTTTATGCTACTGATTAATTTAATATTTTAAACATTAATAAAAGATCATAACAATTCGACAATGGAAGCTGATAAGCAATAATGTGTTAACCCACAAAAAGTCAAATTCGGAGATATTGATGTATTTTTATAATGCGTTACCTGTTTAACATTATTCAAAAATTTTTCAAGTGATAAAACTAAATAAGTATGGAAAAACGTTTCTTAATTTAATGTTTCGAGTCCCGAGTGCGTTCCGTATTTTGCTATTTATACAATAATCTCATTATATTAGAAAATTATTCTTAGATAAAAGGGTTTATTATATCAATCTGTTTTTAATTCACTGTATACTTCTTCAAACAAATTTATTAAGATTACTTTTGACATCTTTAGACGTCATTTTCTCAAAATTAAGTCCATGTGGCTTGACATAGTATTGCTTATCAGCGTCCAATTTAAAGTTAAATTTTACAAATTTTTTATTATAGACATAGTACTTGGACTAAATGCTATAGGCTTTTCAGCCTACCTCAACAACGCCAGTCGACAATCTGCCAAAGCCAGCTTTTTTAAGTAAAACATAATTATTTATATTATTAAAAAATCAGGCCAAGAACCAGAGTGGGAATAAAAAAAAATTATTTCTTTAATAACCCTAAAGCGAGAATTACATTTGTAATTTTTAATCTCGCATTTTATAACTTCGTAACCTGGAAAGTTATCTAGGTAACTTTTCGGAAGGCACTGAAGGTAAATACCTTCCGGTGTAAAGCAATGACAAACAGCTCATTTAAAACTTTATGAAAGCGAAAGCAAAACTAGAGATGTATTTCTCGCCTTATAAGTATATTTACTTTGTATGTTTCTTCCAAGTACACAATTTTCTTATTTGTAATCACGAGAAAGGCCCGGTTGTTATAAGTAATATATTTTTGGCTTCACTTTGAAGGATTACACACAAAGAATGCCAACGGGGTCTCATTAATAAGCATCTGCTGTCTGTCTTCCTGTGGGTTGGATCTCATAAAAATAAATGGTAGAGGGTTGTAATTTCCACAGGGTGTGTAACAAATTATAAAAACTGACAATACAAGTCGAACATCACACTTTTTTACACACTAGTGGTTGGAATTCGATTGCAGTTCATTAAATTTTCAGCCAGTATCAAGATTGACCATAGAATAATCAAGATAATCTATTCTCAATTAGACTAGGCTAACAATAAACAAGAGTATATATGGATGCTGATAAGCAAAAATGTGTCAACCCGCAAAAAGTCAAATTTAGAGATATTGATGTATTGTGGTAATGTATTCCGTATTTAACATTATACAAAAAAAATCAAGCCATCTCAACTAAAAAAGTTTGGAAAAAAGTTAAAGTAAGTTTCATATTTTGGATTATGCAATAATTTCATATATTTGAGAAACTTATTATTAGACAAAAGTCTTTACTAGCCTATCAGCTATTTATTAATTATACTTTTTATCATAAAAGAAAAGATGGATATATGCTTGTTTAAACACATGTGTTAAGAATAGGTTCGACATCTGTAGATAACACTTTCTCAAAATGAAGTCCATGCGGCTTGACACAGTATTGCATATCACCATCCATATATGTGTTTGTGTGTGTCACATAGTAGTGTGTGTAATGTTTTTTTATTGAATTTGTATGCATATATAAAAAAATATTAGCATTACTTGTCAATATAATCTACAGGCTTGCGAAATTTGATACTACTGTCTGCGCAATTTTTGTAAAAATCGGTACAAAAGTTTTTGCTTCACATATTAAAATTACATATTATTGTAACATCTGTATTTTTTAAAAAAGTATTTATAAGTACATAGTGTTACATTTTGTATGATAGTGAAGCCTTCAAGTGAAAGACAATTCAAACACAACTAGATTTTGCTGGTACAACAGGCCAGTCCGGTTCTCTTAATAAAGATCATTGATATATTAAATTTTATTACAACGATAAAAACAACAATCAACTCTCAACAAATTTCCTGCTATAGCCCTTCTTCTCGCTGAGCGCTTGTTCCCAAGTCTTAGCCACGGTGCAGTACAGCTGCATCACAGCCTTCGCATCTTCAACGGAGCTGTGTTCACCGTGCTGAATGTCAATGCCTAATATTTCCTTTGCTAAGCGTTTCAGGGACGGTGTGCTGCCTTTTGTTATCTGTAAAATGATGTTAATAATAAATTTTATTGATATTAACAATTACATGTGAAATAGCACAAAAGTTATTTCAAATTTGTTCAGTAAATGAAGAAAAGTTGTTGGATTGAAAATTATTTCGGCAGTCCGGTAAAAATATTACACAGTTTTATATCTTGTAATGGTACGGAACCCTTGGATTACGAATCCGACTTTAAGTTTTATATAACTAAAAATTTATTGCTTATACATAAGATGAAATAAAACCGAAAAAAATTTAAACATATTTGTATATTGTTAAATAAATAAATAACTTAATAAAATAACATGTGTAAATAACAGCGAAAATTTATTTAAGGCATTTGTTAAGTCACTTAAGTGAATATTCATACATAATGAACTATGTCTAAAGCATAGCACTGAAAATGATCCTTTAGCTTACATTTGTAACTTGTTTTTTCATCAATAACTAGCAGTCCCTCACAGCGTCGCCCGCTTATACTTTAATACCCCTACAACTATCTCTTATAGTGATTTTTGAATTCGGGGATATAGATAGGGGATTATATTTGTGTTTTATGATTCATATTTCATTACTGTCATCCAGAAGTATGTGTATTAAATCTTCAGTTAATATGACCATGGTATAACATTTTCCATACAAATATTTTTACCGCTTATAACCCTCTTGAGGTACAAAATCTAAAAACCCTTTCTTAGTGGATGCTTACACCCTAAAAGGTACATACAGTCAAAATTTCAAGTAGGTAACCCCAGCAATATAGGCTCTGCGTTGATGAATCAGTCAGGACAAGTAATTTACATGTACAGGTGAAATTTATAATTTTTTAACAAGTAAGTACACAGTTTTACACAATCCCTGATGAAATGTAATTCCCACCTTAAGAAAAGAAGTTCAAAAGACATAACAATAATAATAATGCCTTTTGAGACTATACTACCTGGCCTTCATGGTTTCATTCACGTCATAGGAAGATGTAATACAGCCTATAACCTTCCTCATGAAATAGGCTATCAAACACAGAAATCATTTTTAAAATCAGTAGTTTCAAAGATAAGCCCCACATAGAAAGTTACAATTAACCTCTTTATATTATCTGTATAGACAGTATAGATAAAGTTAAGAAAACTAAAATAATAAATAATACCTTTCTAAACGGTTTGTATCTCGAAGTATCCCGTATGTTACGTTTAGGATGTGACAAAAACAGCACACTTAAATCGTTCTTTAAAGAATGCCCAACGAGTATTCTGCCTCGTAAGAGCTCAGCTACTTCCTTTTGAACTGTTTCAAAGTCATCACCGTTCATTAAGTCTTCTTTCCTAATACCACTAATTTTCGTCCTATAATCTACAACTTCTTCCCGCGCTTTCACGAACTTATCGTAAATGCAATCGCCGAATTTATTAACTATAGACACTCTGGCCAGCATGTGGTCACCCCCCTCGTACCCAATGCCGACCATTTCACAATCCATAGCTAAAAATTTCGTTAATTTATTTTTTTTACTATTATCTCTCACTTGATTCTCGTTATTTTCGCTAACTACAGGCACTTTATTGATATTGAGGACTTGTAAATTTTTAACATTGTCTAAATTGTCTTTATTTTTTTTCTTTCTCGCTCTTCTGAATGTTCCGGTGAATGTGTTTTTATCGTCTTCCGTTTTAGTTTTTTCTTCTTTAGCATCCATAAGCGAGCTTGAGAGTAATTTTTGCCAGTTTGCGTCAATAACACCCCTTTTGAAAATCGTGTTCGTTTGACCAGGTTCAGGATCTTGTTTGGTTGGTTTTTTACGTTTTTTCGACGCCTCTTTCATATTTACATTGATAATTTGTGGTATAATTTTTAATATATCTAATAAAAAAATAAACACGAAGTTAAGTAGTTTAAGTAAAATATCAACGATTATTAGAAGTAAATAGCTTGTGTAACTAATGACTCTTTGTGACATTTCTTTGACAACGTTACCGCATGGCGCATGGTGTTAAATTTAATAACAATAGCAAAAAAAATTAAAGATTTAGTTTAAAATTTTTATGGAAAAATTTATTCTTCATTAAAAATCCATACACGTAATATAATAAAAAGCGCAAAACCAAAGCAAAAAACAAATTACTCCGATTATGTACGCTACTAAAGCCAATGTTATATAGTAATTTTACCTTTTAAAATTTACACGACTAATTCATAAATTAATGTATAATGTTATTTTTAATTATTGTATGAAAATGGTATTTTTAAAGAAACTACTTACAGAAGTTGATAATATTTTTATTATATTTGACTTCTAAACGAATTCAGAACAAAAAAAGTAGTTGAAACAACGGATTTTTTTTTGATCATTCATACGCATACATTACCGTTTCGATATAAACATATTAAGTTACAAGGTAACAAATATGGCAATGTATAGGTGATAATAATCACACTGAAATTGACGTAACACGTATACAGCTGTGCATCAAAATGTAAATAAAGCATTGAAATAAACAGAAAAATACGAAATGTCAGTGTGAGGCCGACGTGTTTTAATACGAACGTGGTGGGAGAACCAAAATGTTATACAATGCGAGGGAACGCCAGTTCGTACTTTCTAATCGCCGCCATCGGTCACGATAAAACACACTCAATATACCGCGAGCCGTTAAACAAAAATGTCGTACGATTCTATTAAGGAATACGTGAGTGCCCACGGTCAAGAGCACTTGATAAAATATTGGCCGGAACTGAGTGAAAATGAGCGGGAACAACTCGCAGCCGAAATACGCAAACTCGACTTAGTCGAAACTAATGAAATGTTTGAACGCGCGATTAATTTAACTAAAGTTATATTGGAAAAGTCCGACGATGATTTGAAGCCGATACCTCAAACGCATTACGAGTCAGTGCCCGGTTTAAGCGACGCTAAAATCGAAGAGTATGAAACCATTGGATTTAAGGAAATATCGGAAGGTAGAGTCGGTGTTTTGTTGCTAGCTGGTGGGCAGGCGACTAGGCTCGGCTTCGGCCACCCCAAAGGCATGTACGATGTCGGCTTGCCGTCAAGAAAAACCCTATTCCAAATTCAAGCTGAGAGAATTTTGCGCGTTCAGCAAATGGCTGAGGAACGGACAGGAAAGGAAGGTAAAATAACTTGGTACATCATGACTTCTGAGCAAACGAAGGCCCCGACAGCTAACTTCTTCAAAAGCCACGATTATTTCGGATTAAGTGAAGAGAATATTGTCTTCTTCGAACAAGGAAGGTTGCCTTGTTTTGATTTTAACGGAAAAATCTTTTTGGACGAGAAATACCATCTATCCTCAGCTCCAGACGGTAATGGAGGTATTTACAGAGCATTAAAATCTCAAGGAGTACTTAATGATATTGTCAAAAGAGGCGTGCAACACCTCCATGCACATTCTGTCGACAATATTTTAATAAAAGTCGCCGATCCAGTCTTCATCGGATATTGCAAAAGCAAAAATGCTGATTGTGCAGCTAAAGTTGTTCAAAAGTCAATGCCGAGTGAAGCAGTAGGTGTCGTGTGTAGAGTGAATGGTTTTTACAAAGTTGTAGAATACTCTGAATTGACAGACGAAACAGCATCACGAAGAAATCCAGACGGTCGTCTAACATTCTCAGCTGGTAATATATGCAATCATTATTTCTCATCTGAATTCTTACTAAAGATATGCGATTATGAATCAAAATTAAAACTGCATGTTGCCAATAAGAAGATTCCCTATGTCGATGAAAATGGTGTCCGCAGAACACCATCCGAACCAAATGGGATCAAAATCGAGAAATTCATTTTCGACGTATTCGAATTCGCGGAAAACTTCATCTGTCTAGAAGTAGCGAGAGATGTTGAGTTCTCAGCGCTGAAAAACGCAGACGCTGCTAAGAAAGACTGCCCGTCAACAGCTCGCGAGGACCTGTTAAGGCTACACAGGAAGTACATCAGAGAAGCTGGCGGTATAGTTGAAGATAACATAGATGTAGAGATTTCTCCCCTTCTGTCATATGGCGGTGAAAATTTAAAAGATTTAGTCAGTAACGAAGTGTTCACAATAACTCCATTCCACTTAAAAAGCATGCACGAGTCCGTGACCAACGGTATTAATGGTAAGCATTGAGCAGCGGTCGGTGAGTTAACTTGATAGTTAATTTTCCATGCACATAATAGGCTATTTGACTGTGGATATTAATGTACATTTATCGATATTGAGCTAAATATTTTTTATTAAATCTAAATAATAAAATATTCTTCACAATAATATAATTTAAAACTATAGATACCTCGATGCTATTTGACATTAAAACTCTGTATCCATTTCCAACTTTAAGAAGCTTGTTAATTCAATTGTTGACTCAAAGATACTCTCCTGTCATACTCAGTCACTAGGTTGCTAGGCAACGTCATCCAAAGTGTTATATCTTGATGATATAACTTATAAAACTATTACTTACAAATTTTTACCTTCAATTTAATTGGTAGTCTAATTCTCCAAGTTAAATGTGATTCTTTAAGCTTCAAATTAGCCTAATTTGATCTGACATCAATGGTATGTTGTAGTTATTTTTGCAAGAATCACAATAAAATAATATTTTAAAGAATAATAAAAAAGTAATTACATTTGATTAAAGCAACCATTATTTATTACGCATATTACAAAATTTTTACAAATTTCGCTTATAAAGTTATAAGAAATATTTTAATATACTTAAACTGTGAAATTTATTAATGTGGAATTAATTAGATTTTAAATACAACTCATATTTGTTACAAAATTTAACTTATTTTTACACAAATAGAAATGTTGTTTTTATTGACTACAAATGAACTAATATTGTATTAATTGCTTTGTGAATTAAGGTGTTAATATTTGAGATGGAGGTTGGATTATTAAAGTGTTTTTTAATGTTACTTAAGCTATTAAATTTGAAGCTGTTATGTACCAGACATAATGTTAAAAAGCCTAATGCGGGGTCGGGCAGAATATCGTTTTCTTATGTCAATGTAAATTTATATGTAAATAGTGGTAACTAGGTACAGATTTCAATGCTTAGAGAACGAAATTATGCATCAAATATTTATGGATAAAGAAAAAATTATTTTGCCCTGCTGTCCCCAATGTGAGTATATTGTTAGAATCCAGTCAAATAGCCTTTTTTAACACAATTAGTCACGTTAAATTTATAATAATATAACTTTGAATATGTTACGTTTATACAATTTGAAGTTAAGTCCGTATCTATTTTGAACTTCAAACTTTTTGGCTCGAATGTACTTTCGCCTGTCATAATCAGTCGCTAGCTGGTTGCTAGGCAACCTCGTCCAAAGTGGTCGGCACTCTGGCTGCTGAAGTCCATGAGCTTATAACATATTCATAGTTATGATATCATTGTGTTAAATATTTAAAATGCATCACAACGATTTTTAAACTTTAATTTTAGTTTACTTTATGTAGCATTAGGTATTATTGATAGCAGTATAAATTTATATTTTAGGCTTATCTGTAAAAAAAAATGTATTAATAAAATTTTGTACCTGATTGTACATAAAAATTCGTTGTTATATAAATTGTTTGAAAGAAATTTGAAAAATTTAAATCGATTTTTAATTTTTGCAATTTTAATTTTAAATTGTAAATATAATATTGTATCTCATTGACGCATTTTGAATTTAATTTTAGTGTTTTATTTTGTCTGTGGGTTGACAGAAACAAGAAAAGCTTTGTATCATTAAATAAATAACGACTCTTTCTTAAGGTATATAAACATGTGATCCTGCCAGTCCGTAAATCTTATAAATGATCATATGATCAATGTATATAATGTATATAATTAAACCCGAATTCTTATCGTAAACAGGCAGTTCCCCGCAGCTTCGCCCGCGTATACATAGGATTTTGATGCCTAACAAATTTTCTCATCCTTTTTTATCCCCTTAAGGGATGGATTTTCAAAAATCCTTTCTTAGTGCCCACTTACAATATGTAAGGAACGTTTGTGCAAAATATCATGTTTCTAGACCCAGCGGGTTTCAGCTCTGTGCTGGTAGATTAGTCAGTGAATATGTCAGCCAAGCAATTTTGATTTTTCTCTATAGAAACTAGCTTATGCTCACCGCTTCGCTCGCGTTATTATGTATTACAATAATACGTATATATAATATAGTCTGACCAGTTAAAATAATGTACCTTTAAACTTGTGCCATATTTTTTTAAAAGGGTTCATTAGTTCAGAAATTGACTTCGTGCATACAAAATCCTTTTTTTTTTTCCTCTTAAATTTACTAGCTGCCCCTTGTGGTTTTACACGGGTCTATGGTTACTGCTTTACTCGTAAGTCAGAGCATGATGAAATATAGCCCACTACATTCACCTAAAAATAACATTGATAGTATAGAATATTTATATAGATATTCTATACTAATATACATAGCAAAGAGAAGAGGTTAGACGCAGAAATCATAAGAAATTACCACAGTTCCTTTATTAAAAAATATAGGCTATATTACATCACGATACAATTGAAACACGGAGTAGTAAGCTTAAATGCGGTATTTCTTTATTTCGTAATTGATAACATAAGCGTTTATTTGTGAAAATTAAGCATTTTTAGTGCTGATAAAACTGAGCAGTTTCTTGTAGCAGCTAAGCGTTTCTTTGTATTAAATAGTCAAGAATGGTTACGGAAATTTTCTAGATCATTTTAAACATTTTTAATTGGAGATTATCCAACTTCATCCCATAATTTTTGCGCCATAAAGTAGTCTATATTCTTGTCCATGTTGCCTAAATATGGCAACTGAATCAGTTAAGGAAACGTAACAGACAGACAGTTACTTCGCATTTATAATATTAATACGAAAGCACGGATTCGTTATAGGTAGCAATTTAACCTTCAAAATAATTGACTTGTGAAAACCATTAAGGAAAGAATGTACTTCGTTAATAGCATATCTATATCTGTGTGGCAACTTGATAAATAATCCATTAAGAATATATTTGAATCGAATTAAGATAACCAAATTTAAATTTAAAATATATGTACTTATACAGGATTTTGAATTAATTTTTGGTTATTGTATCGCTGTCCCTTGCGGGTTCACTCGCGTTTATGGTTGCTGCTTCGTATGAGTCGTAGCGTGATGTAATATAGCCTATAGCCTTCCTCGATAAATAAACTAATATAAAAATAATTTTTCAACTCGTACCAGTAGTTCCTGAGATTAGCGCGTTTAAACAAAAAAACATACTCTTCAGCTTTATAGTATAGATTTGGTGTTCGCAAAACTCGAAACGTAATCGAAATTTTACTTGAAACTTTGACACAAAATTGCATTTTAAGTACACTTCTAGTTTTACCTTCGCAACTGACATAAAACAATTCCGTAACCCGGTGATAGTTACTCAGGTGAGCTTATGCTTATTATATCTCGATTCACATAAGTGTGTTGTTTTAAATTATGGGCACGCTGCGCAGAACACAAAATTAGGCGCCAGAACATTCGTTTAGGTATTTCTTTGATTTTTAAAACGAAATTCTTCTTAAATCATTATATGTATTAAATTAATGTGTTAAAGTCATTAATTAATATCACTTTTAGTGCGATATATCGGATGTGTTTCTCAAATTGTTAAAAATTCGTTTTGTTCGTTCCGGGATATGTTTATTTACCAAAAAAGTAAAGATATAATCGATTATAAATGTTTGTAACGGCCGAGAATGTTCCATCGGTTTATAACAATACCATTCATGTTTAATCAAGAGTTGCCTTGTATTATGATCAAAATACTAACGTGAAACGAGGCCTAAGTTTTGTGTCAATAATATGTTACAGACATTAAATTCTTTCAGTAAAACCAAAGATAAACAATGAATGTAAATATTATGAAAGTCTGTGAGCCAATCTAACAATGTTATTGACGCCTAATAAAAAGACTTCGTTCTTAATTACTTGTTATTTTGAAGTTTCGACGGAAATGGTAAAAGTTCTAGAATCTATCTTTATTAATCTAAAGGAATATAACAAACTTCTATGGCAATGACTACTAAAATGGCTTTTATCATTTTATTCACACAGTACTGTCATAGCGACGCTAATGAGGATATTAAATTGATTAATTTACCCGACATCAGACTGAAACATGATGAAGCGTAGGTGAATATAGCTTGTTTTACATATATTTATTATAAGAACTGCAATACACACACTGTATATATTTTAGGCCGTTTAGCCTACTACGTTTCGGTTACTAAAACCCTTAAAAACAGATAACATATTTAATGTTTGGTACAAACCGTTTCATCTAGGAGTTGTTTGAGCCTATTAGCCCCTCCCACTCTCCTGGATCTGCCAGCGCTTTATACCTATCTCTTCTACATCTGTAATAACGCTCATAAGCAATGGTAAATTGCAATTTTATCATTTTCAGCTCACTTTTTCTGTTAGCCCACATTAGTTATTAACTGTTAAATATACTTTAAAATATCATATAGTGCGGTCGTTCATAGAATGCGATCCTGACACAGGTTAGTTTTACCTGTAGAATGTGCAGTGAATAGCGCGTAATTATGCGATATTATATCATCGCCTACACCAATTAGTAGCACATCATATTCTACTAGTGACGTGCGGGCCGGATTTAGAGAATACATACGTGGCTATAGTCCCGGGGTTTCCACAAGACGGGAGCCTCCAAAATAGAGATTTTTAAGAAAATATCGATTAATTGTATTTGACAATAAAATATGATTTATAAAATAATAAGTGTTAAATACGTAAATAAAAAAATAATAATTTATGGACAATCAAGTACGGACCAAAGACACTCGCTTGTCATATTCAGTCGTTAAATGGTTGCTAGGCAACGTCGTCCAAAGCTGTCGGCATTTTGAGTGTCCGTCCATGGGCTTATAATATATCTCTAGTTATATAATAACATTGATTTAATCGGATCACAAAGGCTTCCATTCTCGTGTTGCCCCAAAGCCTACGAACCTCCAAATTCGACCCTCGCCGATGTAATTATAAATTATTTTATTATAAGTGTATCTACCGTCGTTTCAGGTGTGAGTGGTGCGCATCGGGCGCGCAAATATATCACGCATTTTGCCGATTTTCTTTATGACAAATTGATAAGTAGTAACTTCATATACACTCGACTTTTCCAAAAAAAATCGGAGTTGTAAAAGAGGTATCATTGTATCCTTTTTCTAAAAGACTTTTATTGCAATAGCGACCACGCTAAGTTGATTTTGTCTAATCAAATGTGTATTAAGATTGTGATTTCTTTTTGTAATGGCATGCGCAGACGAGGGTCTTTGTCCGTCATAAATTAGAACAGTTTTGAAAAAATAATAATTTTACAAACTAAAGTACTAATTGCGTTTAAAGACTTAGTATACAGTTTACAGTGCCAACCGTTTTGCAATAGATGGCGCTGTATTTTTCCATAATAAATCCTTAAACGCAAACTTTCGTACACAGTTTACTAACTCACACTATTTCTTTACTTCTATGAGTTGAAGAACGAGAAACTCGTGAATATTGTATCTCATCTGCGCAAGTTAATTTCCTAGAATTTAGGTATAAAAAATCTTAAATCATTCAAAATCTGCAAATAAATAAACTTGTTACATTTTATCATTGTATAGTTATTTTTATTAGCATCACATATTGTTATTGTAAATATCAATAAAATAAATCTGAAGACTTTAGGCTATATTACATCACAGCATCACATCAGCTTATAGGCTGTATTACATCACGCTACTACACAGAGTCAGTGACCGAGCGGAAGGATGAAACCAAGAGCCACATTTAGTTGTAAATATATTTTAGCTAGGTATTATTAATTAGGCGCCAAAATTTGCGTGAAGTCAAAAATGTTTATATTAATTATAATCAAAACAGTCAAAATTGTTATAATGTAAGCAATATAAGATAAATTGTACTTAAATAAGTGATATTAAGAGATTTTATATTATTATGTTCCTTAATAATAAATACTTTATGTTCAATTTTTTATTGTTTCATTCCTTAACCTTTCCTAATCTTAATTGTTAATTGGTAAGAATTACATCTGTAACATTTATTATTGTAATTGATATAGAATGAAACCAGGGGCGGATTCACCGTTGTGAGTACGATGGGCATCTCAACATCAATCGAAATCAAAGTATTTTTATTCAAAATAGGAATTTATATTCTCTTTTTGAACGTTAATAAAATGAAACTACCACGGTTTCGGAAAAGTATAACCTCAGGCCAGAAGAAACCTCGAAAGAAACTCAGCAAACATCTCCAAATGACTTATGAAGTTCCACTCATATTTATTTATTCTTTATTCACAAGAAAAAAAAATACAGAAAAGAAAATATAGAAAGACATTAGTATAGAGTGTAAAGGCGGTCTTATCACTGATAGTGATTTCTTACAGACAATAACAAAAGATTGCATACAGGATGCAAAGGAAGCACGTCATATATGATTAGCGCAAATAAACTAATTTACAAAGGAATACAAATCTAATATACTCTATAACTAGTAATATACAATATTATGTAAATGCAAATACAATCTTATATGGACGCTGATAAGCAATAATGTGTTAAGCCACATGGACTTCGTTTTGAGAAAATGGCGTTTAAAGATGTAAAACCTATTCTTAATAAATTTGTTTGAAGGCATATATATTGATCGTTTCTTTTCTATTTTGATAAAATGATAGATTTATTTAATATGTTATCTAATAATAGGTTATTAAATATTTAAGATTATTCTATAATTTGTAAAATATGGAACGCACCTGAAATTCGAAGCACTGATTTGAAAAACTTTTCATACTTATTTCGTTTAGATGACTTGAAATTTTTTTGAATAATGTTAAATAGGTGATGTAGTATCAAAATATATCAATATCTCCAAATTTGACTTTTTGTGTGTCGACACATTATTGCTTATCAGCATCCATATATACTTAACACACAGACATACAAGGGCTTAAATAAATAAATAAATAAACGCTTCACGCTCAACGGTCCCCAATGAGGATCACACACACAAACACCCAGACCAACAAACATCTTAATGGCCTTTACAGACGCTTGGTGTGAGCGGGGATCTGCGGCCGTTCGAGCTTCAGTCAGGTGCAGTGACCACGACGCCAACATGTCGTCAATAGGACCTAAGGTAAGGAATTGGGGAGGGATTTAGGCTACTTCGTGTCTCACTCACCTTACGAAACGCCGCTGTTTAAAATCACTTTATTTCTCAAAGTTACAATCAATCGAGGATAAATGGATGCTGATAAGCAATAATGTGTCAACCCACGAACAGTCAAATTCGGAGATATTGATATATTCTGATAATGCGTCAACTATTTAACATTTTTCAAAAAATTACGTATAAAATGGATAAGTATGGAAAAAGTTTCCTAATTTAAATTTTCGTATGTTAACTGCGTTCTATAATTTGCAATTTATACAACAATCTCAAATATTTGAAAAACTTTTCATTAGATAACAAATTAAATATATTAGTCTGCTTTTAATTAATTATACTTTTTATTGCAATATAAAAGAAACGGTTGATATATACTTCTTCAAACAGGCTTATTAACAATAGGTTTGAGATGTTTAGACGCCATTTTCTAAAAATGAAGTATGTGTGGCTTGACACAGTATTAAGCAATCAGCGTCCAAATAAACACACATTAATGTACCAGTAAGAATTCAATTTAATTATTTGGTTAATGGCTTTTAGTGTCAGTAACAATTCATAGAGTGCGTAAATAAATGGATGGTATACAAAAATACAAAAAATATACGAAATATTTTACGATTTACACTTACATTGTTTTTAACATTTTCAAATCGGACCGGTACTTTGAAAATTACATCCTACATACAGACACACAAACAAATTTTCCTTCTTTATAATATTCGTATTGACAGATACAGATGGTCGTCTGATTTTGGTCACAAACTTTGTATCGATCAAGGGCCTTTGAAAAGCGAATCGTTATCTAATCAAACTGATTTGTTTTGTAAAAGTCATCCATCATTCGGTAGAAATTAAAGAAAAGATAAAACAAATGACTACCACAAATTTCAACGAAAGAATCTTTTTATTTAAAATTAGCTGCTCTTTGCGGTTTCATTAGCGTGTATAGTTCCTGCTTCGCTCCTCAGAGTAGTAGCGTGATGTAATATAGCCTATGGCCGTCTTCATTAAATATTTTTTTAATCGGATGAGTAGTTTCCACAAACAAATTTTACATTAATAATTTTACATTTTGTAAAATAAGAAAGAGTTTTATCATATAATATTATTTATTTTAATCAGTTTATACTAATATTATAAAGAGATAAAATATGTTTGTAAGTTTGTATGTAGGGGGTTATCTCAGAAACGATTGATCTGATTTGAAAAAATATTTCAAAATTGGATAGCCACTCTATTGGGTTACAGGCTATATTACATCACGCTACGACTTAAAATAGCAAAGCAATAACCAGAAACGCGAGTGTAACCGCCAGGGGGAGCTAGTAGTTTATATTGTAGCCAACTGTCAAACCGGACGCTATACATGTTTCACATCAAAATCAGCTAGATTGACCTTGTAGCAAAACTTGACAGAGAAACGTTAAAAATTGTCTAATACAGACAAAGGTCAAATAAAGACATTTAGGAGTTCACTCATTAATATTTTATAGCACACAACTGGTTTACAAGCCATTATTTGACATTAAAATAGTGACCACTAATTTAAGAATCTTTCTTCATTTTAAGACTATTACGAATCGATTTTGATTAAAATTATGGAACCAATCGGAGAGCATAACCCTTTCAAACAAAAAAAGTTAACATAAATGAAAAACTTCCCTGACAAATTGTGAACATCTTCCTTTATATAGTCGGTTAAAAAGGATTTACAAATAAATAAAAACACTTGACAAATGAATAATTATAGTTTTTAGTTTTTAATCTATCAATATGATATTGAATCGAATATTAAAAAGTGAACCTAATTAATTAAAACAAGTCGACCTCGTTGCTTTACAAGTAAGCGTAATAAAAAAAATAAAGTCACTTCCCGTTTTAAAAAGAAAAATGTCAAAATATTGTCTATGATTAGCATTTCGGGTGCGCGATGGCGAGGAATGACGAAAAAAAAATAATTGCAAAATATAATTTAGGCGGGAACGCAGACAAACTCGTTTCTCAACGCCATCGCTGCAACTTTATTACAAAACGTACATTACAACACCTAAATATTACTTTCAAATAATGCTCGCGAATTATTTAGGTTTATTGTTTGAATATTAAATTATGGTTGAACCAACTTTGATCCGCGACTTCGCGCACGTCAATGTTACTTTTGTTACGCCGATTGACAGTTTAAAAGACATTTTATTTTCCTCAGGGGCAGTATTTTTACCCGATTGTATGACGCAAGGGAGGGTAATGTGTTTATAAGTCTATGTATGTATGTATGTGGGTTTGTACATTTGTGGCACTATTTAGACCAAATATCACAAAAGCATTGAAATTTGAAAAAAACGGAATCTACTATTTTAAAGGCCATAATTTGAATAAAAGTAAGTATCGGTAAATAATATGAAAATCTTTTTTAGGCTTCTTATATTATTTTTCAGCCAAAATTATCGCTTAGGATCTATAAGGATTTAAAGTCAGTTAATAACGATTCTCTATGGTCTTGTCAGTCGAATTTTTGATTTTTTTTTTAATTATTTACTTGTGTTATATCGATGGACCACTTAAACGATATTTTTCTATCTTCGGGAGCAGTATTATTTTATTAGAGGTCTCCTATGTGCCTACTTCTTCACTCTTGATAACGTGTATGAAAAATTTCATAATCATCAGTCAAATTCACTCGTATTCATACTATTAGTTAGGATTTGAAGTAAATAGAAATGGCTCATTTTTTATAATAATTAAAATATAAATATATATATTTAAATATAACTGACGTAAATCGAGTCGTTCCTGTTAAAATGTGTATTCTTTACAGCGAGTGCATTTTACACGCTGGCGATTTTCAGTTGACCCTTGAGCGTTTCGTCTTGCAACTGGTATTTCTACTAATATATAAAGTTGCAATTATTATATATACGTTAATATACTTATTTGTATGTTTTAATCTCAGAAATTAATAGACTATTTAAAATAAACATTTTTAGGCTATATAATATCACGCTACTATTTATAAAATGTTGCAGTAACTATAAATGTTGACCTATCTGGCACAAAACTAAGTGTTTGAAGTTATGAACTTCATAATTACTAAAGATTCCCCGCGACTTCCCTCGCGACCCACTTTGCTCGTCTTATATATAAATTTACAGCCCCTAATTCACCTTAGGGGTAATATTTTTATAAAAACCTCGATGTAAATGTGCATTTATTTGTAAGCAGGAATAGATACATTAAATTTCGTATTTATTTCTTTGAAAAAATGACGAACTTCTATACAATCGTTTATCCCTTATATATACAATGTATAATACGCATATATTAAATATAGCCTATGACCATCTAGAATAATAATGTATTAGTACAAAGTAACACATTTGAACTCTCTAACTTTTACACTTCCTATTATTATTATAAAGTAACGATTTGGAGCAAATTCATTATATCTGAAGCAATTTATACGCTTAATTACATGAGATTAAGCAACACCGATTTAAACCAAGATTAAAATGAAACGCGCTACCTTTATCTACACTTCAAACTATCGAGTTTTATCGGCTCTTCACGGTAGAGGCACGCCGACGGTAGCTTTTCATTTAAATGTTTAATTTCTTTCTTTAAATGTTTCATTTATTTTTAATCTATATATACATATATACTAATATTATAAAGAGGTTAGATTCGATTGTTAATATGCATTGAATAGACTCCGTGACTACTAGGCTGATTTGGAAAATTCTTTTTGCGTAAGCTTGTTTATTGATGAAGGTTATAGACTATATAATG
This sequence comes from Hypolimnas misippus, assembly GCA_037950945.1. Classification (NCBI taxonomy): domain Eukaryota; kingdom Metazoa; phylum Arthropoda; class Insecta; order Lepidoptera; family Nymphalidae; genus Hypolimnas; species Hypolimnas misippus. The sequence goes on from JBBEEQ010000020.1 coordinate 5,999,764, forward strand.
TACTAGCAGTTGCTCGCGGCTACGCCCGCGTATATTTTGGAATTTCAGCTAAATAAATCTACCAGCGAAATTGTGACCTTTCCAGGATTTATTACCCCCTAGCGTCATTTTAAGGGATGATTTTGAAATTCTGGGATACATATATTTAATTATTCTCCCTAAGTAACGTTTGTGCTAAATTTAAAGATAATCAGTCAAAAAAATACATTTTCTCCATACAAACTTTACTACCCCCTTGCACCCCAGTGTGGAATAATAGTACCCCGTTTTCTATTTTATATTTCATTACTATCACCCAGAAGTGTGTATATTAAGTTTTAAGTTCGTCGTAGTTAATTAATGTGTACAAAAATACTATCTAATCTAATCTAAATGTTTTTTTTTTCCTAAATGGGCTGGTATTTTCCGTAATAAGTCAATTGACGAGCTTGTCAATATATATAAATGGGTACCGATTTTTGTTAAGTTATCTCCGGGGTTCTAGTAACTTGTTTATTCGTAATAATGTATATATTTCTGAGAGTAAAGACGAGCAATCTATCCTAGAGAGAGGGAGGGTGCGTACTGCCGATATATAATAATAACTAACTGATCAACGAGCTACCACAGACTAAATACAGTATTATTTACTTTTATGATATATTCCTAACAATTTTTAATCTAAAATATATAATTCAAAGGTGACTGATTGACTAACAAAGAGATCTATCAACGCACAGCCCAAACCACTGGACGGATCGGAACGAAATTTAGCATGCAGATAGATGTTATGATGTAGGCATCCGCTAAGAAAGATTTTAATTAATTCTACCCCCAAGGGGATAAAATAGGGGATAAAAGTTTGTATGAAACTTTGTTAATTTTAAAATGATCGGGCTGAGACCTTGCATGCATAAAGCTACTATGACGTAGGCATCACAGACTTCGCAGACGAAGTCGCGAGCACCAGCTAGTGATATGTATATTTGGCTGAAAGCCTAAAGCACCTTCCCTGTGCCATCACTTATTTCCTACTTCCCTACATCGTTTAATCCTTTTTTAACTTAACACACAGTTTCACACAATATCGTAAATCTCATACAATGGAATATTCAATGGAAACTAAATTACAAACATTCATTAAGTCTCGTGTTGTAGTTCTTAACGTGATGAATAGATAACAACAGATTAACGTTCAAGCGCGAGTCGGACTGCACACGACGGGTTCCTTACCACCCAACAACATGTAACACGATATTTTTAAAATTATTTACTTAAAGTAACAAGAGATGATCTCAATCGGTTTTTATTATTTTTTACTGGTGACGTGCAGTATCGTATAATATGTATATCCGCGGATCCGTATACGAATATTTGGTGACAAGATCCGGTATACGGATACGGATCTTAACTTTCTTACTTTCAACTTACTACTTACTAATTTAACTTTGTTATCGGATACGACAGTTGACACCACATGACATTTCGTGATAGGCAAGACGTTACGGCTGGCATCGCGCGGGTATTTCTTTATTTCTTTTGTTTTGTTGATATTATGGTATGACACTAGGCATAGGTATATGTAAAAATTCATATATTTATTAAAAATTAACAAGGTAAAAGATCCACCAAAAGTAAGAGATACGGATACGGACATGGACCTTTCGGATCAAAGATTGGATATCAGGCACATCACAATTTGTTACTATAGTGACACTAGAAATACCCATTGTTAAATTTTTAACTCGCAAACTATTATGGTTCCAGAGATATAGCCGAACAGCAAACAGACAGATGGACGGGGCAACGAAGGCTCAATAATAATAATCGTTGGGTGTCCCGTTGATTCGGATGCGGAACCCTAAAACAACAAGATATTTAATGACATTTTAAAGTGCTGTTGAGGAATTTGACTCTTAAATTCTTATATAAACATTCCGTTGCGATGAAAATGAAACTTCATGCATCGATACACGCTAATATGAATAATTACAATTTTAATTTGTACTTACATAATGTATGTGCTGATGATGTTTAACGCGCTAACACAGGGACTATTGATCTAAATTAAAAGTAATTTTTGCGTAAACCCATTTTTTTTTTAATTTATAGGCTATTTACAAGGGCGGTTTCAGTCCTCAATACAGGTCGTGGACACAGACATCCGAAAATCAGCCAAGTGTGAGTCGGAGTATGAATCACTCAACACCTAAATCGATACCCACCAAGTAAGTTATTGTAAGCCACAAAATTGCCGTTAGCGTTTTTACTGAATACTACACGAATTTGCATTGCTTAATGCATTTAAAGTGAAAAAATACCAAAAATCTTTGTTTTTTCAAGGAAAGTTACAACAAAATACGCCTAAAAAAAGGCGTATTTAATATAATACTTATGCGACCACAGAAAGACACCGTGAAGTACAGATCCGTCTGTCCCACTCTCGGCATTTGTCCGGGGCCCCGCGATCGATGAGGGCCCTAACAAATTATTGTGAAGTGATTTTGCCTCTCTTAAAATTTAAAGGACACCTCTGTTATCACTATAGGTTTTTCTTGTGAATATTACATTTGACAGTAAAGAAATAAACATAACGGTTAAATAAATCTAAATAATTTTCTATTTACTCTTCACACATATTTTAATAAAATAGTCCTCCGTCAAAGTAATTGGGGGCCCCAAGCTTAATCCCATACCCCCATTCATTCCATTACTTCCTATCCAAAATGAAAATATACTTTATTCAAAAAGTCTTTTAAAAGGACGTTCGAATCGTCAAAAGAAAAAAATATATATCTATGAATTAATGAAAAGATAACCGGTTTAGAATATAGATTCTACCGAGAAGAACCGGCAAGAAACTCGATAGGTACTGTTTTAAAATTTTGTTAATTCATACATTTAACAAATATTAAACGTCCTGTATTAAATCCAGCTAAACTAAATCCACACATCAGTATCACCTATATTATCTTGTACAGAATAATATGCTTTAGCTATTAATTATGTTTTAATATATACAGGCCCACGCCAAGCCTATTGGGCGCCGTCGTGCAACTGTCTTATGTGCGCCTTTTTTGTAGTGGTGATATTAGTTGAAAATGGTTTAGTCCACACTGCAAGTTACAGGTCAGTTACAAGTCTTTTCCGCAAAGTTTTTAGTACGGAATCCAATGTAAATATTTCAAATTTTTAAGAATAAGCCCGGCGCCTTTTGAACTCGGCGCCGTCGTGCGTCGCACGACTTTCCACGTATGGAAGTCTGCTTCGTCTCTCTTTCCTTAGCTGGCTACGCGTGTGTCAGCTCTGGTGCTGCAAATGTCAACAGGTAAGTCGCCTACCCCTTTGCAATCTATACTAATAATAAAATTCTAGCGGGTCGCTGTCTGTACATGGAAGATATATGAAAAAAAATCTTACTGGGGGCCTTTACCAACGAAGTAGAACCCAAAACAAACATTTTTAAAATTCTTATCTGTTTGTCTGTTTGTCTGTTTGTCTGTTTATCTGTGCGTTTGTGCACGCTAATCTCAGAAACGGCTTATCCGATTTAGATGCGGTTTTCACTAATATATTGTGGTAAGCTTCACTTAACATTTAGGGTTTGTTTCATGTCAATCGGTTCATAAATAAAAAAGTTATGTCAATTTAAGTGTTCACTTCGAACATTATTTTGTACTTTTCACTAAATGCATGAAAGTATATACAGTACTTATATCAAAAAATACATTTAAAATTTTTGTCTGTCTATCTGTTTGTTCCGACTAATCTTTAAAACGGCTGAACCAATTTTGATGGTACTTTTACTTTCAGTTAGCAAATGTTATAAGGAGTGACATCTATTTTAGATATTTTTAATCAATACGTACAAAAAAAATCTAACGGGTCGCTGTCTGTACATGACAGATATATAAAAAAAAATATTATTGGAGGTCTTTATCTACGCAATAGAACCCAAAACAATAATTTGTTAAATATTTGTCTGTTTATCTGTGAGTTTGTGTCCGCTAATCTCAGAAACGGCTTATCCGATTTAGATGAGGTTTTCATAAATATATTGCAGTAAGCTTCACTTAACATTTAGTGATTGTTTCATTTCAATCGGCTCATAAATAAAAAAGTTATGTAAATTTAAGAGTTCACATCGAACATTATTTTGTAATTTTTACTAAATGCATGAAAGTATTTACAGTACTTACATCAAAAATCCAATTTTTTTAATTTTTTGTCTGTCAGTCTGTTTCCTACAACTAATCTCTGAAACAGCTGAATCAAATTTGATGTGACTTTTACTTGCAGTTAGGGGATGTCCATTAATCACGTAAGGCCCAGAGGAGGGAAAGGGGATGGAAGAAAAAAAATTACGAAATATCACAAAGTCTAAAAAGTTCTTAAAACATTACTCGATTAATGCTCAGCCCCTATACCTAGCTAAAATTATAAGGATTAACTTAGGCTACTTTTATTAAAAAAATATATTAATTTTAATGAATAAGTAAAAAAGAGATAATTCTCTTAATATTTTGTTATTGCGTAATCGCGATAACAAAATATTATAGAACCCAATAAAATAATGAACAATTTCTGATTTAAAAAGGGAAGGTTATACATCTATACATATAAATGGATGCTGATAAGCAATAATGTGTCAACCCACAAAAAGTCAAATTTTAAGATATTGATGTATATTGATACTACGTCACCTATTTACCATTATTCAAACAAATTTCAAGTCATCTAAACTAAATAAGTATGGAAAAAGTTTCTTAACTCAATGTTTCGTATTTCAGGTGCGTTCCATATTTTGCAATTTATAAAATAATCTCAAATATTTAAAAACTTATTATTATATAACATATTAAATAAATCTATCTGCTTTTGATTCAATATATATTTTATCGAAATAGAAAAAAAAGATGAATATATAGGTGTTCAAACTAATTTATTAAGAATAGGTTTGACATCTTTAGACGCCATTTTCTCAAAACGAAGTCCGTGTGGCTTGACACAGTATTGCTTATCAGCGTCCAAATATAATTGATGTGTCCGTTTGTAATTTTAAATAAATGCATATGAAAGTATACACGGTACTGACAACAAAATTAATAACTTTAAAATTTTTGTCCGTCTATCTGTCACTCAGTTTGTTACGGCTAATATCTAAAACAGCTGGACCGATTTTGACGAAACTTTCACTGAACAGAAAGCTAATGTAATAAGGAACAAAATTGAAACCAATGAAATAGTGAACAGCATCTAATTCAAATAGGGAAGATATATCTATATTATATAAATATAATAATTGGGAAAATAATATATTTACTGGGTAAATTCTTAACTGGATATGATAGACCGAATCCGAAACTATAAGCGAAAAACAATTAAAGGAGTAACAGAGACGATTTTAATAAAAACTAAAACTATATCATTAGTTTTTTGAAAAATAAGTTCTCCTAGCCAGAAACGAACGCGTTGATTTTGGAAAAAATTAACATTCTGTATGATTGTATCATCTGATACTGTCACATCAACTTCAGAGAGGTATTAGTATATAGTTAACTGCAACAAAAAGAAAGGGCAAATTTTTTAAAAAATACTATCAAATTCATACATTAATTAAATCTTTTATAATTCTTCAAAAAAACGATCATACCTAAAAGTGAAATTTTAAAATTATAACGGGATATTGTAACGCTAATAGCGGGTGAGTACAATAGCCGAGTCCAGTGAAATGTAGATTTTCAATAAATTGATTCATCTTTTTAGGAATTATCTAAACCTACTTAGGTAACGGATTAGGTGACGGGTACCAAAACAAACGTATTCTATCAACTTTGTATAGCTCACGTAGAAAAAATAGACAAACATAAAAGAAGTTACTGTGAGTTATTCATTTTATATATTTTTGATTGTATTCTTTACACTGTTCCTTACTTTAGTAGGTGACTAGCATTTTGATGCAATTTATAAACAAATCGTTCGAAGTAATGCAGACTTTTTTTCTAAACTTACCGGGAGCCATGATTTAATTATGTATATTTGATATATATAGAATCGATTACTTCTAATTTATGTATAGATTTAATGTTATTTTGTTAAAAAATAAATCTTTTCCTTTAATTTGTCTCTTATATTACTTTCCAAAAGTTGATTTTTACTAGTGACACTATTAGGTAGATGGTGCAATAATACAGAATGTATTCTTTTTTTTTTAATTAGTGGGTTCAATTCCTGGCCAGGAGAATCATGAAATCAAAAAAACTTATGATGCAGTTTTAGATTTCTCAAAATCGGACACGACTCCTTTAAGTATTTTTCGCGATTCCTTAAAGTTCCGGATATGGCCTATCAAGCCCAGTTAAAAAAGTCACCCGATATATAATACAAGGAGAACCTCGGCGGGAACATACTGTTATACAGTCGAAATTTTAAAGACTAGCACAAAACACTTTTCTTCAACATTTATAGTGAAAACCGTGGAGGAATACCGTATCTGAGTTAGAGTCTGCTTATAAATACAACCAGAAAGTTCCCAAATCTAAAGTAAGAAGCTCCTTTCTTAAGCAGCACCGCAGACTATTTTAACCTTGCTTTGCAGGAGACATGCTAAGCAATCTGTAATCCACGCGAACGAAGTCGCGGGCACAGCTAGTTTCATAAATAAAAATCTAAATTATTTTTAAAAAATCTTTAATAAAAAAAGCGTATTATACTATACAATAATATTTTGACGACAAAGAGGCGTGGATTTAATGTGCGTTGATGTTCTCACAGGATTTCAAAAAAAAAATGTTATAAAATCCATAATGTATTATTCATACTTACATACATTTTTTTAAAGAGTACCTATCGAGTGTCTCGCCGGTTCTTCTCGGTAGAGACGACATTCCGAACCGGTGGTAGCTTAAAAAAAATCTATAAGCAATGGACCTGTAACTTGACGATTCAAAAGTGCTGTAAATAGCCTATTTGAATAAAGTATATTTTGAATTTGAATTTGAATTAATATTTGTCACTACACGAAATTCGGGACGGGGAGAAGCATTGATTGATTTTGTAAAACCATTATAGAATCAACCTTTGCTAAAGTTCAAATTTAGTCTTAAGCAATATAACCTTTGGATGACATTAAATCCGCGAGTTACCTTTGACCTTTATACCGTAAGGATGACTAACTGTTAGATGTAACAAAAGGACATATCTTTATATTATAGACTAGGTACGTCTTGCAGTTGCACTCGTGTTGTTACTTCGCTCCTATGAGTTGTAGCGTGAAGTAATATAGCCTACGAAATTCGTGAATTAACGGGCTTGCTAAAGTAATTTTTCGAATCGAATTGGTAGTTTCAGAAATTCCATACGCACTTTTATGTTACTACTATTACTATTTTATATTTATCTGTACTAATATTATAAAGCTGAAAAGTTTGTTTGTTTGATTGTTTGCTTGAACGCGCTAATCTCAGGAACTACTGGTCCGATTTGAAACATTCTTTCATTGTTAGATAGCCCATTTATCGAGGAAGGCTATAGGCTATCACGCTAAGATCAAAAGGAGCGGAGCACCAACGAAGAATGTTTCAAAATCGGGGGATATTTTCCTATTGAGAGAGCTTACGCTGCGTGCGCTGTGTAAACGGTTAAAGCTTCGCAAAAAACATTTATGACCGAATTTTTCCCCTTTAAAAGTTCTAAAAAAAAAAGTCTGCGACAAAATGTGTCTATTTTATAAGATTAGCTCACTATAACCTTTTTATGCCAACCCAATTTGTTCTAAAATAATGCATTATTAGCCCAAAGTAACTATTCCGCGCGGACGAAGTCGCGGGCAGAAGCTAGTATACATGTTCTTCTCTATCTATGATATTAATATGGATAAATACATATTGAATGAAACAAAACTATTTTAAACGGATTTAAATCGCGTATATTAGACTACCCGTGACCACGAACGCTGCAAAGAGCTCGAAACGTCGGGATGATAAAAATAGTGAATATACGCGATTTAAATCCGTTTAAAATAGTTTTATTTCAATGAATATTAATCGCGAAAATCTAAAACAACATATTGAATGTTTTAACTAGAAAACTATAGGAATTAACGAAGAATACTTAAATGATTCTACGATTGTAACATTAGCATTAGGCGTTACGTCACGTTTTCATTTAGAATTTTAACATTGATTATTTCTTTGAAGCAATGACTCAATTAAATTTTAGTTAATATATGAATTTAACAGAAACCAACACATTATTCTAAATGGTTGCATAAATGCGTGTAATTTTTAAACCGAAATCTAAATTTATGTCCGCGAATCCACTTACTAAAGTTAGTTATTTATAAATTAGAATTAAAAGTAATTTGTGATTCGTTAGTAAAATTAAGACTTCTGTCGTGAAGTCGTTTAAAAAGGATCTTTGATCCAAAAATGGAATCCAGTCTTGTCTTTGGACGTGACGTGTGTTTTAACGCTTTGAACTCTTAGTTGAGGAGGTTGTTAAACTTAACCGTAAAAACAATTCTTGCATCTAATTTTGTTTCTTTTTTATCTTTGACATATCTAGTAAGGGTCTAATTACGTCTGTCGGGTTAAAATTTCTACTCAATATAACGGGCTACAGTGAGGCTGCCAAATTTTTATGTACAAATAAAGTACATTGCTTTTTAGAAGGTAAAAAAATTCGTCGTTAATTAAAAGTACAATTTTTGCATACAAAATCATTTTGCGTACAAAATTTTTTTTCATTACTTTTAGTGACTTTTAACAATAACGATCACTTCTAAACAGATTTACAGCATTAGTCAGCTCGTGACCACGACTAATGCAACTTCGTCGAAACGTCGGGCAATAAAAAGGTATTACTACCATTAGTTATCGCGATATGATCTGTTATATTAAATATGAATAATTTTACATCATCTTCACAGTCTACAGTTAAGTTAAAGTAACTAATGAAAGCCCAGCGGCAACCGCCCGAAGGTATTTTCGTCAATCATTTTCGAACTTATTCGGCAACAATCGGTTATGTCATCGATTCCAGGGATTCTGTTTTACGATATTGTAAGTGAAATAACCCACAGAAAGTAAATGGTGCGAAATAAAGTATTTTCGTGTACTCTATTGTTCTCATAAAATTACAATTAGCCAAAGTAACATAAAACTTCAGTACAGTCACAGTTTTGGTATTTGAACAATATTGAAGCTGTCACGATTACGTAATATAGTTGACTAGCGACCCACACTGACTTCGCTCGGGTTACATATAAAATTAAAATCAAAATAAAGAAATACTTTATTCAAGTAGGCTCTTACGAGCACTTTTGAATCGTCATACACGAAAATAACAAAAAAAAAAATACATAAATAATGAAGCTACCACCGGTTCGGAATGCAGATTCCACAGAGAGGAACCGGCAAGAAACTCGATAGTTACTCTTTTAAAAAAATGTACAGATTTACAAGCCCTAATATAGGTGGAATATGTTGAAAAAAAACGCCGATGTACATGGGCATTTCTAAATAGAAGTAGATACATTAAATTTAATGTTTCTTACTTTGAAAATGACGGACGTCCATACAACTATTCATCATCATTTTACCTCACTAGGCGTAAGGTTCCAAAAAATGTTTTCTTGGTGAATGTTTACAAAGTAGATACCTTGTATCAACTGGCAAATTTTCAAGTTTATAGACCCAGCAATTTGGACTCTACGTTAATGAATTAGTTTGTCAGAATTAGGTCCCCTGACTATAATAATTTTATTATTACGTTTAACATCAAAGCGAATTCCTCAGACTATAAAAATCAATGTTTGTTTGTTCGTATCTTATGCGCTAACATATTGCTCACATGATTGCGATAAAACTTTATCAACTTATTGTTGAATATTTGCGAGAACGAAATATTCATATATATATAAAAATTCCGTACGCGAATGTCGTACCGGTTTAGACGATTGCCGCCACAAAATCGATCTAAAGCGAACGAAGCCCAGAAAACAAGATAATAATAATTACTTACCTACTTATTAAAAAAAAACTGGCTTAAAATACATCCTATTATGTCAAAGAAAAACGAATTGCAACGTTTTAAAAATAAAATATTGTTTATGGCTTAAACACACTTTCCCGCGTTTTTGTTAAATGTCATAACATGAAGCGCAAATGTCAAGGTCAGCTGACCGTCGCGCTTCATGTTAAGGAATTCTTAAGCGCTTAATAATATGCCTTTATTACGTGACCTATTGAGATAAGATGGTATATATTAAAAAACTATTATAAAATGTATAAACAACTAACAATTGTGAATTGATAATGTAATAGATAAGGAGAAACGAAATTTTTGCATTACGTAAACTTATAAACCGGTCAAGCCCGAGTCGGACAATTATAATGATATGACACTATTATGACGTATTTCTTAAATACTTTTATAATATAAATATCGGACTCACACTTGACCGGATTTTATGTTTGTTTTTAATTCAATTCAATTCTTTGGTTAATGGCTTTTAGTTGTGCCAATTACACGTGTTATTTCGCCAATGTCACGTGGAATGGAGAAAACAACTGTTTTGTCCAGCCTATAATGTTCTGTTGGCGGGCAACATGTTTTACGATCTTTTGCTGATTTTTTAAAAAACGTCCAGTTCCGTGCGTCATTATTTTTTTTATAGCAACAATAGAAAAACGGAATCCTAAAACGGTACCGAACTATTTTGCCTATGCTTATATATTTTTAATCGACTTTCAAAAAAAGGAGGAGGGTCACTATTCGTCGGGGACTTTTTTTATGGAGGTCCACCGATTACTTCGCCGATTGTAAACCGATTTCGATTTTTTTTTATTTAACAGATATTAAAAATGTTAGGCACATTACACAGATAAGTTTTTTTAAGAAAGGGAGCCGACTTTAATGGCAAAATACGCAATTCCATTTACTTCAACGACGTACATACTCTAGTAATTTTGATTTTTTATACCAAACTACTACCGATTTTGATGAAAATTGTATTAGACAAATGAGAGAGTATACTGTTCTGTTATCTCTGGGGTTCTTATCCCTAGTTTACTCGTAATTGGACGCTGATAAGCAATACTGTGTTAAGCCACACGGACTTCATTTTGAGAAAATGGCGTCTACAGATGTCAAACCTATTTTTAACAAATATGTTTAAAGAAATATATATCTATCTTTTATATTTATTTTTTCATAAAAGGTATAATTAATTTAAATCAGACTGATGCATTTAATAATTTGTAACTGACCAACGAGCTACCATAGACAAAATAAAGTATTATTAATTTTTATAATATATTCCTAACATATACCCTTTTAAATAAAAAATATTAACATTTCGAGTAATCTCTCCTTTTTGAAAGTCGGTTAAAAAGAAAATTTAAAAGTAGTCAATAATGTAAACAGTAGTAAAAATGTTTCTTTACAAATAATGTATAGATAAAAATATGCATGACGAATATGTCATAATGTTAATAGTAAAAATGATTGCAAAACGTTTAAAACGATATCGACGAGTTTATCAGGTAATGGCGGGCAGTCAAGGTCGGGCCGTCGACTACAATTTTGTTTTATGAACAGCTGGCTTCCGCCCGCGTCTTCGTTCGCGTGGAATAGTTTGGGCTAACGATTACTTTAACTTGCGACTTAGTTTATGTGTATAAGTGAGTAGGTACTGGGTCTTATAATCTAATTAATATCATATTTATAAAAACACCTTCGCAAATAATGCATTATTTAAGAACAAATTTGGTTAGCATAAAAAAGGTCATAGTGAGCTAACCTTAAAAGATAGACATATGCTGTCGCGGTTTTTTTTTAGAACTTTTAAAGGGAAACAATTTTGTCATACATGGGCTATCTAACGCTGAAAAAAAAATTCAAATCGGACCAGTAGTTCCTGAGATTAGCTCGTTCAAGCAAACAAACAAACCCCTTTCTCTTAGTATACGACATCACAACACATACGACAATATCTCCAGATTCGACTTTTGCTTAATATTGCGTGTTCATTATTATTGTCTAATATTTTATCAATTTTTTTTAATTATTAATAGAAAAAAATTAAAATGAATTAAGTTATTCCTTATAACATTAGCTATATGTGAGTGAAAGCCCAAGCCCTAGTCAAAATCTGTCCAGAAATTTCAGAGGGTAGCCGGAAGAAACAGACAGACATACAGACAAAATTTTTAAAAATTATATTTTTGATGTATGTCCCGTATATACTTTTATATGGATTTAGTTAAAAGCTGTTAATTTCAAATTACAAACGGACACTTCAATTTTATTTATTTACATAGATACATAAAATGTAGTCTATGCACCTAGCATACAAAACTCACTCTCTTTATGATATTAATATAGATTCATACATGTTAACATGCGTTTTTAAATTTATTAAAGTTAAATTGAAATCGAAAGAAAGTGGTGCTAGTGCACATGTTCTCAAATTGTTTTGGGCCAGTACCAATGTTGAAAAATATAATATTTGTAATGAAGGTTTATTAAATAGCTTAAAATGAGAATTAGAATTTGTATATATTAGGAGATTGTATTATGTTATTAAAATATTATGAATATTACTGTAACAATAAATGTTATAATTCAAACGCAATATATTGTATAAAAATTGTTTATCACGAAATTGTGATTATATGAATTATTTGTATATTTAAAATTGATGATATTAAAAATGATGCAATTAAAAAATCTATAATTATAACAAGCGATCTCTGAAAGTATTTTAGATGAATTCTGTGCTCATTTAATATAAGGTAATAAGAGGTAACCCATTTAACATGGTGACGATTTTATAGGCTTCATAAAACTTCAAAAAACCACAAGGCGAAATTACACTAGTAAGATTTGTTCTTGTAATGTTATAAAAAACTCTGTAACCGAGTAACATTTACCTAGGTAACGTTGCCAGAAGGCGTGGAAATCCGGGATTATCCCGAATTTTGCGTCTAGCTCTGTGTTCAGGAATTATATTTTACTGTCCCGGATTACGAGTTTTTTACAGAAACGGTTTTTTTTTATATTATAGTTGTATCTTTAATGTGGGTACAAAGACAGTAAACTTTATAGTCATTTTTTTGTTTCTTTATATTGTACTGTAATATATTGAGTAGTAGAATTGTTTTGGGATTGGTGAACTTTTATCTGACAATCCTATACCTAGGTAACCTTACGTGGATGTCAGTGACGGTAAATAAGTCATTAACAGTAATGAACATTCAGGTGTAAAAATAACGATAAACGATTTACGTAAATCTTATGTACGTCTTTGACTAAAACTAACAAGTGTAATTCCCACCTAACGGCAACACGTAATTGTCAAACACTTGAAAGTGAAACACAATATGGCAGGTCAAATTAAAGTGGTCACTTGAAATAACAACACTAATCTTGTAGATAACATTAAAAATCTCAATATAATTATCGATAATTGATAACATAACAATAGATTACTTTATGGAGGTCAATATATACTATCTATTTAACAATGCTTGGGAAATATTTGTATTTTGTTTAAATACAAGCTTATTCTGCGGCTTCATTTATTTTGTTTTGATTGATGATTAACATAATAAATGCAAGTTATTACAATAATTTGCGTTTGCGTCCAGTTTGATTTCTCCATCCAAACTTTAGACCCCGTGTCATCCCTGGGGCTATACTAAATATGGGAGTCCCTCAAGGTTCTATTCTTGGGCCATTTCTTTTTCTCATCTACATAAATGATCTGCCCTATCTTATAGAAAAGAAACATAAGATTGTATTGTTTGCTGATGACACTTCACTGTTATTTAAAGTGAGACGTAACTCATCTACACATGACGAAGTAAACAATGCTCTCTCTGATGTTGTACATTGGTTTAGTATTAATAATTTAATGTTAAATTGTAATAAAACTAAATGTATAAATTTTACAACGCCCAATGTTAAAAATGTACAAGCCTCCGTATTTATAAATGGAGAAACGTTGGAACCGGTGGAAACTACAGTATTTCTTGGTATCACTGTAGATTCCAAACTACAATGCCCTCATATTGAAAGGTTAGCGAATAGACTTAGCTCTGCAGTTTTTGCTATTAAAAAGATTAGAAAATTAACAGATGTTGAAACGGCACGCTTAGTTTACTTTAGCTATTTTCATAGTATAATGTCATATGGCATACTACTATGGGGACATGCCGCCGATATTAATACAATATCTGTTCTGCAGAAAAGAGCTGTTCGCGCAATTTATAACCTTGGCCATAAAGAATCTTTAAGAGAAAAATTTAAAGAAATTAACATATTGACTGTTACTTCTCAATTCATTCTTGAAAATGTAATGTATGTACATAGAAACATTGACTCATTTAAAAAAAATTGTGATATCCATCATATCAATACGAGGAACAAGGACAAACTCATTGTGCCTGCTACTCGACTACGTCGAGTAAGTAATTCTTTTGTTGGGAGATGTATACGATTTTACAACAGGATCCCAGAAAACGTTCAAAATGCTTCTATAGCAAAGTTCAAAAAAATTGTAAAGAAACGTTTGTGTGTTAGAGATTATTATAATATTAAAGATTTCATAGATGATGACACACCTTGAGAATAATGCGATCGCTTCCAGGCTGTCTCAATTTATTTTACGTACTGTAACCAATCTTGACGTTGTTAAAAAAAAAAACTAACAAAAAAAAACGTCCCGCTGAGTTTCTTTCGCGGTTTCTTCTCAGGCCTGAGGTTATACTTTTCCGAAACCGTGGTAGATTTATTTTCTTAACGTTCAAAAAGAGAATGTAAATTCCTATTTTGAATAAAAATATTTTCATTTTGATTTTCATTTTGATTTTTTTCCCTTCAGAGAGTGAATTTTGGAAAATCCTTTCTTAGCAGATACCTTTGTCGAAATAACTATCTGCATTACTTTCAGCGCAATCCGTTCAGTGATATGAGCTGTGTTTGGTAGATCAGTCAGTTAGTAAGTATTAGAGTATATGCAGATAATAAAGAATACAAACATTTTTTATTGAAAATGTCTTGAATACTGATACCAACACTGGTCAAACGAAGGGTCCTCTGATGTTACGTGACCACTGCCAGCTACGAACATCTACACCACCACATAAATGTTTATATTTCAATTTAGTCCTATATTTTTATCAAAATCGGTTTAGTATTTTGGTTTTTAAATCAAATTAACTGGAAAGGTATGTCCTCCAAGTAAACGAAATTGCATATTTTGCCTTTGAATTCGGTTATCCTTTTTTTAAAAAGACTTATACATTTACTTGCTCCGTATTACAACATTAGTCTGTTCTACTCATAAATGCTACATTAAATTAATTACATAACTTTATTTAAAAACATTCAGCCAATATTACAAGTTACTATGTTTAATTTTATAAGCTTTATTATCTACTAAATCGTTTTAAAAAAGAATTAACACAAAAATGTATCAAGCGAAACCACGAAACCTTACAAGTGCAGAAAACCTCACTTTCAAGTGTTTAAACCTATTTTTATTGATAACACGTCATTGTAAGCTTAAGCTCGCCACTTGTTAATTAATCTGTTTTGTTTTTGTACGTCATAATGTTCAACAAGTTTTAACTTACATGTACTATGTACAAAATGTCCTTGTATTAAACGTGCTTATTAAATACTACTATTGAGATAGAGCCTAGCTGTAGTCCACTGACTACAGCTCGTATATGAATTGACTCGACAGGGGCAGTCCCATACGAACTCAGAAAATCGGTGTTAAGTAGTTATTAGGCGAGAAATACACTTATAAGTTTTGCTCTCAAACTTTCGTAAAGATTTGCTTAAGCTGTTGTTATTAACTTACATCTGAAAATACTTAATATCAGGGCTTTGTTTTTAGGGTTGCCTATGGAACTTTTACAACGTTACAGAATTGTTTTACATCACGCTATATTTCTGTTAAGTTACCTCTGGGGTTCTAGTCACTAGTTTACTTGTAATTATGAATATATTTGTGAGAATGAAGACGAGCGATCTATCCTAGAGAGAGGAAGGGTGTACTGCCGATATATAATAATGACTAACTGATCGACGAGCTACCATCGACTTAATACAGTATTATTAACTTTTATGATATATTCCTAACAATTTCGCTTTATATCTACGTTTTATACGCTGAGTGAGAGGCCTTACTCTGAAAATATGAATCAGTTTATTATTAGTTTATTGAATCCCTTTTTTAATTAATTAGAAAGCCATCAAAACAATAATTGAATTGAATTTAATAATATTTTCCTTCAATTTGTCTTATGTCTAGCTTTCAAATTTTTTAATTATGAACACTTTTAAAATAGATGGTAAAATAATACAAAGTACTTTTTTACAAAGTCTTAATAAAAATAATGTGACTATCGTTTTCGTCGATATCTTCTCCGATATCACTCCTTTGTGTATTTTTATTATTCCATACAGTTTAGATGTGAATCCACGCACACTTGAACAATTCAGCCTGTATAAGTGTATATTATATCACACTGTTTTCACCGATCCAAGGACTAGGTAATACAATATGTATACAGTTATGTTTAGATAAATAGCATTCCTGCATGACAATGATCTTGCAAAGATTAAAATCACAGATGTGACTCGAGTTAGCTGCGGATTTTCGATTTTGCTAAAAGTGATAGTGTAGTATAGTAGGTACTGAACGTAACTTGACCTGGTTAAACCAGCTTTGTGGCTTGACCAGGAAAGTTGCACAGAAAATCGGACAAAATGATGATGTTCTAATCTCTCGACCGATCCCGCCTATGACAGATATTACTTGATAATGGTTGTTATTCTTAGTAGGGAAATTGTTATTTTCTAAATTTTTACGGGCACGCTTCCATGGGTGACGGAGGACAGATGGCAATCAATTTGTATAAAAATTCTTATCTGTTGTATCCTGGACTGAAAGAATAAATAGATCTTGGTGTGTATAGGACAAAATTCTATTTAAATGATGGGTAAGATTTTTGTAAAATTTTGATGAGAATTTTGCTCGGGGATTAAAATGTTAAAATTTAAGGTTTTACAAATATATTTTCGTCTTACGTTGAGTGATGTAGTCAGTAGACTACAACTCATGGGCATCTGTAGTTTCGAGGTGAGTCAAAAAGTAACAGCCTGTAAATTCTGGACAAAGGCCACCGCTCTTATTAAGGAGAAGGTTTAGACCTTAATCCATCACGCTGCTCCACTGCGGTGGGCAGATACATGTGTTATAATTTCTCTCGACACATGCAGGTTTCCTCGTTTTCCTTCACCGCCGAGTACGAATTGAATTTAAACAAAAATTTAGTACTTGAAAACTCAGCAATTCTAGCCGTTGTTTCGGATCACCCGTCTCGCTTAATCTATGGCAAGTGCATTGACAAGGAAAAGGTTCCAGGCGACCTCGTGTTTTGAAAGTAAATGACCTCAGAGCACGCGGAATCGACTTTTGTTGGACAATCACTTTGTTATTAAAAGTTGCACTTTTATATAATAATAGTGTTCGGGAAACGGTAATAATTAATGAGGAGGAGAACAAGTTTTTACACTTTAAATGTCACTAGCTTTTGCTTGAGTCAATTTAGATTTTGTTTTGCCGGACGACAGTGTCGTAGTTTTTTTTCCTATAATACGGGAGCAGTACTTTTTAGATCAACCTACCTCTATGATCTTTTTAAATTTGTTAATGTTCGTCAAAGTTTTACAGGCAGATGAACAAAAAAATCATATCTAGATATATAAGTTAGAATGCCAAAATTGTGACACAGCGGTGTTGAACCCGCATCCTCTGTATTCCATGTTGGAAGGTACTCAACAATTAAGCTAAGCGTCGCATAGTGACAACGTCGAAATTATTGATAATATTCTACATCCATAGAGTTCCTAATTATTCAAATATCTATTCGTTGTTACCATTTCGACGAGCCCAGACACGATACTCCTGCTGTAAGTTAGTATGCAGTTGTGTATCCATCTGCTTGCAGATGATGCTTAAATAGTGTAGTAAATTTGAAGTCCTATAAGATATTCATAAAATATAGCTAGGAACCATCTTGATTACATCAGATTTAATACCGTATCAATATACATGGTTCCTTTTATTTTTGAGCTAAGATGCTACAGAAAGACACACGATAAACAGTTACACAAGTCAAACTTATAACAAAAGAATAAACACCTCTCAACCTCTTTTTATTTCGACAGACACCTTAAAAATAATTTCAATAGTATACACTGCTCTGTCTAATCTTACAATAATCTATACTAATATTATAAAACTGAAGAGTTTGTTTGTTTCTTTGTTTGAACGCGCTAATCTAAAGAAATACAGGTTCGAATAGATTAAATTATTTTTGTGTTAGATAGTTTATTTATTAAGAAAGGCTATATTACATCACACTACGACAGGAGAAAAGCAGTAACCATAAACGCAAGTAAAACCGCGAGGAGCAGCTAGTACTGTTATATAAGCTACAAAGCGTGCCAAACCAAAACATACAATTATGTAGAACTCAAAAAACATTAACCTCTTTCTGGGCCAGTTAGGTAAAAACTGCAATGTAAACTTGTTTTTGCCCAAAATGTTTTATTGGTCTCGATCCCAGTGGCCTTGACAAAGTCACCGGACAGGTATTGACTCACTATCAGTTGTGAAAATACCTAAATATATAAAAAAAAGCAACTGACTTCAAAATCATAATACACAATTTCAATTACACGGCCGACATACTTATTACAATTCTTTGTTTGTATAAAATACAAAATATTGAAACTATTTTAATAAAAATTTTATTTAATTCCCTTAGCGCTTGATTTTTACGACAAAAAATACGTATATCTTACTCAAAGATCGTCAATACTCTTAATAAGCGATTCAATTTAAAAAAAGGAAGAAACTGACTATAAAAGTGAAATACATACAGTTATCCGGCTATTTTGATTTTCAAATCAAACTCCTAAATCGATTTCAATAAAAATTCTATGAAACCAATTGAAGAGTATACGCTTTCAGACAAAAAAATTAGCAAATCGGTCTACATCATACAAAATCCAAATATACTTTATTCAAGTAGGCTTTTACAGGCACTTTTGAATCGTCAATACAGAAACAAAAAGAAAACAAAAAAAAAACGAATTAATTAATTTATTTACCACCGCTCAATAGTTAATCTTACATAAAAAAGTCCTCGATGAATTGAGAAACACCTCCTTTTTTGAAGGTCGATTAAAAACGCAACATAATAACCGATGTAGTTATTTTGCATTCATAATATTAGTATTAACAGCCAATAACACCAAGGGTCTAGCTAACTCGGCGCAGTACGCAGCTTATTGAACTCAGTAAAAGGTCATTTCGCAACATCTGTGTAAACACACAACTCGAAAATGATATAAAAAATTGCGACACAGCAGGTCGGATGTCGTAACTTTTTGTATTATTTTTGGAGTTAAGATATAAATTATGAATCACTGATAAAGTTTTCAAGTTTTATGGATGTTGATAAGCAATAATATGACAATCCACAGTCATATAAACAAAATAAGTACGGAAAACAGTTTCTTAATTAATTGTTTCGATTTCCAAGTGCGTTCCATTTTCATTTCCAATTTATACAATAATCCCAAATATTCGAAAAAATTTTATTAGATAATATATTAAATAAATCAATCTGCTATTAATTCATTATACTTTTTATCAAAAAAGAAAAGAAAAGATGGATATATACTTCTTTGACGATTCAAAAGTGCTTGTAAAAGCCTACTTGAATAAAGCGTATTTTGATTTTGATTTTTGATTTTTTAAACATATTCTTCTTCTTTATTTTGTTTTGTGGCTTTTAGTTGTGACATTTAAACATATTTGTTAAGAATAAGTTTGACATCTGTAGACGTCATTTTCACAAAATAAAGTCCGTGTGGATGGACATAGTAGTAGTTGCTTATCAGCGTCCATATATAGCTTACAAACGAGCAGGTGGAATGTCTAATATTAAGTGATATCCCATGGATATTTGCAGCACTTAGTTTTTTTTTTTAATTATTACTCATTATGATACTATAGTACTATTAGTTTTTTTTTATTATGTTTGCACTCGTCAGTTATGTTTCAAATAAACTTATTCTTATCTAGTTGAGCCACAAATGCGTTGACAGCTTACAATGTAATAAGGGAAGAAAGCGATAGCGGAGGAATTAGACTTCTGACTCCATCAGTCACGGTATTGTAATCTTGGGACAATAAAAGACGACTTTTCGGTTCCAGGTTCTGTTTAATACCGTTCTAAGTGCAAATAACGAATGCCGTAGGTGACATACACTGCAGTTTGAAATGCAGCAATATTACTTATTTCACAACCATTTTCTGTAAGTGAGGTGTTGCCGATTGAGTTAGTAAATTATAAGTAACACTACAAACTCAATGGGCTACATTAGGATCTCATAATTCTGTCTTAAGACATATAACACAATTACAAACACCCTAACCACGACAAATATCTTTCTTTATGGCCAATAAAGACGTTTGCCGTGAGCGGGAATCGTATCCGCGATCGTTAGAGCTTCAGTCACAACTGCGCCAATTTGTCGCCAAAATTGGCTAGCTGTAGATCACCGATTCCAGCTCGTAAATAGTCGAGCTATAGTCAGTAGGCTTCAGTTGAGATGGGCTTTACCTCGACGTAGATTAGATGTCTCTGGTTTATTTCGTATTTAAATGATAGGAATTTTATAAAACGGAATTTATTTACGTAGTCGGGTTATAGGTTTTTAAAACTTATGTTGTGAGTCTAGCTGAGCTCCGCGGTTTCAACCCGCGTTAATTTGGGGCAAAATTATATTTATATAACGTTTACGTACTTAAATTGGATATCGTTCTCTGTTTCATTAGTTGCAAGTTTGTTTTTGCGTAACCCACTTTTTTATTTATTAATTCGAATAAATACATTTTTAAATTAAAGTAACCTAAGTTACTCCACATATCATTAGCCATCTGTGAATGAAATTCCCGTAAAAATCGGTCCAGCCGTTTAAGAGATTATTTAGAACAAACAGATAGACGGACAATTTTTTTTAAAATTGTGTCATTGATGTAAGCACCGTATATACTTTCATATGCAATTTAGTTAAATAAACACTTCAGTTATATTTATTTGTATTGTATCTTCCTTCAATATTGCATTAATATAAATCTATTGTGAAATATGTATCTATAATTTCACTGTAATGACGAAAATTTAGTGAAGAGTTAATAATTAATGTCTTCATTAAAAATTTCAGCTTAAAGTTATTATGTAATTAATTACTAACAATGCAAAGTATTTGCTCTGGTCACCTAGTTTTACTATATGGTTGTTATTGCGCTGGCTGAGGAGAGAGGGGAAAGGAGTCTCCGTTGCCCCTCTCCTTTGACCTTTTACCCGCAATAGGGTAGCCATTATGTATATAAAAATATTCTAAGCAAAGAACAACGTACGTACAAAACTTCGAGGAGAAAATAAAATAATTAAAATACGCTATTTAAATCTAGTAATCACGAATATCTAAGAAAATTCTAACAACTTAAATTCAATCAATTATTTAATATATTAACTAAAATTGAATATATTCTTAACTTTTTTTTGACAATAAGGACGTGGTAACTATATTAAAAGCATCTTTTCCCCTTTTAACAAAATATTGTATTCCAAAACTAGACAAGTGTCACTCGGCCTGAATATAATAATTTATGTTCTTTGACAGTCGCGGAAAAGACTTTATTTGTTATTTAAATAAAAGTAGACTTTGTTTTCATTATTTATGAGAGAAAATAATTTATAGTTTTTGTAGTTAGGGAGAATTGCTAAAAAGTTTGGGAGCCTCTGCAATAATTTGACAATCTATACAATAATAATAACAAAAGGGAAATCGACTGTCTGATCTATGAGGTTGTAGTATACAGATAGTTATTTCGACTAAGGGCTGATTTAAAAAAAAATTAGCCCCGTCACTCTTTAACCCCCGTGGAACGTCAATGGACTTATTAGTCTAAAGATACCCTCGCTTATTGTATTAATTCGCTAGCTAGCTGGTCGCTAGGTAATGTCGTCCAAAATTATCGGTACTTTGGGTGCCAAAATACAAGAGCTTATAACATATCTATAATTATATAACTTCATTGTCAATATCTTATTTTATCAATTGGCATAAACAATACCCGGTATTTTTATCTAAATGTACTTTTATCAATGATAATAATCTTATCACGATTAAGTAATCAATTTCCAGAATATTTTTTTATTAATACGAAACAAGGAATCGACGTCAACGCACTTAAATAAAAAAATATGTTAGTAAATACTTCTCGGTTGACGAGTCGTCTAGTTCCTTTCCATTATAAATAGCAGAATAAATTGTATTTCGAGAATGTCAAGGTTGAGACTTGAAAGTGAATGTTAATACATTGTCAATCATATTCTAATTTATTCATAACTAGTTAAGTCTTGCAGTTTTACTCGTACTACTATGGTTGATATACTGGATTTTTCTATGGTTAACTACTGCTCTTATAAGTTTGATATTATAATATACCTTTTCCAATGAACAGGCTACTTAACTTTAAAAGATTTTTTTCCATTCGTATTAATATCTTCTAAGATCTGCGCGTATAAACAAACCCTCAGTTTTAAGTATTTATTTTTAAAAATATAAATATATGAAGATAAATTTAATTGTGGTGCTGCCATCTATTACTAAACTTAAGAACTAATAGCAATGTAGTGGGAAATTAGATATATTTTGTAATCGTACAATTCATGTTTATTGATGTTTGTATATGAATTCTAATAACAATTCATCATGTGCAAACATTTAATTGAATATTTCTTGGATCTAAAAATAGCGGCAAAGGCGCTCAATAAACTCGTAAACACATGCGCTATCGAACTTCTAATATGCATTGGTAAAATTGAGTTGATCATATGCTACTATACAACCCAAGAGCGTTGGGAACTATTTCATTTAGTCGTATTAAACAATAGGTAACTGCCCGTCCTTGTCTAATACTTTCAAATAATTAGTGCTGTCTCTTTTTAATAAATGCACACATAAAAATACAACTGATTAATGGCTGTCGTGCTTTGACATTTCGACGTATTTCAGAAAATGTTTGAATAAGTTTGGGGTGTATGTCGAGTTTTCATGAATTAAACGTTATAGTAAAATGTAATCCATGTAGGATAATTAGTTGTACGAGATATTTGTATTAATATACTCTTGAAAGCCAAAGAAAAAGATCTTTAATAACTCCTAGTCAAGTGAATCAAATTTTTCATTATAAATTTTGTTTTTCTTTTAGTGTAAAATACTGTTATATGCAATATTGTAGTGAGTACTTGTAATTTTCCTTCTAATGACTGTACAATATAAAAATACGTGTTACTTTATAAGTCAACACCTTCGAAGCTAAAAATGGATCGTTGAAAAAATATTGTGTGCTGAATATTAAAACATAATTGTTTTATTAAAATATATCGTAACGGTTAAACTTGATTTTCTAAATAAACTGTGCTATAATAAATGACTCAGTGTGCAAAAAAACATTATAATTATATTATTATTTAATTAAAAAGTGAATATGGAGTTTTAAGTTTTACGTTTTGCAAGGAAGAAAATTAATTTAAAATGGTGACAATGAATTCTTCGGAAAAGGCGCAGAAAGCCTGCCAGCAAGGACCATCTAGGTAACAATTTAATTTTTAGAATCAATCTTTTACCTAAGAGTTGGTAGTGAATACTGTTTTAAGGTAGGTAAATTTGTTATTGCACCTAATGCAACCTTATGCATTTATTTACTATAAGTGTAAGTTAAAAAAAGCAATGTTTAAAACAGTCTGTATATGTCCCGCTGCTGGGCAAATGCCTCCCCTATTAAGGAGAAGTTTAGGGCTCAATCTACCACGCTGCTTCATTGGAATTGGTGAATATACATGTGTCAGAATTCCTCCTAGCACACAGGTACCCTCAAAATAAACATTGTGAGGATATCTTCACTGCTAAGCATGAGATGAAATTGTTATTATTAATGCATTAAACAAAAAATTTAATACTCAAAAACTCAGCGGTGCTAGCCGGGGCTTGAACTTACAAATCCGAGGCCATCTTCGCTTTTAAATAAGTATGAGTTAGAGCCTGTTAGTAGCCAGCTGCTGAGCAAATATCTCTACTAAGTTATTTGGGAGCGTAATTTATGTCTCTAAAATTCCTCAACCATATAAGATGTATTTGAACATTCAAGAATATAAGATGTATTCAAACATTATTTATTGAGTACTTCAGAATTCTGAAGTGCCAGGTTTAAATCTGCTACCATTATTGAAATTGACCCATTTTAATCCAACAATGTTCAACTCTGTGTGCAATAAACTAATAATATAACACAAATAGATAGTTACTGTTACTGCACATATTATTAATGCTTTGTTGACTACATAGGGTGATATAATATAGCCTATAACATCTCTCAATAAATGGGCTGTCTCATCACAAATAATATTATAATATAGAATTTCAATTAAATATGATCAACTTCAGGGACGCAACCAAAAGCACTAAGGATGAGAAAGAAAAGGAGAAGGATAAGAAAGACAAGGACAACATGATAGCCAACTTGCCCCCGAGCGTGCAGGCTCTGATGTCCACCATACCCTCGCCGGAGGAGTCTCCCAACTACCTTGTTTATAAGAAGGTAGGAATGTGTGAATGTGATTTTATATTATTACACACTACGCTGAGTGTGCAGCTTCCATAGCCAAGAATAATAAAGCCAGTAATGCACACATAACGCCCCTGGTGTTGCAGATGTCCAAGGGCGATGGTAACTACTTAAAATTAGGTGGTATTATTTCATTGTTCATGTATAACTACAGGGCCCTTTTCATATAAAAAAAATACTAAAATTGAGTGTGCTCACATGTAATAGAAGAGTTTTTTTAAATTAGCAGACTAATAAACTTTTAGCGGCCTTTTTAATCCCTGAGGGAAGATTTTTAAACATCCTTTCTTAGTGCACACTTACACATTGAACAAATGCTCAAATTTTCATGCATTACTTTATAGTTTATCAAATCAAACTAAATTAAACCGCTAGTCTGATTTTTAGTCAGTGGCGAGCACTGTGTAACTTGTTCAAACTTGAAGATAATATATAAGAAATTAATGAGCAAGCAGATTAGCCTTCCAGGGTTCTAACTTCCTACAGAAAATGCTACTTCTCATAGATTTTATGTGCGAGTGTGAAACTGCCCTAGTGAAGCTCGCACAAACAAGCTACAGTAGGTGGATTGTTGCATATAATTGCTCCATTATTTTTCAAGATGGAGGCGATCATAGAGAAGATGCAGGATGAAACGACCGGGGTTCCAGTGAGAACTGTTAAAAGCTTCATGACTAAGATTCCGTCGGTGAGTATGTTATTACTCTGCTAGTCGTTTTATTCTTAGGAGGCCATATTAACATCATTTTACAATCTATTCCTTTAATTTATCCAATAGTATATGAAATAAAAATTGTGTGTAAAAGTCAACAGGTTCTATTTTTTGAATGCAGTTTTACATAACGTCAAAAGCGGTGATATGGTTCCTTTCAATGTATTTCCTTTGCTCTCATAATTTGAGAATTCTCCCTTAGAACACATCTTTATGAACCTCCCCGTGTATACAGTACTTTTTATCCTGAAAAACATGTTGCCAACGAAATAGGAAATTAACTTTGAGACACTAACTTGTATGAGAATTACATTTGTAAGTTTTACTTTTGTAATGGATATAAAACAACTCTGTATCCTGGTAACAGTTACCTGGGTGCCTTCATTGAGCTGTGGCTGTCAAAAATAGGCACTGAAGTAATCTTTCATTTGTAAAGCAATGAAAGATAACTTACAAAAATATTTATGAAAATCTGAGAGTAAAAAAAAAGAATAATTGCAAAATTTTAATTTAAAGATAATTTAGTTTTGCTTCATGTATTATAGTCTATTAAAAAAAAAAAGTATATCTTAATTAGCCTCAAATATGGTTGTTCTAAAGTTTAAAATCATTTGTATACACGATGCTTTTATCCATGAATAGAAAAATCAGGAAACTTCATATCGCCACGGATACTGCAAAACCGTATATCTAGCTTTTCCTTTAAAGTTTAAATTTGAACGAAATATTACATTACGTCATATATATGCGTATAGGCTATATTACAGCAAGCTACGACTCATAGGAGCGAAGCATTTATCATAAATGCAAGTAAAACCATGAGGAGCAGTTAGTTATTGATAAAAATAAGGTCTTATGGGCATTTTCTATTATGAAGTGTATTCGTAGTGTTACGTACGATAACTCAAAATTGATTGATGTTAAGTATTAACAGTACAAATATCGATGATATAATTTTTAGCTAGCTAGTGTTATATCAATGATGAAATTCAACATTTATATATTTCACTATCTCATCATTATCTTCCACTCATGTAGCAATACGCCTGTCACCCTGTCGCAGGTGTTCACGGGCTCCGACCTGGTGTCCTGGCTGAGCCGGCACCTGCAGCTGGAGGAAAGCTGGGAGGCGCTGCACCTGGCGCACCTGCTGGCAGCGCACGGGTACCTGTTCCCCATCGACGACCACTGCCTCACGGTGCGCAACGATAACACTTACTATCGGTGAGTTTTATGTCATTTTTAACCGATTTCGAAAAAGGAGGAGGTTCTATGTTCGGTTGTATGTATTTTTTTTTCTAAATCTACTAATATTATACAGAGGTAAAGTTTATTTGTATGTAGGTGGTTACTTCTATAGTTATTGATACATTTTGAATTTGTTTTGTGTTAAATAAGTCCTTTTATTGAGGAAGGCTGTAGGCTATATTACATTACGCTACGACGCATAGGAGTAAAGCTATAACCATGAACGCGAGTGAAACCGTGAGGAGCAGCTAGTTTATAATAATTCTTTGCTAATAAAATAAAGAGAGTGATTTTAATAAGTGCAAAGTGAGCTGCTACAACTGAATCTTCTTTAAAATTATGGTCCCATTTCAAATGGTAAATTGATTAATTAGCGTTTTGTTTTCTTTTGTTTCTGTATTGACGATTTAAAAGTGCTTGTACAAGCCAACTTGATAAAGCATATTTTGATTTGATTTGAATGTACATTATTCTAGATGGTCATAGGCTATATCGTATTAAGTACTCTAATGTAAGCATATTATTTTGGGAAACAATTTAAATTAACGCGATTGAAAGCGAATATAAATTAATCGTACTTGAAGGTGAGTGCTAATAGTTACTATTTGGACACTAAAAGCTGTAGCGGGATGTAATATAGCCAATAGGCCTTATTACATCACCCTAGCTCAGTGGCTATTTTTAACTAAGATCGGATATCTTTTACTTGATAAACGGATTATTTACTACTAATAATACTATATTAAAAATTATGTTCTATTGAACGGATCAATAATGTCGCAGATAACGTCTCACGTTGTATACGCGTACGCTACTGCGTCACAATTTTTAATTTTAATTTTGTTACAGCTTTCAGACGCCATATTTCTGGCCGTCGAATCAATGGGAGCCGGAGAACACTGATTATGGTAAGTTTGGTGATTTACACAATTTGTGTTTAATCTTTTATTTTTATTTAATTGTATTAAGGCAAATACGGCCTATATAATCTTATGTAGTAGCCTGTAAACGTCCCACTGCTGGGTACGACCCTCTCCTATTAAGAAGGTCTAGAGTTTTATCCACCACGCTGGTCCTTCGAGGCGGATAATACATGTAGCAGAATGTCTCCCGGCACAAGCAGGTTTCCTCGCGACGTTTTCCTTCAGCACGAGACGGAAAACACCGCGAGAGATTCCGACAACGTACATCCATATCCGTGTTGCAGCCGTGTACCTGTGCAAGCGCACGATGCAGAACAAGGCGCGCCTGGAGCTGGCGGACTACGAGGCGGAGTCGCTGGCGCGCCTGCAGAAGATGTTCAGCCGCAAGTGGGAGTTCATCTTCATGCAGGCCGAGGCGCAGAGCAAGGTGAGCGGGGACGCAATGTAGCCTGAGAGGGTGTGTGGCCGCGAAACGAAATATAGCTGAGAGGGTGGTGAGACCGCGGGACTTAATGTAGCCTGAGAGGGTGGTGAGACCGCGGGACTTAATGTAGCCTGAGAGGGTGGTGAGACCGCGGGACGTAAATAGCCTGAGAGGGTGGAGTGACCGCGGGACGTAATGTAGCCTGAGAGGGTGGAGTGACCGCGGGACGTAATATAGCCTGAGAGGGTGGTGTGACCGCGGGACGTAATATAGCCTGAGAGGGTGGTGTGACCGCAGGACGTAATGTAGCCTGAGAGGGTGGTGAGACCGCGGGACGCAATGTAGCCTGAGAGGGTGGAGTGACCGCGGGACGTAATGTAGCCTGAGAGGGTGGAGTGACCGCGGGACGTAATGTAGCCTGAGAGGGTGGAGTGACCGCGGGACGTAATATAGCCTGAGAGGGTGGTGTGACCGCAGGACGTAATATAGCCTGAGAGGGTGGTGTGACCGCGGGACGTAATATAGCCTGAGAGGGTGGTGTGACCGCGGGACGTAATATAGCCTGAGAGGGTGGTGTGACCGCGGGACGTAATGTAGCCTGAGAGGGTGGTGAGACCGCGGGACGCAATGTAGCCTGAGAGGGTGGAGTGACCGCGGGACGTAATGTAGCCTGAGAGGGTGGAGTGACCGCGGGACGTAATGTAGCCTGAGAGGGTGGAGTGACCGCGGGACGTAATATAGCCTGAGAGGGTGGTGTGACCGCGGGACGTAATATAGCCTGAGAGGGTGGTGTGACCGCGGGACGTAATATAGCCTGAGAGGGTGGTGTGACCAAGGGACGTAATATAGCATAAGAGGGTGATGTAACCGCGTGACGTAATAGCCTACA
Organism: Hypolimnas misippus; assembly: GCA_037950945.1. Classification (NCBI taxonomy): domain Eukaryota; kingdom Metazoa; phylum Arthropoda; class Insecta; order Lepidoptera; family Nymphalidae; genus Hypolimnas; species Hypolimnas misippus. Next base: position 6,028,732 of record JBBEEQ010000020.1, read on the forward strand.
TCACATGTAGTGGTTTAACGGACATATAAAGCAATAAGTCATTATAATGCGTATATCTGTATAGTTCTCCTAACAATAGTATTGTAATATTATAAAGAGGTAAATTTTGTTTATTAGTTTGTATGTAGGGGGTAAACTCTGAATCTACTGATCGGATTTGAAAAATTAATTTTGCGTTGGATAGCCCGTTTATTGAGGTCATAGGCTATATTACATCACGTAAGTGAAACTGCGAGGCGCACCTAGTATAAGATGAAATAATTGTTCCAGGTGGACAAGAAGCGGGACAAATTAGAAAGGAAAGTTCTCGACAGCCAGGAGAGGGCCTTCTGGGATGTTCACCGGCCAATGGTAACATTGTGTAAAATTAAATAAAATTGAAATAATTATAATGTAATAATTGATATACAGGGTGAGTTGTTTGACTGGGCGTGGTGGGTTGGTTTCGAAACAATAAGGAATAGCGAAAAGTAGTTTAAGGACCCTGGGGACCGATTTTGATGAAAACTAAACTTATTAGTGTTTTGAAAAATTCATTTTCCTAGCCAGGAATCTGACCCATTAATTGTAAAAAAAATCACATACAGTACATTATATATTTATTATTTACTAATTCACGCTCTTACGATTTATTTTCACGTCAAAATGAAGCTCATATCCTTCTCGAAGGACCAATCTATTTTATACAAAAAAAAAAAAAAAATATATCAAAATTACTTCATCATTTCAAACAAAAACAAAACAACTCTACACACTGTGTCACTTGTATAATATTATTCATGTGTAGGGTTGCCATTTCTAAAATTTGGAAAACAGAACAAGACGCGTGAAAACCCCGGATTATAGCGTCCGAAAGCCGGACATATCAACAAGTACTTTTAAACATATTCAATGTAATAAAAAACAATTGAAAATGTCATAAATCACCTTTTTTACCATTCATAATGGTAACAAAATAACGGGGAACGGTGAATACACTCGCTTCGTCGGTCGATCGTGGCGAGAGAGTGCGCGACTCGCGGATGGCCCTAATGATTTTTTTATTTATTTATTTTTAAAACTCGGTCTACAAATGAAACCCTCCCCGGCCGCTCCCCGGATAAACTAGGACAAACTGGGGAAACCCGGACGGGTGGCAACCCTATTCACGTGTCAATCGAACAGAACGAACAGTAGAGAACACGCTCAAACATGTTGATACAAGTTAAAACTAGCTCTTGATTTAATATGAAAATAACGAAAATACAACTTAATGATACTGAACTAGAGCTTAACTTGGTCTGGCTACAGATCGTATACGCTCGACCGGGGCTGTACCTCACTCTCACAGATTGGTGTAATGGCTAATGTAGTTTCATATGGTGAGTGAGAGAGACGGAAGCTTAACATACATAACAACGGAAGATTATAACAATTTGTAACAAACTGTAGTAAGATTCTTTTTCTTAGATACATTTAAAATGATAAAAGATGACTAAATTTAATTTTATAGTCTGATAATAAATAAAATGGTTATTTATGTCATTTTCAAATGTTTTTGATTTAATTGACTATATTAAAAAAAAACCTATCATGTCGGAATCTAGGCTCTACAATCTGGTTGTTAAATTTTAGAAATGTCTACCCTAATCTTGGTATATAGTTGCTGATAAGCAGTAATGTGTCAACCCGCAAGAAGACAAATTCGGAGATGTTGATGTATTCTGATGATGCGTCACGTTTGACATTATTAAAAAAAGTCATCTAAACTAAATAAGTACCGAAAAAGTTTCTTAATTTAATGTTTAGAATTTCAAGTATGTTCTATGTTTTGCAATTTATATAACAATGCCATGTTTGATAAAGTTGTTATTAGATGAGTTGATGATCTAAATCTGTTTTTAATTCATTATACCATTCATCAAAATAGAAAAGAAAAGAAGGATATATACTTCTTCAAACATATTAATAAAGAATAGATTTGACAAGTTTAGACGCTATTTTCTCAAAATGAAAGTCGTGTGGCTTGACACGGTATTGCTTATCAGCGTCCATGTGACCTGTCATGTCAATAAACGAGCCTTGCTGGCGCGCAGCCGGGCTGCGTCAACACGACGGAGATGGACCCCAAGAAGCTGTCGCGCGTCAACGCCCTGAAGGCCAGGAGACTGCGCCAGTGCCAGGAGCTGCTGCTGCAGCACAACCTGAAGGTACGCGCGGGGTTCATAGGATCTAAATCTAAATCTGCTTTAGTCAGGTGGGCTTGTACAAGCACGTTTGAATCGTCAATGCAGAAACAAAAGAAAACTAAACACTAATTAATCAATTAATTTACCACCGGTTCGGAATGTAGATTCTACCGAGAAGAACCGGCGAGAAACTCGATAGTTTCTCTTTTTAAAAGTTTTACGATGGGTACATACATTTATGAGTTACAAATATATTAAACACCCTGTGTGAATCCAGCTCATACTAAATCCAAGCATCTTTATTACCTATATAATCTTGAACAGAATAATATACTTTGTAGAATGCAGTTACTTTAGTCCGGTTCACACAAAAAAGCAAAATAAAAAACTAATTTCTCTCTGAATCTCTAAAGATACAAATATGCTCTACACACCAAACAGCGAATATATACAAAAACAAACAAAGAAGAAGGAAAAACAAAATTACACAAGACGATCTTATCGCTTCACAGCGAACTCTTCCAGACGACCTGTGGGCAAAGGACGTGATTGAATTAAACGGTTAGGAGGTACAGAATAACACAAAAATATACAAAATAGACTACATACGAACATATACATATAAAAAAGATACATATAAAATAATTTAAAAAAATGTAAACAACAAAAAATAAATATTTTCATAAACAAAATAAAGATTACAAATTTCTCGCCGGTTCTTCTCAATAGTGACTACGGTGGTATAATTCCGAACCGGTGGTAGCTTTATAAAAATGTAAAAAATATGACATGTAACTTGACGATTCGAAAGTGCTTTAAAAGCCCATTTGAATAAAGAATATTTTGAATTAAAATAAACATAAAGGCGAAATATCACCTTCGTCAGGGTTCGTCATCGTTTGTCTTGTGATGCCATCGGACAAGATAAAACTTGAAACTGAACAGTGAAGTCACTTTACTCGTAATAAAATTACAAATCACAGTTAGTCCATAAGTCACTTTAACAGTCTCAATAGTCACTTTTCGCTTTAATATTAGAAATTATTCGCAATAAACAAAATGACGGTTGCAAGTTAAACTCCCGCCACAATGATGCAATCAAATGTAGCTCCGACGCCCTCGGCAGGTGGCGCTGCGAGTGCGCGAGCAGTGCGATACTCACTTCTTGAGGCGTCGAGCGAGAAGTTCGACACTTCAAAATGTACAAATTTGCCTTTCAGTTTATTTGTCCTGTCTCATTCGATTTTAAAGTCCCTTTAAAATCTTTGATTTTGACAATTCGAAAGTGCAAAAGCTCACTTGAATAAAATGTATTTTGATTTCGTTCCAGAACAATCCGATAGTGACAATAACGAATGCCCAGGAAAGCGAAGAAGCGATACAGAAGAACACCGAGAAGAATAATGAGAATAACGTCAAGGAGAACGGTGAGTTACTTTATAATCTGTGGCCGAATGCTACTTCCTGTGGTAACTCGTGGGGTGAAATAAAATTAAAAAAAATTAGATGTAGTTGTATTTAGTAGTAAAATAACTTCTTTGTTTGAAATTAGTAAAGCTGTTCAACTGACTGAAAAAATGTTCTCAATTTGTAGCGTATTTAAATTAATTAGAATTAGTTTATCTATACTAATATTATAAAGCTGAAGAGTTTGTTTGTTTGCTTGAACGCGCTAATCTCAGGAACTACTGCTCAGATTTGAAAAATTCTTTTAGTGTTAGATTACCCATTTATCGAGGAAGGCTATAGGCTATATATTATCACGCTAAGACCAAAAGGTGGAAAAGAAACCAAAAGGATCACCAATGAAGAATGTTTAAAAATCGGGGGATATTTTCCTACCGAGAAAGCTTACGCTGCGTGCGCTGCGTAAACGGTTAAAGTTTCGGAAAAATCATGTATGATAGAATTGTTCCCCTTTAAAAGTTCTAAAAAAAAGTCCGCGACAGCATATGTCTAACTTTTAAGGTTAGCTCACTATAACCTTTATTATGCTAACCAAATTAGTTCTTATATAATGCATTATTAGTACAAAATACAGTTACAGTAGTTAGTTACACGCGGACGAAGTCGCGGGCCGAAGCTAGTTTATTATATCCAACCCGCAGTGGAACAGCGTGGTGGATTAAACTCTAATCCTTCTCCTTAATAGGAGAGGAGGCCCAGCTGTGGGACATTTACCTCACCGTTTTGTTTATTAACCGATTTTGAAAATATTTTTTTATTAAAAATGGTCTACTTTTAAATAAGAAAAATATTATCAAAAAATCGTTCTCAGCTACATCGGTGCGACACGTGTTAAACATTGTTCAAAAAGTATGGACGTAATTGAAATTAAATAAAAAAAAACTTAGGTTTAAAACTGTTATTTTTAATTTCTCTTTCTTTTTTATTTTTAAAAGAATTATGTGTTTATATTAGAATGTAGTCCTGTTTAGTGTAAAGATATAAAAAGGAGTTTATTAATTACAGTTCATATTAGAAAACTAAATTTAATGTTTCTAATATTGAAGCGCGGTCTATATTTTACCATAACAATAATCGTTTTATTATACCAAATTGCTTTGAATACTTTCCTTTTATCAAGATAGAAAAGATAGATATATACATTTTCAAATAAATTTATCAGGAATAGCAATTGCTCGCGGCTTCGCCCGCGTGTATTTTGGAATTTCAGCTAAATAAATCTACCAGAAATTCTGGGATACATATATTAAGTTATTCTCTAAGTAATGTTTGTGCTGAATTTAAGGATAATCGGCCAAAAAATACATTTTCTCCAAACAAACTTTACTACCCCAACCCCCCCCCCCCCCCCACCAACTAAATTTCAAATTCGTAGCTCTACATTGATGAATCAGTCAGTACAAGTGATTTTATACGCATAGATAGATAGGTTGGGCATATTTGGCCGTCTCCAATAGTCTAGCGGCCCGTGTCGTGCCGTGTCGTGTCGTGTCGTGTAAGCACGTGCCGTGCGCCCGCAGGCGAGGCGTCGCAGGCGCCGGCGCCGCCCGTGGAGCAGCAGCTGGAGGCGGCGCAGCGCCAGCTGGCCGTGCTGCGCGCGCGCCTCGAGCGCCGCAACGTGCGCGTCAGCAAGGTGGCCGAGATGTGAGTGGCCGTCAGCCGACCCCGCTCACGGCAAACGTCTAATTGGCCATACGGATGTTTGCCGTGGTTGGGTGTTTGTGTTGTATGTGTTTCCGGGTCTGACACAGAATCATAAGACCCTAATCGGGGCGTTGAGTGTAATGCGTTTATTTTTTTATTAAAAAAATTGAGTGTAGTTCTCGCATATGACTAGTGAGTAGCCACGTTGTAGCTACATTTGGTATAGTCTATTTTTCTTTACTCGTCTTATTTAGCAGATAAATATGGCGCATTTCTAGCCACACAAGAGTTAGATAAGAAATTATCGATTGAATGATTGAACTGAATGATTTTTTAATATGCAAAATTATAATAATAAAAAAATATTTGATAATTCGTGATTTTCGTTCGGGTTATTATTGTTACCAGATAAACACGAGTAAAGACAGATAGACTATACATGTAGTATACAGATCGCGAAAATGCTTAAATCTCTTTAATTTAATTGGCTACATGCTCTTGATAGCGGGGATGTTTGTAGCTATAGCCAAACTAGCTACAACCCGTATAAATAACCATAACTAATTGACTACAGGTCAATAAAAAACAAAATCACAAATTGACATTATCTTATAGAACTTCAACAAAATTAATTTATCATTTTGAGACCTGAGAGATGAAACCACGAAAGGAACTCAGCGGAACTTTTTTTATTCGACAATATAAAGATTTTTGTACAAATGTATTAATTCACGAAGCCAGTACCACAGCTACGTGTGCCGCAGGTTCATCGCGTACTGCGGCCAGTACGCGGAGTACGACGCCTTCCTCACGCCGCCCGAGTGGCCCAACCCCTGGATCAGCGACACCACGGAGCTGTGGGAGCAGGAGAGGCAGTGGTGAGTAGCCGCCGGGGCTGACCCACCGCTGCTGGGCAAACGACTTCTCTCCGGTCTCTTTTGTTTGAGGATCTCGAGCAAACGATACACGTGTGTAAAACAAACAGTGTTATACCTTGCTTCATATGTGTAGGTCTGAACTGCGCGCATGACGCTGCGCAGAACACTAAATTAGGCACCAGGACAGTCGCTTAGACATTTCGTTAATTTTAATTGTTAAATACTTGTTATAGAATCATATATGTTAATTTCTTGTGTTGTAATCATTATTTAATTGTTATTTTAGCAGTTTCTAGTTCAATTCATACCGAATGTGTACTCGAAATAGTTGCAAATATCAATACCAAATTAACGTAATTATGCGAAGAGTCGTGATTTTGTCTCGGCATATGTTTATTTATTAAATATATCAGATAAAGACGAATAGATCATAAATCAAAAACCGGTTGAAATTATTCAATAAGATTATAACGATATGCATTAATATCATATGCATTCGATGTTTGAGGTCTCGTTCACTCGACTGTACATGCGCGAGTTCGGACTCGCCGCGTGTTCAGACCGACACACTCACGTGCAACGAGGCTTACTTCACGCAATAAGTGTGCTCCTGTAATAACAGGAGACTTAGCTCTGCTTGCATAAGTATTAAAATATGAAAAACGAAGCGGAGCTAGGGCGGCCCGGAGCTTAGCGCTGCCCCGAGCCGCCCTGACCCGCAGCGCGCGCAGCAAGGAGCCGCTGCCGCTGCGGCGCGTGCGGCGCTGGGCCTTCGGCCTGCGCGAGCTGCTGCGCGACCCGCCCGGCCGCGAGCACTTCGCCAAGTTCCTCGGCAAGGAGTTCAGCGGCGAGAACCTCAGGTGAGCGAACACCTACGTGCGAGCTTACCTTGAGAAACTTTCTGTATCTATACTAATTCATTAAATTCGTGTCTGTTCGTAATTTCAAATTATCAGCCTTTTCACTAAATGCATATGAAAGCATTCACGTATCAAAAACACACTTTTTAAAATGGTTGTCTGTTTGTTCCGTCTAATTTCTAACACGGCTGGATTGATTTTGACGGTACTTTCACTCGTAGTTACCTTATGTTGTAAGAAGTAACGTAAAAAGATTATTTTATCTAAATAAATAACAAAGTTATACATAAACAAAATTGAAGCCAATGAAACATTGCACAATATCCTTCAAGCAGGGAAGGTAAACATTATATACATACAATTTTTCATTCAATGCACTAATACAGGATTTTGCAAAACTCGACCTCTTAGAAGTTACCCTCTTTCTAATAGTGTTTGGAAGTCTTATGTAATAGTCCTATGTTAAGCGTTATTAATAAATACAATAGATTGAATAATATTACCCGTGTGCCGGCAGGTTCTGGCTGGCCGTGCAGGAGCTGAAGGCGCTGCCCGTGCGCCGCGTGTCGTCGCGCGCCAAGGAGATCTGGAAGGAGTTCTTCGCCGCGGACGCGCCCTCGCCCGTCAACATCGACGCGGCCAGCCGGTGAGCGGCGGACAGGCGGCTGACGGACGGACGGGCTGACGGACAGACAGACGGACTGACAGACAGACAGACGGACTGACAGACAGACGGGACGTGAGCGGGCATCGAACCCGCGACCGTTAGCGCTACAGTCAGTAACAGTGACCACTGCGCCGACGTGTCAGTCAAATAAGTATCAAGTAGACGAAATGACGTGTTTTACTTTTGAAGTGCTTTCTTTAAAAAGTCTTGATTATTATCAAAAGTTCCGAAATATGTTAACTACAGGTAATGTTGACACTATTAGACGTTACGAATCAGCACCCACTGCGAACTGTGCCACGTCATTTGACTCGTTGGCTCGAAGGAACTCGCGCTTGTTGTAGCTGGTTGCTAGGCAACGTCGTCCACAGCGGTCGCCGCAGTGATTACGAATTAATGGTTTGATCAGGTAATGATTCTGTTCCAGGGAGCTGACGCGAGCGAAGGTGGAGTCGGGAACAGCCGATAGGTATTGCTTCGACCAAGCGCAGGTGAGGACATTTTATTAGATTGAGCCTATACTATGGTTGCCCCTTCGCTTGTGAGTCGTAGCGTGATGTAATATAGCCTATATTCCAGTAACCGCTTTGCTACCATGAGTCGTAGCGTAATTTAATACAGCCTATAATATGGTTGCCCCTTCGCTTGTGAGTCGTAGCGTGATGTAATATAGCCTATATTACGGTTACCGCTTTGCTACTATGAGTCGTAGCGTAATTTAATACAGCCTATAATATGGTTGCCGCTTCGCTTCTGAGTCGTAGCGTGATGTAATATAGCCTGTAATATCGTTACCGCTTCGCTTCTACGAGTCGTAGCGTGATTTAATACAGCCTATAAAATAGTTGCCGCTTCGCTTCTATGAGCAAAGTAAATGATTCCTTTCCGGGGTACTGTGTCCGTTTGTATAATAAAATGCCACCGGACATTTACAGTTTACAAATGATCATTTAAATTGTATATTGAGAATACTTTGATAGCTGAAGCACATTATTCTGTACAAGATATAGATGATATCGATTCAGTGTGGTTTAATGTACGCATTTGTAATTTATAAATATATGTGTTAACAAAATTTTAAAAAGTACCTATAGAGTTTCTTGCCTGTTTATCTCGGTAGAATCTACTTTTCGAACTGTTGTAGTTTTTCATTAATTTAAATACTTTTTGTTTGTGCAAAAGTTCTTTTAAACGCTTACTTGAATTAATATTTAATATAACGGGTGTTATCGCGGTAACTAATGGTAGTAATACCTTTTTATTTCCCGACGTTTCGACGAAGTTGCATCCGTCGTGGTCACGAGCTGACTGACGTAGTAAAAAAGGTATCACCACCATTAGTTATCGCGATAAGACCCGTTATATTAAATATGAATAGTGTAAATCGTGAAAGTTTAAAATATATCCTTGAACTCGCGACTTTGTCTGCGATTTCTGATACGTCATAGTAGCATTGCATGCAGCAAAGTCTTAGCCCGATCGGTTTAAAATGGACAAAGTTTAATACGAACTTTCATCCCCTATTTTATCCCCTTGGGGGTAGAATTAAACAAAATCCTTTCTTAGCGGATGTCTACGTCATAACATCATGCACGCCACATTTCAGCCCGATCCGTGTAGTTTGCGCTGTGCGTTGATAGATCACTATGTCAGTCAGTTTGAGTTATATATCTATAGGCTATTTTTCTTTACACGTCTTTAGTAGATGAAAATACCTCGAAAGTAACTAATTTTGGAACAATATTGTTTTCATAATAAAAAATAATTCAGTTCAATCATTCAATCGATATCTTATGTAACTCTTGCGCGACTAGAAATGCGCCACATTTGTCCGCTAAATACGACGAGTAAAGAAAGATAGACGATAGAAGCAGTGTGTGATCGCGTCGCTGTGTGCGCAGGCGCACGTGTACCACCTCATGAAGTCCGACAGCTACTCGCGCTACCTGCGCTCCGACATGTACAAGGACTACCTGAACGGCTCCAAGAAGAAGGTATGGCGCAGGCTCCGTCGACTGCCGACTGCGGCTCGCGTAGGTTCTGTGTGCGACCCGTATGTACGTATGAGTGTTTGTATGGCGAGTTTTCGCTCTGTAAATGTGCATCTTTCAAGGAAGATTTTAGTATAAGGGTTATTTCGCGTGAAGTGGACAACTTATTATTATTCTGGTTACTTGCACTTCTGGTATACGCGTATGTGTGATGCCTTTCTCAATAAATAATCAATTGGAACCAGTAATTCCTGAGATTAGCGGGAATATGTAAAATCAATACTAAAAAGTATTGTTTCTTATAATTAGAAAGTGGAAGTTTTTAATTTTTTTTATCGAATACTAAATTTGATTTTTTTTACCTAAAACCAGAAATGAAAATTTCAAATCGATATGTGAGTAACTACGACATATATATATATTTTTTAATTTTTTACCCTTGAATTAAAACTTGAAATGTATTAATTCATCACAAAAAAAATTAAGACGTGATCGCTAAGTTTTAGACAACATAAAATACATACAACGAGCACTGACTTAGCGATCGGGTTTATATGCTAACGTAGAGTAACAGCCTGTGAATGTCCCACTGCTGGGCAAAAACCTCTCCTATAGAGGAGAAGGCTTAGAGCTTAATCCACCACGCTGCTCCACTGCGGGATATACATGTGTCAGTCTCCCGGCACATGCAGGTTTCCTTGCGATGTTTTCCTTCACCGAGCTCGAGATGAATTTAAACACTAATTTAGCACTTGAAAACATAGCGGTGCTTGTCGGGGCTTGAACCCGCGATCATCGCTTGAGATCGACGTGTTCGAACCACTAGGCCATCTCGGCTCGCATGCTACACGTTAGAATCCTACACTATAAACATTTCGTCTGTGTGTCCGCTTCACGAGAAATGCCCATACAGTACGTTGGGATCTGATGAATATCTTCTAAAATGAACAATGGAATTCTTAACAATGATCGAATGTTAAATACGAAATGCATTCATCAGAATACATCAATATCTCTAAATTAGATTTTTTGTGGGTCGACACAGTATTGCTTATCAGCATCTGTATATGGACGCTGATAAGCAACAATGTGTCAAGCTACACGGACTTCATTTTGAGAAAATGGCGTCCGAAGATGTCAAACCGATTCTTAATGAATCTGTTTGAAGACGTATATCTATCTATCTTTTGTTTTCTACTTTAATAAAGAGTGTCGTGAATTTAAAAATTGATTGGTGTAGTAAATAGTTTTATAAAATAATAAGGTTTCTAAATGTATAAGATCGTTGCATAATCCAAAATATGGAACACGATTCAATATTCTAAACATTATATAAAGGACCTTATTTCCGTATTTATGTAGTTTAAATGACTTGATAAATTTTTGAATAATGTTAATCACGTGACGCGTTATCAGAATACCTCAATATCTCGGAATTTGACTTTTTGTGGGTTGACATATTATTGCTTATCAGCCATCCATATAATTCACGCCGGTTATGTGAGAGTGGGGTGCTGCCCCGGTCGAGTCCGTCAAGGTTCTACCACATTTCTCACAAAATGCATGTAATTATTCATTACACAATTAAATCATTTTTTTTAAACATTTTTTGTCTGTCTGTTCCGATTGGTCTCCGAAACGGCTGAAATTATTATTATCAATTTTCTTACTTTAATATTTGGATGCTGATAAGCAATAATGTGTCAACCCACAAGAAGTCAAATTCGGAGATATTGACGTATTTTGATACTGCATCGCCTATTCAATATTATTAAAAAGAAATTGAAGTCATACAAACTAAATAAGTACGGAAAAAAGTTTCTTAACTAATTGTTTCGTATTTCAAGTGCGTTCCATATTTTGCAATTTATACAATAATCTGAAACATTTGAAAAACTTTTTATTGGATAGTATATTAAATATATCAGTCTGATTTTAATTAATTATACCGTTTATTAAAAAATAAAAGAAAAAATGGATTTATATTTTAAACATATGTGTTAAGAATAGATTTGACATGTTTACACGCGAGTTTCTCTAAACGAAGTTCGTATGGCTTGACACAGTATTGCTTATCAGCGTCTAATTATTCAGAAAGAATTATTTCTCAAAGAAATATGCCATCCAAAGTCTTAAACAGATTTCGATGCAATCGTCTGTTTCAGACGTCAGTGAAGGGGATCCGCTCCATCGTGTCGTTCACCGGCCGCAAGGAGGCTTCCGCCAACTGAAGCTGCTCTTAAACTCATTCCCTTCAACACCATCGAAATGGGTTTAACGTAACACACGGAAGATAATGAAAAAAATAAGGCTAAAAAAACCAAAAATTTTCTTGATGTATTATTTTATTGTTCCAAATAAAAAAATAGGTTTTGGAGTTAAGATGCTACTAGACAGACATATTAACACAGCTGGTTCGAGTGACATTTTATATATATGTATATTCTATTTATTTATTTGATTTCGTTCGCGTTAATATTGACATTGTTTTCAAATATTATGTATTTCCGGATATCCGTATCCGTAGATATCCGAAGAAGAAGAAAATTCCGTATCCGTATCCGTTACTTTGTAGCGAATATTTTACCTAATAATTTTCAATTCAAAGATGAAAATTTATATGTATTAAATATATTTTTTGTATGAGTAAATTGTTGACTAAAATGTCACTTGAACGACTTGTGAGAATATAAACATATTAATTCGGAAGCCAGTTAAGTTCTTGTCAGTAAATATTAGCAGAGTGACCTATCTATGTAACTTCTGTCTAAATTCTAGGCAGGACACCTGCCCTTGAGAGATTACACACAGAGTGACCTATTTGTGTATGTTCGGTAAAATCCATGCTTTCCGCATGAGTCGTAGCGTGATGTAATATCCAACGCGAAAAGAACTTTTTCAATTCTGTTTCGTAGTTTCAGAGATTACCCCCTACATACGAACATACAAAGAAATTTTACCTTTTTATAATATTAGTAGATATATACACAAGGATTTTACTAATATGGATTTAGCTGGTTTGCGAATTAATGGGCGTTTTGAAAGATTGAAATTTAAATCTTATGTATAAGTGATTCGGATAATAATCTCGTTATTATTAAGAACGGTTTCTAAGCGGTGCTTAATTTTAAGCGATCTTTAAGTTATTACAAATAGCTCAAGATTAAGTAACGTTTAAGATTTTCGTCTAGTGTAGTGTGTTTGATTATAATTTGTACGGGATGTAAACAGATGGGTGTGAAAGCGGTCAAGTGCGAGACGTATACAAACAGTACCGTACCATTCCATATACGATGTACGTTACAACTGACTTCAGAAAAGAACATCCTCATATTTTGAAGTCGGTTGTAAAGAACAGAACGAGTCTTATCGCGATAACTAATGGTAGTAATACCTTTTTAATATCCGACGTTTCGACGAAGTTGCATCCGTCGTGGTCGTCATGACCAAGTCAGCTCGTGACCACGACGAATGCAACTTCGTATCGCGATAACCCGTTATATTAAATATGAAAAATCGAAATCGCGAAAATTAAAATATGTAAGTACGTTTCAAAAGACAGACAGCGCCATCTAGTAGTCGATGTATTAAACGTTTACCCTCGTTTGCATTATGTATGAATTATAATTAAACGTCAAGTAGATATGTGTATGATATATTATATAGGAACGAATAAAAACAAAGACGTGCTTAAAATTATTAGTTGATTGCTTTTCAGGGCTCAAAAAGTTTAAAAGTACTTTGTCGTTAGTTTATTTCAATATGGTGTTAATCGTTCGCCATATTGACTGAAATAATATGAAATATGTCACATTATAAAAAAAGATTGAAATTCCTGAAATTACTAAGACTAATAGATAAAATTTAATAAATGCTGTAAGTTGGTGAGGGGGTGTGTCAGCTGATGTGCAGCGTCAGCTCAAGGTTGAGCAACTGTGTTATTTGAATATAATCCACAGTATGAATTTCAAATTGATTAGGCGACTGGATGTAGCTCAGATCCTTTGTAACGTGACGTATATCATAGACAGTTTTAACAGTTCATTTCTAACGTCGACTCCGAGATGACCGAAGCTTTTCTTTATTACTAACCACGAAGACTGTAATCATCTAAACTGCCCGTTTTCCGTTGAAATGTATATAAATTAGTTTTAGATATGTAGTTGAATAGACATACATACATATATGTATACATCGTATATATTATATAATATGTAGGTCTGGCCCAAAGGGCTTTTAAAATATCATTACAAAAAGTGATTTTCTAGGATGACGGTGACCGATATTAGCGGCCGCTTTATAACGTCGAATGTTATGTCAATGAAAACAGTATGGCACATAGGCATATGCGTAGAGAGTATTGTTGACACGGTATTGTCAAACTATACATCCGACTCATTACGTCCGCTAAATGACGTCACCGCTATACTATCAAATCCAAGAAATGCTCTTTAACTTTCTTTGATTAATTAATTTTGATATTAAATATATATTTTCTAAAATATCGTCTTAACATACACTAGTCGTTAGCTATCTTCCATGTTTAATTTTAGTTTCGCGTGCTCGTGTCGCACCCTCCCGAAAGGCCTTTCCTTGATCATAATTCAAGCCAAATGTTCTAAGACTGTTTTTTTTATAATAGGAAATTGAATCTAAAAAAAAGTATCACAAAAATAAGTATTTCTTAATATTTTAATCGATTTTGTAATTCTGTTTTGGATCATGATCGTCATGTCCCGTCGCACTGTACAATGGGGAATGTTCTGATGGACTCTTCGATATGGTCTCGCTGTTACCATCGCACTCTTCTTCTCAGGACGCGATATCATCCACACCGCTTGGATGCATGGTCGGTATCCAATGTGCTTTACGATCTTTTTCCCTAGTGTAGGATGTGGAATGATCTACCTCCTGAGAAACCTAATAATTATTTTTTTATCATTATTTTTGCTTCAGATGAATTCCTTAATGAGACATGATCCACTATAGAATATATCTCTCTCTACTAAAAGTAATGATTTTACTCAATTTGTTATTAAGATATTTAATTTAATAATATTGTAAGTTAAATCAATATTGATACAACAGTTTATTTACTAAACATCAGATTCACTTTATTATGAGAATAAGAAAAAATGTAATAAAATTTATGGTTATTTTTCTGAAAAAAAATACAAATTTATTTTTCGAAAATGGAATTGATTAGTAATTAGATCATTTAAAAGTAATATATAATTTTATTCAATTTAATCAAATTTAATTTTTAGCACAAAACTCATTAAAAATAGCTGTAACATTGTCCTATAACGATTTGAATTTTTTCTATTATAATAATTTTAATATTCAATATATCATTAAGCTACGGTTAGCAATAAGGAATTCCAAATGCATTTAATTTAGTATTAATAACGTTATGATGTAAATTCAATGTTAATAGAAATGTTTATTTGTAGTAAGTTTCGTCTTGCGAAGAATTCATTTGTAATAATCTGATAAAAACCTATACGCACAAACTTTCTTATCCCAAATTCAAATTCTAATTTTTTTTTAAACCTCAAATGCATGTTGCATCCTGCCGTCTGTCTATGCAAAATTTTACTAAACGTTTCATGGCTGTATGTATATTTCACATGACCTTTTTTTATTAAAAAATATGAAGCACCACACGTACTCCTTACAAATAGGAATATTGTCTGTCTTACTACAAAAGATTTAAACATACGTCAAACGCGTGTTAAAAATCCGTTCTACACGTCCGCGTCTAAGGACGGTTTTGAGTTAAACATGCTATTTTAATTTTAAGCAACGTTAAAGTGAGTTTAAAATATTATTAATACGTTTTTATGATTTTATTCGCAGTAAACCAATTTATACACGATTTTAAATAACGTTTAACTTTTAAACGGTGTTTAGCTAGACTCTTAAAATGAAAAATCTCTTCTCTTGAAAATGGTTTGGTTTCATCTTTTGTAGTATGACATTAATAGTTTTTCTTCTTGATAACACATTTCCTATCACCCGTCTTGTCCCTCTTAACTTCCACATCGGATTATTACAAATATTCTCTACAAGACTACAATTAATGTTGTAATTGTCTACCAAAAACAACATGTTCACACATAGGCTTCAACACAATCCGGCACTGGTAGCCTCGTCAGACATGAAATGCAATGATATTATATACATGTAGACATGTTATGAGCTCATAGATTTTGGCAACCAATTTGGACGACGTTGCCTAGCAACCAGCTACCAAATATTACAATTCAATCAATTCTTTGTTTAATGGAGCAAATATTACGGATGTGAGTACCTCCGAACCGACAAGTTAATTGACTTGTCAAAGTTGGAAATGTACTAATGGTGTTATTATATCATGTCTATAGGTATAGAATGTCTATTCGATGTCATCAGTACTGACCAGTGTCGGATTCGAGTCATTGTTTGTGTTAATTGCGATTTATATTACATTGACGTATTTAAGTACTCACTCAATTGTAAGTAATCTTTAAGTCGTCGCAATGGACAGAGATAGCACGAATTAAATATTACCGCTTCGGTTTCCTTGGATGACGTTGCCGTTATTTCGCGGTCGCTATATGTTTCTAGATGACATCACTTAAACTTTTACTATGAAAATAGTACGGCACGGTTTCGTATAAAGCGTATTTTGACACTGAAAAGTCAAAAGTTTTCTAGACGCACATAATATTGCGCCCGTAATTTGACGGAACGCGAACCTAGGAAATCAGAGCTTAACGGGTTAAATCCTTTATGGTCAGTTTCAATAATATATTGATCTGTGGTTTTTCGGATTAGTCAAAATTAGACCCATAGTGAGCAGTATAACAGAGATGCATGTCGCTGCTTTTCAAGAATATCGGTGCAACTAAAAATGATGAATATTAGGGAATAGGGTTTTTAAATTTCTTCATTCATGTGTTGGTGCATAGCTGCAGAATTTAAACGATCTCTTGATGTTATAACTTTATTGCTTTAAAGAAAATTCATCATCGCAAGTCTTTTCATGATAAAACATCAAAGATTTATGGTCTTTTGACATACTTAGTTCTATTTTTTAGAATTTTGAGTTACTACGGTATTCTTGCAAACCAGCGATGTGTAAGACCAAAATTACATTTATCAATACTACCTGCGTGATTGTTATAAAATACCTCTGTAACCTGTACCCCTTAGGTAACCTCAAATTCTTTCAGGTGCAAACAATGACGAACAACTACATATACATAACATATGAAAATGCTTATGAAAGTCCGAGAGAAAAACTTAACGTAAATGTAATTTTCGCCGCAGACCATAAGTGAAACGACAAATGTTATGTGTCGAAACATCGGTAAAAATATTATCAAATTTCGATTAGACCCGTTAAGTATATATGCATCTGTCATTGATCTATTAAATAAGGCACCGCTCATTATGATTAATGAACAAATAAATAAGACGCATCACACTCAACGGCCGCCATTAGGATCTCGTGATCTTGTGTGATCACACACACGACCTACGATCATTAGCGGTTCAGTCAGTTGCACTGAGCACTGCGTTGACTTGTCGCCATTTAAAATATTCTGTCGTCGAAATTATCAAATTCTATTCAATTTTATGCAATTTCTAAGTCATTTTGAATTCAAACGTTTGAGAGTTGCGCTTATGCAATGTTAAGTAATATTTATTTTGATTGAGCAGTCCGTCATTGTCATTGCAACTGACTGATGCGCTAACGGTTCGATCTCCGCCTTCGGCAAACATCTATGAGCCTATTGCGGGTTTTTCGATAATACTCGATACATTTTTGCGTAAAATTTAGTAACATTAACTATTCGACGCGTCAAAATTATCGCTCGCACTCACAGAATACAAGAACCCGCTAATCACACGCGCTTATGTTTCAATCCTCCAATTACTTTCACTCGCTGTATTGACTATTTTGTTCCTACTCGTTAATACGAGGTGGCGCTGATTCAACAATATATACGTCTTCGTTTACTTAATCTCGTTACTCCTTGTCAACACGAGATGGCGCTGATTCAATCGCATATACATCTGCGTTTAACACGATCAAATAGTTATGAAAACTCGGGCAGACACACTGGTGATCTTAATGGGGGTTGAGTGCGGTGCGTCATGTTCTACATCCGCATTAAAATTATGACATTATGTTTTAGATGTATGTATAGTAATAGAGATGTACCAAAGCGTTACAATACAATAATAAATTATTTTAAAATTGTTGTTTTATTATTTTTACCCGATTACGTCGCACCAAGGATATGTAATGAATTAAGTAATCCTTATTTTTTCTGAAATATTTTTTTGTCATAAGATAATTTTAGGAAAGTTCTACAAAAGTGCTGAATCAATTTAATAACTCAAAAACTTGTAGTGTTTATAAACTCTTATAGGTTGTCAATTATTTTTATGTGCATTTTTCTAATTTTAATAATTAACGATTAAAAAAACATTTTTTTTCCCACTCGACAATTATGGTACTGAATTTCAATATTAAAAAAAATATTCGCATCTATAAATATTCTTAAACTTTCTACAACGAATATTTGCGTAAATTTTTATTAGACAAAAAAAGTACACGTTTATTTTAATAAAATCTGTACATTTCTTCGTCCGATGCAGGAGAAGGGACTATCCTCGTGCAGTAGGACTATTCATGCGCGTTCTATACAATAAATACCTCTCTTCTTCTTGCTAAATTGCATTTCAGCTCACAGTCCATACAATGCTCTGAAGTTATTTAAATAATACGTCTGAACTGGTTAAAGTTAAACAAATGTATCCGTATCTATATCTCGCAGTTCGGTCTCTTAGAGGAGTGCCGCAGGGCCCTTCGTACGTGGGCCTATAATATTTTCTTCATATTGTGCAGATATTGTTTCTAAAATTCCACACTTCTAGTAACAAATATTCGTAGATATATAACTCTACATAACGTTAAAATCTCAAGGCACAAAGATGGCAGTGAACAAAATTAACGAAGACTCATCGACTTGCAACTTGATCATATAATAATAGTCTTGTTTCAAATACTGCCGGCACTACATGATACCAGTCACAAGGTTCCAAATGCGAAGTAACACCAGAAGATGTTTTTCATTTATCTATTATATCGAGTTACGGAGACAAGAAATCTTGAAGAAAATCGTAGATTTTAGGAGCATTTATCCAAATTAGGTCGTAATTACTTTAAAAGGTAAAGGTCGTGTATGGAATAAGAAAACACTTGAATGTAGAAATACGTTTAATAAGTTTGTGCGAATCACTAGTTCTAGCTAAATTGAACTATGCCGATACAGTAGTTGATACAAGGCTTCTTGTCCGTGTACAAAACGCATGCTATAAATATAAAACACTTTAAGAAATGTACTATCGTCGACAGTTACGTTTTGCTTTACAGTTGTTAGGAATAATTATTAATATTTTTGAATTTATTTTTGAAACAAAGTTACAATGTTTAGCACAAACTAAAGAGTAACTAAAACTAAACGAAGACTAGTGCCTAAACTAGGGGACCTGTATCTTCGCTGGTTGACCAGTCCTTGACGCAAGATTTAAGATCTCATGTTTACTTAGCTTGAAAAATCTTAAATTAAACAGATCAAATTATTTAATTTACTTGATTATCGACACATAAATAGCGCGTCAAGCTTTTGCATCGGATAAACGCTGTAATTACGTTATAAATTGATTGGAAATTTTTAAAGGAAAAGTTAATTTTATTCTTTTTAGGGCGTTTAAATAAAAGCTGTTTTTTTTTTTTCTAAATAGTTTTTTACTTTTAATTCAAAAATTCACTTTTTAGTTGTCTTTGCCAATATTTGTGCGTCTTTTTCTATTATTGAGTCATTGTGTAGGAGATTATTTACGAGTCACCTCAATGATTTTACTCGTCGATGACTTCAAAAAACCCAGTACACCAAAATATTAGACAGATTGGAAAAACGGAGTTTACGATCACCAACCTTTAGTTTTTTAGATCGCAATGGCATTCTTAGAAAGTATTTTCATATGATATCCATATCCATTTTTGACTACCGCTTTGGTGTAGTGGTGTTGAATGTACCTCTAACGCCGACGATTGCGGGCTCGGGGCAGATATTTATAGTTGTATAAATTATTGTTCCTAGGTCTGGGTGTTTTTCCTTGTGGGTCT